>MEHQ01003778.1:0-93608 GCA_008828725.1 Saccharina japonica
ACGAGTCAAACGTCTTGCCTGGTCGCAGTCGATGACGGTATGAAGGCGATGGGCGATCATGATCACCGTTTTGTCCTTGAACCTTTTCCGCACCACGTCCTGTGCCGTGGCAGAGAGTAAGCGCGGCAGTTGGGTTTTCGGGGGCTCAGGATGGGAATCGCATCGCGCTTTCACACCCAGGGGTAGTGCAGCCGATTTCGTGGCGGCGGTTTTCACTATATAGATTGTCGTTTATTAAACCCGACAATAACGACAACGACGACACGAACAGCCACAAACACTACTTGCCCAATTCCTAGCCATCGTTTGGGCTTTCTGTCATGATTTGTAAGTCACGTTGTCCCTTGGCCCGAGATACTCGAAGGGCATTCCTACCCTCGTAATTGCAATCGATTCGTTGGAACATGTCGCTCATCCCGGCCAAGCGACTACGATATTGATGAAAACGTGGCCATCACTACTCCCTCTTCTCCCCGCTCGTCGCGGGATTCCCAATCATGCACACCAGCAATGCGCGTGAACTCGAAGCGCCTCGCAAAAGGCGCACAACATGGAGATACTCGTCGTACGGAAGCGGGGAGGGGGGGGGGAGGGGGGCCCTCAATCAACTCTACAAAACGATCGCGAAGGGACGTTTGCAGGGCTTGGTGGGAAAACAATTGAAAGGCAGAAGCAAAGACCACGAAACAACTAAAAAAAATGGGCTTTCACATAAAGGAATGGTGTTGGTAAATCTTATCAAACCGGAGACCCCCGTGACCATCTGAAACTCATGCAACCACGTTAACCTGAATGAGGAAGTCCGTGTTCTGGTCGATGTTAGCTGTTGCCTCGTCCATCACCAGAATCTGAGACCGCTGGAGGATAGCCCTCGCCAGACACAGAAGTTGCCTCTGTCCGACCTTGAGTGAATCCCAACAGTGAAGACAAGCCGGGTGGAACACAATTACAGTGACGAGGAGTTAAGTGGTAACAGAGCAGGGCTGTTCGTGTTGTTGTCGTCGTTGTCGTTGTTGTCAGGTGTAATAAAGTGAAGACCGTCGCCACACAATCGGCTGCACTACCTCTAGGTTTGAAGCGTGATGCGATTCCCACCCTGAGTCCCCGAACAAACACCTGCCGCGCTTTCTCTCGTCCATGGCACAGGACGCGGTGCGGAAAAGGTTCAAGGACAAAACGGTCATCATGATCGCCCACCGCCTTCATACTGTCATCGACTGCGACCAGGCAAGATGTTTGACTCGTCGTGTTTGGGTTAGACCAGGGCCATCAGGGACCCTCTAGCACGCAAGACAATGTACAACTAGGGACGAACGTTCGACTCGACTTTCTCTGCAACAAGTAGCTCACGCGCATTCCGAAGGGTGGCTTTGGGAGTTTCGCGTCGAACCTATACCATAGGCCCATCGCGTGGTGTTTAATTTGTCCCTGACGCCGATAAACCTTTCGGAGTCGAGGGGGTAAATTATCGAGCGTGGTGTATGAGTAGTGTCGGTACATCAACGCCTGGCCGGGTTTGATTCTTGTTTCGAATTTGTGACTCACGGATAATGGGATGGAATGGAGGGCGGGGACGGTGTGCATCCTACGATGATGCTACGGTCTTGTGTACGTCGATTGTGGCATTGGAATGCTTACTGTATTGCCGGCGGGCCCTCCGGAGTATGCCTTGATTCACGATATCGAGAAAACTCTACCTGGGTTCACCTGTATGATGTCTGGTGGTGGCCCGTCAGTGCTGCTGACGAAGTTTTAATTTACGAAATATGGTGTGATGGTGTAATCTTGAGTGGAAGTGGATGGCACACCCGAAGGCAGAACTATTGAGGAAAACAACACCGTGCTGTAAAGCGGCACCTCAAGATCAAGACGTTATTTCCAGCACTCGTTTTCCAAACCCATTATCGTCGATTCTCGAACGCCCGACCTTGTTTAGTAGCATGTACAGAACCGCTTCGTGTGAACGAGTTTCCCGTCCAATGCATGCTCCGGTGGAGGTACGAGTACCCAAATATTTTGAGGCTCGTTCATCTGAGTATAATCTAGGAGAGACAGTATACCTCGCAACGAAAACGGACCTAGAGGAAAGCTGACAATGCAACGCGATAAACAATCTGACACCCTCAACATATCAGGAGGTATACCACAGTGAAAAACGATTGGATTTCCGGTTATATTGGATTAAGGAGTCCTGCAAGTCAACACACTAAAGCAAAATTGTTAGAGTGACTCGATCGTAGACCGCGTCATTAAGCACAGCCCAATCCTCAGTAGGGTCTGTTGGGTCATGTTCTGACCTCCCACCTGGTACCAGGTACATGTTGTGGGGTAGACGGACCCTGTTCGCTGCTCTATTTACATTAGCTAAAATGCGCACGTTACGAATATGCACCACGGCCTACCGCTCCCAACACGTTCGACAAACCTATCGGTGCAGGTGGTGGTTATCTCCGCCGGAAGGGTCGTGGAAGCTGGACACCCTCACTTGCTTCTGCAGGCATCCGCTCCCCCTGCTACTGCTGCTGCTGCTGCTGCTGCTGCTGCTACTGATGCTACCTCCGATGTTGCCGCACAGCAAACAGGGGGATCGCCTGCCGTAGAATGGGTGTCGTCCGATGTCACCCCGGTGGCTGCCCCCAACCCCACCTTCTCTTCCATGGTGGATGAGACTGGCCAAGCCAGCTCGCAGGAGCTGAGACGCCTGGCTAAAGCGACATGGAAGGCGTCAGGAATCGGGGAGAGCGAGTAATATGATACCGGTGTTGCTAACAGTGCCTGCGATAATGTTGAGAGTTGGGGTAACATGATACAGGGTGTTAAATGATACCGCCCAGAGACAGCAATTGTCCAGTCACTTTCTTTGGGCTGGGTCACCGCTAAGGTAGTCACTAGATGACGGTCACCGCTGACACAAGCGAGGTGTGGTCGGACCCTCACAAGCGCCGGTGAAGCTTCACGCATAGAGTGTGTGTACGGTTTGGAGGCACCAAGTATATCGACCTAAAACGTAATATGTGCGGTCCTATCATCTTTCAAGAACATTTAGCAAAGGGAGCCGGTCGCCCCGGTGGGCTAGCAGGTAACCACGAAGCCTGATAGCGTCGAGATCGCGAGTTCGAGCCCCGCCGAGTGCATGCTCGTAGGGAAGTTTTCTTGCAAAAAATATCTTGAATAGCGGAAAGCGCGAGAGCGTGAGTTAGCAAAATTCGATGAAAATCGACGAGCGTTGGGAAGGCTGAACCCTCTGCGCGATAAAAATCAAGGCAAGAAGCGTAGTGGGGGAGGAGGGGGAGGAGCCTAGTTTGTGACCCCGGATCTGAGTTACGACTAGGGAGGGAGGAAGACGGAAGTGCGAAGGTAATAAATGGGATGGAAAAAAAGCAAAAAAACAAAAACTGTAGTCGTGCAAGTCCGATCATAGCGCATGTGTCTGTCAGCACGTTCAGCACGTGTAGCGACGCCCGTGGTACTACAGCCATGTCGTCTACCCCAGCAGCAGATCTGTCACGCGCGCTCCACATTCGTTCGCAGAGGGGAATACCACAAATCAATGGATTGGGCACGCCTCAGGAGCTCGCAGGCGCAGTGTTAGGGCGTTTTTGTTGCAATTAAATGCAAGATTTCGACCGGAAGACTGGCGACTTTAGCGAAGTGATGGCCAACCCCATTGAGACGAAGGAAGCACATGAATTGCAACGCGACGGTATTGTGAGGGGGGTAGTTGTTTCGATACGACGCTGTCGAACGCGTCACTTGCTGGCACGCGTGACTATACCATGAGTGGTGAAGGAAGAACAGTACATAATGTACACCACTACCAATATACACCACCACCAAATACCCAACACACAAGGAGGACAGTATCTGTCGTCAAAGCCCCCACGATAAACACCACACAGGAGTGAGCCGAACCTTTTCGTTACGCTCCGACCTGACATATATACGGACAGTATCTTATCATCAAAGTCCGGGTCGCAGTCTATTATTATCGTCGACTGCCCCCGTAGGGGGCAGCTCCACACTCCAGCGATCAGGCATACTTTATAAGGCCTCGGTACATAATCTCGGTATATAATACGATTCCCCACCATATATGAAACCCCCTGTAGTATAGAGGCGGAGCGTTCTGGCGGCAGGTATCTATCTGTGTTTTACTTGGTCTCAGCGTGTACCTGAAAAACATCCTACCTATTACCTATACTACAGAAGCAGTTGTATTACAGCAGTAAAGATACATATGATGGTATCACACGTACATACCAGGTATGTATGTTGATACTGCTACGAGCTGGTTCCAGCGACACCCAGAAGATTCCTTCTTCGCAATTTTGCACTTTGGTTTTTGAGAGTTGGAAAACGAAATTTGGCATGGTTGTGCGTCATGACAAGATGAAAAAACTGACCGCTGGTCTTTTTTTTATTTTATTGTTTTTTGGTTCTTGAGATACATGTTTCTGTTTTTTCGGGATTTTTCGGCAACTTTAACCCTCCCTAATTCACCAAAACAAAAAAAAAAAGACCAGTGGTCAGTGTTTTTATCTTCTTATGATGCACCACCATGCCAAATTTTGTTTTCCAACTCCCAAAACCCAAAGTGCAAAAATGATTCCTGTGAAAGTACTCGTAAATAGTTCCCGGTTCATGTTAAAGTCTAGTACTTTGGAAGGCAGTGAATAAAACAGCCTTGCATGTTTCGCAGAACAAACCAAAAGTCACAAAAATCTTCCCTTGTTGATACGATCATGTCAACACTTCTAGTGTCGAATTATTCGACGTATTGGTCGATTTATGGCCTAAATACGAATTTATATGAATTTTAGTATGGGCAGTCTCAACCCCTATACAAGAACGCCTCCGCAAGTAATACGAAAAATGTCCATATCTCGCGAACTACAACTCGTACGCCAAAAATCTCTCCAGCGATGTGTTCCCCTTGTTCATGCGGGCATGTGGATATCTTTAGTATTGAAAATATCAACGTATTCCGTTTCTTATTGCCCGAAGGTGGAATCTCACGCTTGTCGCTGGAACCAGCTCGTATGCATACATATAACAGCAGCAGTGAATATATAGGTGGATGGTCGTATCACTCTGAAGACGTGCGTACCCAGCAACATAGTTACGATGCGACTGTGGCCAGACGGACCCGCCGAGAGTTTTGGCGGGCGTAAGGGCAATCAATTGCAACGACACTTCGGGTTGACGGTCTATCACCAATACACATCTGTTCGTACGGTTTCTACCCAAAGAGTGCGTGAAACAGATGGCGATTTTATGTGAAGATATCCATGGCCGGTCATATACGTGTCGTGGAGGCCAAAATGATATGTTTGTGACGGCTTGCGTAGGCCGTTCCCCTGCATGCGTGTTTGTGTTTGCGCTCGGCCGTGCGTACCCCTTTATTCAAGGTCCTGCTTGCTTCTTCTTGTATTCTCTTCGTGCGTGTGTGTTTTATGTTATCTATTTTTTATTTATTTATCCGTTTATTTTACAAATTTATTATTCGCCAAAATAACAAAACAAAACAAAAATATAAATAAACAAAACGTACGCAATATGACCCTACGAGTAGGGGGAAACGCAAAAAAAAGAAGTAAAATAAACAAAATAAAATAAATATGAATAAAAGATAAACGCCGGAAGTAAGGAACATACCGTAATGAGCACTTCGTAGGAAGTATATGTGCCCGGACCAGGAACTGGCTGGGACTGAGCATAGAAACACGCAACCTCCCTTGTTGGTTGGGTGTAGATAATACGCTAGACGAAAGCGAAAGGAAGACGCGGAAAATTCAGGTGGGGATGCATAGCGAGTGTACCCGTCGGTGCATACGACGGAATGACGCCGGAAATACCTTTGGGGGGGGGGTCCCAGGCCACTGTCGGAAACAGGAAAACGGAATGCATAAATGAGTGTGTACTTCGACGTACACACCATACATACGGTACTTTAAAGTAGTACCATATGTATTAGTTGCCTCTGGGGAAACCGACGAAACGGTAGACTAACGGGAAAGTGCAGTCAACTCATCGACGTGATCTTCTCTTGGTCCGTGCCGTGTGCACGGCCCCTCTCCCTATCACCTCGTCCCCCCGCCCCTACTCCTCGCGACCGGCCTTAGTGGGTGCCCCACGCATACTTTGCGCGCGGCATACTTGTGTCTGTCGTGCCGTAGGAGCCTCGCCGTCGTGCTACGTGCTACCCGATGGTTTATGCTGTGCGTGTCCCTTTATCGGAGGGCTTACGCGATACCCGCGCCCCACGTGGGTACCTCCTCGCGCCCTGTTCCTGTCGTCGTTATCATTATCGCGCCTACTTCTACCTCTACGCCCCCCCCCCCCCCCCCCCGCAGTAGATGTTGTGACCCGGGAGCTCCTCCGTGGTGTCGAGGTGCGCATCGTTCCCCTTGTGCGTCCCCGCCCGTCTCGTCCTCGGCGGTTAGCCCCGGTGCGTTCTACACCCCCGGTCCAAAGTCGTTGGTGCATGCGGCCCTGCGGTGACCCGCGAGCGTGCAGTGCATACACACTTGCCAAGCGGAGGCGATATGGGAGTGGATTTGGTCGCGTCCCATGTGGGCGCAGTCCTTGCATACGTCGGGACCGTTCGCGTTGCCTGGCGCGTTGAGCTGCTGCTGCTACATGGCGCAGTACTGTGCCGCCCAATAAGCCCGAATGGTCGCCTTGTTCGCTTGCGAGAGGGTTGCTGCCCCCCTCCTGCCGCCCCCACCGCCTGCTCTCCCGCCCCCTCGCCCGGCGCAAGTCCGAGCTAGCTGCGGGCCGTAGTGGCCTGCGGCGGCGCGGGCGGGCGGTGCCGTACGCGCACGGCTGGGTGACTCGTGTGTGTTTACCGCCGGGGAAGCATTGCCGTACCTGCTGCCAGTGCCCCCCGGCAAAGGCTCCCGCCCGGGAGACCCCCCCCTGCGAGGGCCGCTCTCCCATACGCCCCCCCCGTGCGGGTCACGCCCCCATAACCGACCGCCCCCAGCACAGAGCACTGGTTGCGGGCCATGTGGTGCAGTTTCCGCATCTCGGCCATGTCGGCCTCCGCCACCTCCTGGAACATGCAGCGGAGAGATGGCAGCATCCGCGAAAATTGGCCTAGGACCACTGCCGCGTTGTAGAACACCATCACCATCTGCGACCCGCGCACAATAACGTCCCCCAGTACCTTGCTCTCCGCGAGGAGGGACAGGTCCGATGCCCGCTGCATGGCTTCCGTCAGGCGGTCGTGCAGATCGAACCAGTTCAACTTCCCGCTCGAGTCCCGCATGGTTTCAAGCACCGCGTCTAGCTTGAGACGTAGCTGTTACGGGCAGTAACAAGTGTGGCAGCAAAACCCGCCAAGCAACGTATCATTTAGAAAAGAAAAGGAGGGGAAAATAAACGAAAACAATATATATCTGAAACACTGATATAACACGTACACACTCGGTAAACCCGCACAGTAGAAACGTCGGTGGTTCACATGGCAAGCGGACCAAATGGGTCACAGGCGTCGATCACCTTTGATAATTCATCGTGTGCGGGGGGCGGTTTCTGCCCGAGCTGTCGCGCGTTGTCAGTATCAGGTCGTCGCGGCCTACATGCCGCGCGCGATGTGTGGTGTTTTTGTTCGCACGTCATCGTTGTCACCGTTTGTTAATGTTCGGTCTGAGATCCCGAATATGTGCAATCCGTGGTCATGTTCGCACGTCATTGCAGGCACTGCTTAGTGTGTCCGGGTTGAGCTCTATTGCGCGGTATGTGTGGTTAGTGTTAACACGTCATCGTTTTCCTCGCTCGTCCTTGCCAGGTCCGACCCTTGCCGCGTTCGATGTGTCGTATTTATTCGCACGTCATCGCTGTCACCGCTTGTCAATGTCGGGTGTGAGACCCCGACTATGTGCGATGCAAGGTCATGTTCGCACGTCATTGCAGGCATCGCTTATTGTCCCCGGGTAGCGCTCTATCGTGCGCGATGTGTGGTCCGTGTTTACACGTCATCGCCGTCATCCCTCGTTCTTACCAGGTTCGACCCCTACCGCGTTCGATGTGTGGTCTTTGTTCGCACGTCATCGGTGTCATTGCATTGATGTGTTGTATTATTATGTGCGTACGTACATGCTGTGACCGCTCTTCATCGTCGGGGGTCCATGGTTGTCCTTGGTTTTTACTAATATTTTTAGGTTCCTCAGCGAACGACGCATCCTTCCTTCGGTACAGAGTATGATCCGGTGGGCTTACATCGATCGTTGCTGAGCGCACGGCCCTACCTAGTTTCGGGTAGTTTGCCCCCAACATCCTTCAGCAGTACATCGATGGGTACTCACGTGATCGACGGCTGTCTGGGGGTGGGCGTGTGAGTAGCTCGCGTGGTATAATGGTATATCCTCCTTCGATCGGCGTGTTCGTATACATAAGTCCGCACTGCTCGTATCATGTGCTCACCCTACACAAGCGAGCAGGGTCGGTCTGTCGGTCTACTGCTGTTGTTTATATATACGGCGGGGTCCTCATTTCAGTATACAGGGCGAAAATGAGTCGGTCTACTGCTGTTGTTGAGTCCCTCGCACACGTCATGATCTAGATCAGCTACGTACTGCTGCTGTGAGTATATTAATTTAAATTTAATATTAATACGCCAGCTGGGAGTTCAACCGATTGAATGCTTGATACTCAATATTATATCGTTATGACATATTGTGAGGGATCAGTACTATGTACAGATCATTCCGTAAACGCGTGGGGCGGTCAACGGGCAATGCACGCTATACACCGGAAACGACAAGCGTCGGCCGCTCATGGCCTTAGTGGAATGGTACAACTGCTTCCGGCCCGCTCATCCCGGTACACCCTTGCAGTCAATCTACTGCTTGTAGTGTGTCATGCTGCGGTGGCGTGTTCTCCTTGTTTGCACAGGTGAAATAACGTTCGAGTAAGATGCATGTCGGTGGCAAACGGGAATGGGCCGAAGCACACAGCACACAGGCAGAATACACGTACGAGTACCGAAACCCCACATCACCCACCTCGCGCGGCACGTCCTTCGTCTGCACCGGATCGACGAATTTCTTGTTCTTCCCCTGCTGGAGGACGTCGTTCGCCGCCGAGCGATCGGCGGCAAGGCGTCCCGCCCGGCGCCGCTGTCGCCCCGGCGGCTCTGGGTTATGTGGCCGGGACGGTCTTCACCACCTCGTACAAGGTTTCGGCAACCGCCGAACGGGCTCGAAGCTGCGTGATCACGGAGGCTTTGTCCTTCTCCGCCTGCGCTCCAGCTCACGGCGCTGCAGCTGTCTCCTCACGACTATATAGAGGCTCCGCTACCTCCTGCTGATCGGCCGGGGTCTCGACCTGCTCCTGCTGGGTGGTGGGCGGCTGCGGTGCTCCGGCGCCTTCGTCTCGCAGCGCTGGCTGGAACCGCACCCGAGCCTCGTGAGTGCAGCGAGCCACGCATGCCTTCCAGAACCCATGCTACCATGACGCGAGGTCCTGCCGCCTTCCGAAAAGCTGCTGTGCCTACGGTGGCCTCCCCCGCTCCCATCCCCTGGGTCGTTGCCTGGAACGACGTTGTCTCCTGGCCGCCCAAGCTTGCTACCAGAGGTGCGAGGAGCTCCACGCACTCCAGCACCGAGAGCTGCGCCAGGCTCAACCCACCCGAATCTATGCTCTTTGATAGATCGAGAACCCTCGGGCCGCCTTTCCTTCCGGGCTTGGTGCACGGGAGCGCCACGATCACCCAGTCAGGGTCCAGCGCGCTGGTGCCTGCTGTTGCGGCTGCGATGGACATGGTTGCTCTGTTTTTCCTAGTCGCTACCTACTTCCTCTTGCTGCTGTCGGTCGATGGAAGAGCAAGTGTCCTTCCTTACCTTTCACTTGCCCTCACTGTACCTCCTGCAGGCTTTCTCCCAATCCGGGGATGCCCTTCATGCGTCCCCAACAAATGGTTCCAAAAATTACCAAGGAGACTTCGCGCCCCTTAGCAACGAACCCTGCCGTAGACAAGAAGTTCCAAATAGAGGAAAAATCAGCAGCGTCGCAGCTATTTACAATATATTTCATACTAGTACCCAGCTGGCGACTCTTAGCCCTCCAACTCACAGCTCTAAGGAATGCCCAGATTCTGAAACACCAAACAATACTAAAACGCCAAATCGCCTAAGTACCAAAATACCAATGTTCCATAACGCTATGAATAGGGCTACAAGTTGTCTGGACTAGTTACTAATCGGACGACGAATCGGGCCGGCTAACTGACTTCAGTGAATTGTCGGCTAACCCTGTGTTTCTCCATTTCACATGCAGAATATATGATACACACTGAACGCTACACACTGAACGCCATGGACGTGGGGCGCTGACATTGGCACCGGCACTGTCGATGGTGATGCACATTCATCCTGCTTGAGTTGCAGTAGACATCTCAGCTCTCTCTCCGTCTCCAAGCGAGACTGGTGCTACGGTAGGGGGTCGCTTCTAGGTCCACTATTTTCAGCGGATGAGAGCCACTCCACCGAGTGACCACAATGTTTCCTCGCGGTTTTTTAAGTCTTAACGCTTTACGTTTTCGAGACATGCAGCACCATGGTATGCTTGCCACTCTGCGACAACAACACACCCCTGCGTCCAGTTTTGGGTGAGATACAGAGCTACTCGCCCAAGTGGAGTAAACGTGGTAGTGAAATTCAGGCTACCCCCTTTATAGTAGCACCAGTCGCGAGCGTTTTCGAAGAGACATTCCCACCCTTTAGCAAAAAAGGCCGAACACAGAATCAAGAAATCCCAAACAGTCGGATAAGTGACAGCGCTGCAACTAACAATAATACCTAGCAGGCGACCCTTGGCCATACAACTCACAGCTCTGCAAAACAACAAAATGCCAACATGCCAAAAAGCCAAAATACCACAATGCCAAAACGTCCAAATTCCAAACTGCCAAACTTCCAGGGTTACGTGAGCTGCCTGGACTCCCCGGCTAGTTATTAGTTGACCGGCGAAATGGGCCGACTAACGGACTTCAGTGACTAGTCGGCTGGTGCTGTTATGCATTTTCATTTCACTCGCTGAATACATTCTATACATTAAACGCCAACGGCCTTCGGCACTGACATCGGCACCCGCACTGTCTATGGCGATGGGATGTTATTGGCCATGAGTAACAATAGACCTCTCAGTTTTCTTTCCCTCTCCGAGACCCTAACCCTAACCCTCTAAGTTCAAGGTGAAATTCGCACCTCGTAGTAAAGAACCATTACCTATGAACAGTAAATTCGAATAGTCCGATCATTAGCACCACCGCGACCGACTACAATACCCGGCCAACTATTACCTAGCTGACGACTCTTAGTCTTCCAACACACAACTCTGCGAAATGCTAGAATACACAAAATACCAAAACAAGAAGGCCAAAATGCAAAGATTGATGCAGGAAAGCAAATATGCACGTATGTAAACATGCAAGGATTTAAAAGATACCCAGATAAGGACATACAGACGAGAAGATGTCAATATATAAAAAGATTTACCAACACAGAGGCATAGGGAGATACAGAGACACAGCTATAGAGGAACGTCCAGGTATTCAGATAGTCAGATAAACGAAGATACACAAATATTAATTTACCATACACAGAGACACAGTGATAGAAGAAGTCCAGATCCCAGAATACAAAGGTACAGCGAAATACAGACTTTCGAACATACAGACATCGAAATAGACAAATGTTCAAGTCCAAACAATCCAACTGTTCAAAGATAGAGATATACTCAATAATATATAAAAATACAAAAGTTCAAAAACACTAAAAATGACCGACGACCAGGGATATGCTCGATGCCACCCCCCTCGACGAAGATTTGAAGGCGTGTCCCGTAAGGGCCTTCACATTGGTTGTTCAATATTCATCATATGACATGTGTTTGAACTAAACATAGTGTATGTGCTGATGGAGTAGACGCCGGACATACGAAAATTGCTGGCGAGTCGCAGTATTCTTCTCACTTTGCGCGGCAGTGAAGCCGGAGTGTACGCGGGAACTTACCGCCCGAAAAGTCAACACAAAGGAAAGCAGGCGTTTCCATGGGAACCATTTCGATGAAAGCATAACGTAAGGGTATCCACTGGACATGTTCGCGTGGGGCCCTTTGTTTGCGCGTGAACATGCATGTTTTCCTTATATCGTGATTCTTGCATGAACCACCCCCCCAATGAAACTCCCAAGGACCGCCCTGTAAATACGAACTGCACTCTTTCGTCGACGCTTGAGGTCGCTGTCTGACCTCACACTGCCGTGTTGTTTCCAGCTGCCACAGCACGTGTGTTCAAATCACTTTGAATGTACACTTCTCAGGGTTTGAAGAAGAAATGTATTCAAGGCGCGGGAAGGTCGGAGGTAGCTTGCATTGCCTAATTTTTCGTAAGCATCCCTTTTGCTCTCATAATTTTCAAATTCGAGAGCAACATCCCTCTTCCCGCCACCCCCCCGCCCCGTCTAACGACCGCACGCCTCTGTCAACCATCGAACGTGTAGGGGGAATAGGTATGTCGATTGCCCTGACCGAATTCTTCATCGCACACATCTCCTTCGCCAAGATCACCGTCTGCACCAACACCGTGACGACCATGAACACGTTTGCCGCGACAAGAACGCCGGAAAAGGTCAACAGAGCGTCCGTCGTGTCTTGGCCGACGTCAACCTTCATAAGGAAAGCTACGTACATACTGGTCACGACAATGCCGTTTCCCCAACGATAAAGGCTTGTGTCGGCACTCTTCTCAAAGGGAGATACGGCCTCGGAAATAAAAACGAACACCACCGCAAACAAGAGAGCCATGGATACCTGTGCTGTGCTACTGGGAAGAACAAACGCCGCAATTCCAGTCAAGCTAATCCGACGACCACATTCTACAACCTCATAGTAGTATCGAGACGGCTTATATGCACCCCATACACTTTTCGACGGCATCAGGTGCACAATCGTTCCACGGTCGGGCTTAAGGAGGTCACGCCGGTGCCAAACTAAGAAGCCCGCGAACGCCGCAGCAATGCCGATTGGGTAAACACCTACCATGATGAACGCATACACCTTGTACCAGCTGTGGCGATATGTCAAGCAGGAAAGGCTGTAGTCCGCCCGAAGGTAACTCTCTCCATCGTCCAGTTCGTCGCAGCCGAATGTTTGGAAGATCCTGTACGATACTGGGGAATAGACTAGGAAGGCGAAATAAAAAGCCGCAGCCAGATGCTTCTTCCGCACTTCGTGCATTGCAGACTCACAATAACTGTTTCTCTTTTGTCCCACGACGTAACTCCCAGCCAGAACGACGAGCGCGAGAAGCGGTGTGATCGTCGCAAAAAGGAGATGGTAATAAAAATCATTGGTGAACAAGCAGGAGTACGATAAGAAGAAATCCAAGTTGAGGTTGACCAGGTTGAGCTTCGAAACGAAGGCGTGGTAAAGCTTCGGGTACACGTCACCTGCCACGGCGTCAAACTGGTGGGAAAGTAACGGAAGCAACCAAGATAACGTGTGGAGCATGACGCGGGCAGTCAGCAACTAGTACGCGGAGAGTGAACTTGATCGGCCTCCTATGAACATAGACTGGCAGCGTAGGCGAGCGTTTCAAATACCTACTAGGGACACAATCACACAACGTTAATGACCGCCGAAAACCAGCCACCGAAACATGTGTAGTGTTAACCGATATATGTTTATTGAACGGTTACACGTGTAACATCGGCAGCAACACCCTGATGACACGGTGTTCGCCCAGAAAGGCACGTAGCATGTCGTCGATACATTTCACATATCGTGTCTTGTAGTATGCACATCGTTCACAAAATCGCTTTGATTTCCGTAGGGCGTCTCGCCTTATGCATACCAGGTACGCCAATTGTTCTGCATGACGCGGTCAATATGGGGCATGTCGCCCTAGGCTGGAAGCGATCGCGCGAGTACATGTGTACGCTACCTGCGCTGGTCTATTGAGCATATCTAAATGGCAGAAAACACACGATTTCCGTCTTCGAAATTCGTTTCTAGACGTTAGTAGGGACAGGACTTTACTGCCTCAAGTTCCCACACCGGAAGGCCTCTTTGTATACGATAATTAACCTTCGTATCTGTATGCTACAGTGCCATGGTTATAGGTTGGACGGATATCATGCCTCTGTTAACCTCGGTACGTCGTAGCTTTATCTTGTGTGGAAGTCAATAATGTCATACCTGAGAAATCATCTGCCAGACGGTCACGACGATTTTGATAGCCGTAGGTGGGAGCAGCTTGACCAAGGACGCTGGGTACGACCAGCATTTCTTCCATAGGCTTTGATATGTATCCATGCCCTCTTTGGATCCGTCGTGCTCCACCCTCCCCAGATACGAAATCAGTAGTGCGGAAAATATGAAGACAGACGTAGTCACGGTCACCACAAGCCCAACCGCTGATCGCATGGTTCCCACGGAGCATTCACGACAGGTATAGGCGATCCCTGGCGCAAACCCTTTTGCACAAACAGCACAGTCTGCAGCGGCGATACGAGCGGGGCAGTAGGTGTTGACGGGCGTTGCTTTCATATACAGGTCGTAAATCAAATGACCAACAGGACGCATCAATAGCACAAATCAATCGCGGCATTCAAGTACGTGTACTTTACGAGTTTGTGGAAATGTTGATATAACGTGCTCCGAGCGCAAGGCACACGGAGTATACCGTGTCCAATAGTGGCACGTGTGGATCTATCGGTATCTTCAGTAGTGTAGGGCTTAATTCGCCCCGCGACATACACTCAGGTCCACCTACTACACGACAAGTCGGGAAAAACGACAGTTAAGCGTTTTCTCACATGGCCCAGTGTAACCGGATGAACAGTATGTGTCGGTATCGTTGCCGCCCTGACAGGCGGTCGCTTGGTAGCACTGGAGAATGATGCGGCTCTGGTTTGAGGTGCGGAAGTAGCCTTTGTCCAGTGTTATTGTCGCGACGGTGCTGCCGGCAAGCGGAGCGGTAGCACCGACGGATGGCTCTGCACATCCGGGTAAGCCGCTAACTTCGACTGCATCTCGGATACTCACCCCATCGCCAACGGTTGAACATCGAGAACAGACTTCGTCGAAGCACGATCTGCAGAAACTAGTCTGCTTTGATAAAAACGACACGTGGAAAGACGAGGAAGACATTATTGGGAGACGAACAAGAGCTGAGCACTAGAGTTGTGAGAGCACGCGCGAATCGGTACGTTACAGCCAAGTCTACACAGTTGTTTTGATATGTTACTGTAAATTGGCACAACGGTCATAGCGACGTTGCTGTTACTCAGGGATATTAGTAAATGTAGGAAATGCTAAACTCGTGTTCACAACTCTGATTAATTCTAAAAAAGGATTGCACCTAATATATTATGAGGCTTCACCTTGAGGAGACTCATACCTCACAGCAAACCCTACCCTGAGAAGCAATGAAAGTGCAACCAGATGGGCCCTGCCGTCGCCTAGATACCCTCAAACGTAAATCGATCGAATTTAAGCGATACAGAATGGTTCCTGGGTTGATGAACACGTCAGTCTAAACTCGTTCGTGCCGAAAGGGCTACTTTTATCGTAGCACCCGCCCTCGGCATTGCGGCGAGTTCGATCTGGCCTGCAAAAACATAATAACGTTCACAGGCTACCCCACCACACAACAAATGCGCTACGTGCCGCATACCAACAAACAAGCTGAGGGACCTGTCGATGCGTTCTTGAAAGGCGTGTTTTTCGCCTTACTGCGCATGTGCATTGGTTTATCGTCCTTGCCTCATGTTTATCGATGTAGCTGTACTGTCCAGCACGGCAGTAATACGTGTTGTCCGAGAAGGAAACGTTCGACAACTCCTTCAGAAACCCAATGCTCATGACAGCAGCACCTTCGATGCCAGCCTTGTTCGCAACAAACTTCGTGTTGAGAACACGCATGGATCCCGTGTGGAAGATCGCCCCTCCGGAGGTCCCTGTGCAATCGTGGGAGGAAGCCAAACTTAGAGGAGGGCTCCTGCGTTGGACCAAGAGTTTGCGTAACGCAACATGTTAATTGCCACACAGACATGTGTGACCTGTTCGTCAAACGAATAGTTAACAAGTCCACAATATACGAATGTTGAAAGCGCGGTTTGTGTTTATGACCAGATCGCAGGTTAGGGGTGGCGTTTATTGTTGATAGTCACGCGTGGGAGTATCTGCGCACGGCGCACAAAGGTTTAATCCAACTCGTCTCGTGCGCTGCAGGTCGCTTCAATCTGAATACCATGTTTCCCCGCGTTCAACGTTAACGCTGTTTTTTCGAGTCAGACCCTGTCTGTTTTCACAGGTGCTGTTAGAACCCTCACCAGACCGCTATTGATTATGCTTTCATCTACTCGTACTGACGATGCGGTTTCTCGTAGCGGTTCGGCGCGATTAATCATACCGCACCGCACCGTAGTGTATTTCCTCATGAGAACCGCACCACGCCGCATCGTACGCTTGACGATACCGGAGAATCGCACCGAACCGCACCATAGGGTTTACGAGTTCTGCAAAGCCGCATCGAACCGTGCCGTACGTTTGGCTATATCTCAGCCTCGCACCTAACCCCATGTTAGGACATTCAACAGCACCAAACGGCACTATAGGGTTCACGACATCTGCAAAAGCGCACCGAACCGAACCGTACATTTTACGATTCGGGAAATCGCACCAAACCGCACCGTAGGAATGCCATCGAAACCGCACCGCACCGTTTGGATCAAGGTACGTTACCGGCGTGGTTACCTTTAAACTGTAGACAAACCGCGGTTCCATCGGCCGCTGAACCGTGCTGTAGGGTTACGGTTTCGTACGGTTCATGGCGGTTTCTGCACAGTTTGGTGTCAAGCGTGTTGCGGCTAACTGGTTGATTATTTTACGTGTATAGGCACGGTTTATCATACACCATAATATACGTCTGTCGCATGCATATCGTTGCATATCCCTGATGTATGCACAGTATTTTTCCAATCCCACCATCCACGATCTACATGTATTGAAAAGGGAGACCTACGAGTTATTACGTACAAATACCCAATAGGGAATGGAGTGGGCCTCTCCCCTCCAATGATGGATTGGCTAAAAGGTGGATACTCCAGGTCGTCCGAACGAAGTAAGAACTGAATGGCGTGGAATAGGACTTGTTGCAGGTAATGATGCGGTTTACAAACATATTTGGCAATACGGTTACAGGATCGCCACCAACAGTAGCAGAAATGTTCGGCAGCACGAAACAGAACACACCTATGACGTTTCCTGGGACCTATTTACATGATGCTATCACAATATCCACGGTAGCCGTGGGTCGCATGGTGCGCATCTCATTCGACAGCAGCCCGCGCTGCTTGTTGTGAACGATGATGTATTTGTCAATAGGTTCAATACAGTTCACCGTCCAAGTTAGTTCGTGAGGGGTTAAGAGAAAAGGAGCCGATGTGCGTCGGGACTAACGCACTCACTTGGGCTCCTACTTGCGGCTTCCTCCATCGGCAAACCATCGTTTATCCTACTCCTCGTTAATCTTGCAACCCCACGTCATTGGCAGCCGCGATAACAGGGGCCGTTCCGGCATGTTAGCAGCACGCATAGGGCTAGGCTTAGAAAACAAACAGTGGAGACCATCGGGAGATTCGAACCACAGACCTTGCCCCCAGAATCTTGCGAATTGCCGTTGGTCGTCGGGGATATGAACTACTAAAGCGAAAAAAAAAGATCGAGCCAATGACCGTTCTTTCGCCGGGCAAAAACGAAAAAACCAAGAAAAACAATAGCACTACTGCTGCATTGCTGTACGTACGTAACTATGCTATAGCAGGTATACTATTTTACGCACAACGTCACAATGCAACAACAACTACTATATAACACCCCTGTATTTGTAAGACTAACGCACCAGTGGCTCGATCGTATAGATAAGGGGGGCGGATATTTCACGAAAACGAGGTACAAATAATATCAATGTAATACTTGTTATTTTGCTGTGCAATACTTTGTTTCTTTAAATGTGCGGGTTCTAGTGTACTCGCACCCGTGGATCAGCCGTGTAGACGTGGAGGGTCGGGTATATCGTCAAAACGAAAAATAAATCGGGCTAATGCTCTTGCTTTCGCCCGGTACAATGAAAAAACACAATCGTATGGGTTTTGATGTACTTTGGTAGGAAATAAAAATATGATAAATGCACTAAATCGCGGCCATGGCGGGACTCAAACCCCTAATCTGCCTGCCCAGAATCGAGCGCCCCTACCAGCTGACATGAAATTTAGAAGCGGGCATTTACCTCTTCCGTGAGGCCAATGATTGCCCATAGGTTTTATAGGCAACACCACATGTTCTAACAACAGACAGGTCCTGAGCAAACCCCATTAGATAATAACTCGAATTCCTAGGTACAATATACATTTAACTTTAGGGTTAGGGTTAGGAATCCGACCTATAGGTATACACGAGCGATAGAGATAGTTATATACTTATGAAGTACCTCGCGTGTTAATACCCTGAGTATCACCAGGTATACATATGGTATCAATATCAACACATATCAGGTGCGCACATAGAAATGTGCGGAATGCTTGGCGACCCCGGCAAAATAGGACATGAAAAATAGGCGCCAAGCTTCTTCCTATTGCC
Organism: Saccharina japonica; assembly: GCA_008828725.1. Lineage (NCBI taxonomy): Eukaryota > Phaeophyceae > Laminariales > Laminariaceae > Saccharina > Saccharina japonica. Next base: position 18,649 of record MEHQ01003778.1, read on the forward strand.
AAACATGTGTACGGGGGGTGACATCAGCATCGGCAGGAAAATGAAACGGTGGGCAACACGGCAATCGCTCGCTGAAAGCTTGTCTGGAGATGGAGGTGCAGAGATACACCGAGGTGCGTGCCATCGGACAAGGCTGCAAGAACTTGCACGGTACGAGAAGTCCGAGTCATGATACCCACAGCAGTGTTGAGGCACCAGCTCAATTCCCCATCCTGTCCTCCTTCGCTCGAGTGTACCTTACATCGTGTCGACAGTACCAGCTGTAAATCAGATAGAGGTTTCCGAAACATGCTCTCACGGACGCGTGTTACGGTAGAGGTAGCACTTTTGGGGTGAATCGGTTTCTGAACGATCGGGCTCCTTAACCCAAATTCGTCGGACTTTGATTTTTGTGACGACTAATGTTTCAGAGTATACTTCGATCATGAGATTTCTCATCCGGCAGAACTTTTATTTTCCTCCAAAATCATTTTTTCGGTGAGGTATGACGCTCCTTAAGTGAGGAGCTCAGAAAAAACATGGTGCACCTCTATCGTAGCATGCGTACAATAACCTTCGTCATATAATGGGCCCCGAGCGCCTTTGACGCTTCACTCGCATCTTATTCCCGAGGTGAACGAGTTGCACCTCCGTCTGGCACTAGCCAGGCTCCCTCAGGTCGCCGGTTAGTACGCTTCATTCATACCGTGCCCTTAAGGTTAGGGTTATGGTTGTACGCTTGTGTCATCAATTTACTTCTTATTGCTCTGATCTGTGAGTATGGAGCCTATGGTACCAGGGTACGGCCCATTTGTTTTCTCGTCTATTTATGGCATCGTTGAGGGCCGCATGGTCAGAAAGGAACATCACAGCACACACACACACACACACACACACACACACACACACACACACACACACACACACACACACACACACACACACACACACACACACACACACACACACACACACACACACACACACACACACACACACACACACACACACAAACACACACACAGACAACGAGTGTTTCAAGCCGGACCCCGACGTCTTCTTCGATGCTCCACAGGGTTCAGGTCGAGCGATATTACTTTCATTTTAGTAGGTGATAAAAACTCGACTTCATTGGGTTGAAATTTGGGCGTTGCACGAGAAGCAACCCGTGCATTATATTGTTTCTGGACATAGCTGAAGCAACAGGCACGTTGAAACCCCCATAGCACGGCATCTTCACTGACCTCATGCCTACTGGTAATCAAAACCACTACTATGCGATGCTCCAGCTTGATTTCACACTGGCAGTTATGGACAACTCACATGCAAAATTGTCGCGGAAGATAGACCCGGTGAAGATGTCAACCCCGGGCCCTGTGTACAAGTAAACTGCACCCCCGTCTGCAGCCTTGTTGTTTTCGAAGACGCAAGAGCTAAACGTGGTCTGTCTGTCTTCTACACCGACGATGTATACGGCGCCGCCAAGCGAGGCTTCATTTGACTTGTACATGACGTCGCTGATGTCAAGTAGGTCAGTCCGGGCAACGTCCATATACATGGCGCCTCCGAGACCGGCGGAGTAGTTTTCGACGAACGCTACGCTCCAGTTATATGCGTAGTCGTCACCCGGATTGAAGTTCAAGCCACCTGTAACATGTCGACATCGAGAATCCAAGTTTCAACGAGACCCCTTTGAAGCACATGCTAGGCAATTCGTACGAGAGCAAGATGGCCACAATTCGCTGAAGGTATTCACACCCCATACAAGGACGTCACCACTGGGAAAATACTACATTGCACCACCCCAACAAGCGCAAAGGAATGCGTATGTGGTGATATTTTCCCAGCCCAACATGCAGTGGCGACCGGGTCGGTTGCGGTGCTGCCGGAACGTGTCCGTTCCAACTTTGATCTGAAACTAACAAGGGCATCCTGTGACTAGTACCAGGTATATTACGCGGCTGCTCCCTACCATACTCACGTTCCGGCAGCGTGTTGCATATTTGTGTTCCCCGGAATTGTCAAGAGCTCAAGCCCGAAAGGACGAAACACCCTTCATTGGATTATCACCGAGCAACGCCGGCCAGTACCATGCTACCTTGATATGCAAACAGGTGCTTAAGTCTATCCCCATGTACCAGCCTCAGGTTTGGTCTGGAACATCGTACTAGTTGGCAGCGACTTCTGCTGTTAAAAAGTGTTTATCAACGATACCTACTACATGCTCCTTGACAATAAAACGATGGATTAAGAAGTAGAAGCCCAGTGTGTGACAGGGGGTACTAGGCTCATTTGTCGTAGCACTCCTAGCCGACTTTTTTCGTTCAGAATATAAGGCAGAGTGAAGGGGGGGGTCCCTCTTCACGAAAACAACTGATACGCTCGTTCCGGACATGACGCTACACCTCTACCACTGTCTCCAAACTTCATGGCACATATACAAGGTTGACGCATACGCAAATAGCTGAAAGGCATCTGCATTTCATGTTGAATCGTAGGAAGTGCCCTGAGTAGAAGTCTACCCAACCCCAAGAAGCCATGCCAACTACTAATTAACGGTATAATTCCCTTCTGGCGTTAGCAGCAGGGTAAATGTATTATCGTCAAAACTGCGTGAAGTTTCGCGCCATACAAAATGCCTGGGCGTAGCTGAGGCACATAACCCCCGTGCAGAGTGGGAAGTACTTCCCAGACTTCGGCCACGCGATAGGTTTCAGGGTCTCTGATTGAAAACCATAAAATACGTGTTTAATGTGTATCGGCCTTCTTTTCTAGGTCCAATCGCTGGTTGCTACTAGCACAAGGCTGCAAACACCATATACTTATGCACGGCAGTAGCTATGAAGCAAGGATATGCTATTATGATGTTTGACAGGCGGCCCGAGGAAAACAACAATAATCGCTGTCTCCGATTTTCCTTACCTTGATTGGGTGACGGGTCGCCACCGAGTGTCTCGCTACCCGTGATAGTGAAGTTGCTCTGAATAAAGCACACAGCACCTGTCAGTATCGAAACAACGCTGGGGTGAGAATACTGCACGGTGATACTTCCCCCCGTAATTACTACCGAGCAGAGCAGCCGGTCGCACCGGTAGGCTAGTGGTCAACGTTTCTCATATGATAATGGGTACTAACTTCAGCTTTAGGACTCCCGAATGTATTATTTCCCTGCCAATCTCAGGCTTCGTTTGTTAGTTTTGTCTTTTCCTTATTAGGTATCCTGTATTGTATCTAGTCTAGTGGTAGGACGTACTATTAATTCCCGCCGGGTGTGTGTCTCCGGTGCGATATCCCTCGCCTTACTCCTGCAGCCGTAATACTGTACGTAGAAACCCTGTGTAATACCTCAGAAAAAGCTGCCAAGATCTCCAACACGCAAGGTGTATTTGGGATCGGATACCCGGGTATCTGGCGATTTACACCCCCCCCGTCCGACGTCCCCCACCATATTCCTAGAGATGGGCGCATTGGAGACACTGATCTCTTTTATGAGGGCACTTAGAGGGCTTCCAGGATATATAATGAATGTATATATGATGAGTGATATGTTATCGGGGACACACGTGGATCACCGGGCACCCAGGTACCCGGGTATATAGGCCAAGCGAGTGATAGGTCCTACCCGTACCCGAACGGTTAGTGGCAGGCCCGGGTATTCCTGTCGGGTACCCGGGTAGTGGGCAAAAAGGGTGCAAGCCTAATGTGCCGGATGTGAGGGGTGTAGCAATATGGGTTCCATGTGAAGAACACACACGTACCACAATGTGGGAATTGCCTACTATGCGCACGTGCCGCCGTGGGGAGGGGGGGGAGGAGCCTACAATTGTCGCGTGGGGAGGCCTGGGTCGACTGCCATGTTGTCGTACTGGATACGCCAGGAACCGCATTTGCATGTCTTCAATCCACTTGGGTCGAAAGATAGCTCCAAGAAAGGAAAACTAAAACTAAACAATTATATGCAAACGAAGTGCAGTGCCCCCCCGGGGAAGCTGTGTTCTCTCCGAACCCAAAAAGACACAACACAACATGGGAAAACTAAAAGGTTGATGCAATCGCAGTTTAGCTGCAATAACCAAATAGGAGCCGAGGAGGTGGTTGACACACGCTGTGCGACAGACAATACAAAATAGACAAAGATAAACAACACAACACCATTTACTCAATCAAGTTCAACTTTTGTCCGACGATGACCGCTTAAAATGTTTTCTATTCAACCCGATTTCGGCTCGAACCAGGAGAGCAGGAGATTCAACGTGCGCTACAATAGAGGTAGCACGTTTTGGCTGATTTTGTTTCTGAAGGATTGGGCATTTCATTATTGTGTTGAAATTTTGTTCGTCGGGTAGTACTTTGAGTATCCTCCAAACTCAGCTTTTTGGTGGGGGTATAGAGCGCCTCAAGTGACCTCCCTCAGACGCTATACGGTGCATCTCTACCGTAGCATGCGTCATTTCAGGAGTAGCGGTTGGAAGGGGAAAGGAGAAAATAAGAGAGGGAAGATAACCCACTGTAATGGCCAAGGGGGAGGGGGTGCATAAGGAGGTGGCACGAGTGGTCTTATCGTCATGAGGGTGGTATGTTCGTGACCACCGATGGACGTTTGGTTGGATCCTCGTGGGATGCTCATCTCCTTCTAGACGTTAAAGCGATACTAGTTTGGTCATACACCCAATAGGAATTCAGATGGTCACACACGCTAGAAACGAAAACTAAATAACTAAACCGAAGCAAAAATCACAAATAAATCAATACCAGGTACATAGCTGCGCGGAAAATATGAGCCGGGGAGGGCTGAAGGGGTTGGGGGATTGTGAGGTCACGTGGGAGGTGCTATATCATCAGTACACTTGGTGTCGTGGGTGCTGAAAGTAAATACAATGACAAGTGTTGGAACATCTCCGCGATGGAGGAGGGGTTGGCACATCTCTTACGTGATATGCCATCCTTACAATAGTTGATTCAGCGTCCATATCATTTAATTATAGTTGCATCCTGACGTGACTTCGTGGTTAGGGTTGGGCGTTGGGATAGCGCAGATCTGGGCGTGATGGTTTCGACGTTCGTGCTTGCTGCATGCGCCTCTCGAGTTTGTAATTTGTTGTCCTGAGAATGAAACCATAACAAGTTATTACAGACTGCCATGAGCTGACGGTTTTTCAATCGCAATCACTCAATCAATCTGTCGTGATCGCCGTTGACGTGTGTATTTGTCATTTCGCTGGTTATCGTTTTTGATGTCCTGTACTGTGCCATATTTCACCGCTTCTCACCTCCAAATCCCAAAGCTGAGTTGCGTGTGAAATTAACTTTACGGTCGATCCCGATCTTCGACTGCGAGGCGAAAATGGCACCTGCAGATTCAATGCAGGGAAACAAGTTATACCTAAGTGATGTGTGTATCAACATCACCTCGAAAACAATGTATGCATCGGGGGGGAAACCAAATCGGAGGGAAAATACATGGTGTTCTTTGAACTCGCATGCAAAGGACACGGAATCCGTTGGGGCCTAATTGCCGATACCATACGTAGCCCTTTCGCGTCTCGATGCCCTTCGCACGGCTGCAATTGGAGCATGCCGGGCATGGCGACTTTAGTAAAACCAGGGCCAGATGCGATAGTGCTCGGTCCTTCATCGGCACCCGTTGAGATAAACAAAAAGAGGAAACAGACACGAACATGAAAACAGTATGTTCAGTCCGTAGGAACTACAGAGGCATGCTACGATAAAGGTGCCTCGTGTTTTTTCTGAGCTCCTCACTGGAGGAGCTCCGTCCGTCACCGAAACATAGGTTTCGAAGAAAATTGAAAGTGCCATCCGATGAACAACCCCATGACCTGAGTCTACTGTTTTAATGGTTGCAACACAAGAATGAGAGTCCGATGAGTGTGGGCTATGCAGCCCGATCGTTCGAAAATCGTTTAGCACGCGTCCACAGAGTTGGATAATTTGTGGAGACAAGGCTTACCGCAGCGATACAAATATTGGAGACGACGAGAGTGAAATCCACAGACCATTCGTCAGACGAGGAGTAGGGATAATGACTATATGCGAGCTCCATGTGCTATACACACATACGTAGTTCAATTATCTATGCTGCAGTCTAATTAGTACTCACGAGGACGCTCGAAAATCTCTGTGAAATCCCGACACAGTTGAGACGACAAGAGTGCAACGGCTTAGAGCTACTACAAAACCCGGAGACCATCGACGTCTGTGGTGCTTAGTTGGACATATTGCGAGTAAGACAGTGTTTCGCAGTATTATAGCGACTGGGCAAAGGGGTGGCCGAGTTTGGCTTGCACTCGGTCATTTCGTGGGTCGGACAGCGGATATCGAAGTGACGAGATTATGTGTCTATAAAGGGGCAACGTGTGAACAACAATACTAGCGTTGGGAGGCAGATTAGCGAAGGAAGCTGTCGAACGGGGGGCACACCAAAACGAAATAATGCCGGGGTTGATTGCTGGTGAAGACGAAGAAGAATCTCAGAGGCGAAGCACGAAATATATCGTGAAAACGCTTGGGAGATGCGTTGACTCTGTGGGAGGACGTGCGAAGGCGGTTCAATGGCACCAAGAAACAAAGAAGCATGTGGAGTTTATTTTTTATAAGGTTCTACGCAATGTCATCAATTGGCGTCGCGGGCGTCAGACAATTATGGGGTAGAGCAGAAAAGAAGGCAGTGATGGGACAAGGAGGTGGCGTTGACGTTCCGGCTGGCCTGGCTGGGCCAACATACGAACCGGCAACGGTGCAAAAGGGACTTCAATACTCGTTCGTAGTTTAAATCGTATCGGGCACGGGGTATTCGGTATATGTGTATGACACTGTTGAGGTGGATGGGACAGAGGAGCGAAACATAGACGGGATAAAGGTTGGACGTTGACATTTTACTGGCAGCAGAAGGTGGTACATTCGAAGTCAATGGCGATGGTTGTACTGTACGATGATTGAATCTTATGCACGAAGGAAACAAACCTAAAGGGATGGGAAATATCTCCGAACCCCGTGTAATCACTGATGTTGCACCCTGGATACATCGAAAATCGAAAGGAGGTCTTCAAGGTAGGAGACGTTCTGACTTGGGACGGAACCCCCTATTGTTATACCCTGGGGTATATATATATATTATTCCCATTTGGGTTGATACCCTCTTCTACCGAGATCTCTACCGTCGAGTCGCGCCTAGAGGCATCCCTGTATGAATGAGGGTCTAGTAGGAACTCGTAGACAAGTCTAGTAAGCGATCGGCGTGTTCGTATTTTGATAGATGGCTACAGTATATTTTACGAGAGGGATATCATACCACTATTTACGGGAGTCGCCCGGCCATAATATCTGCGTGTTATTGGACAACACTTTTCCTGTTTAAACATAGGGAGGCATGGAAGACAGCTCCATTATGAAACAAAATGTAGGCGGTAGACCATGCGGCCGATTGAAAATAACCCGGTTGCCAAATATGGGGTTTCTCTACTTTGGTTATATACGAAGTATATATATATTGTTTCCAACGGAATATACGACCTTGGGGCTCAGAGTATGTGCTTTCGCTCTTAGAAATATATTGACATACGTATGCACCTACTATACCACCCTACGGAGGGACTTCACTTAAATACACAGCCGTCATAACTCGGGGAGGTTGTCGATCGTCATTCGTCGCGCTAATCCAGGATTTCTAGTTCTATCATCCTAATCCTAACATTATCCGACTATACATCGTGCTCTATATTCCATGGGAAATTAAGAACCGAACAAAAACAACCAAGGATTGACCTCGAGTTCGCCGCCAATCACGTTTGGGGGATGTAGGGCCCAAACGTTAGACACACACTTTAGAATGACAGTGTTCGTGAACTCCCAGGACGCGCTGGTGGGAGTACTGCAGTGAGATTCAAAGCTTTATGGGCTGCCATCAGAAAATAGGTACCAATCAACCATAGAATGTAGCTTTTGGGGAAACCAAAAACCACTGCTATGTAGCTGCATCCTTTCCTGCTAGAACGGAAAACTTGACACAATATACTTGCAGGAACCAATTCGACGATGCAGTACTTTCCAACCGAAAGCACAAACGTTTCTGATCTAATTTACAAGGCACCATGCCCGCGGTACGCAAGAACGGGAGGTTATCTCAAGTTGAGACGATGGCTGTGAGACAGATGATTGACCTCAGAGGGGGCGAAAAAGGAATGTCAGTTGGGGTAGGATGGATGATGGGGGGCGGTTGTTAGGACTCAGTCTGTATTACCGAATCTGTAGTTTACGTTTTGCAGTCAACATAGCGGGAACACGTGCCACCCTTCCTGTGTTTTGCAGTCGAACGATCATAGCGACAGAGCGCACGACTATCAGCGCCGAACGAAAAACAGAGTACGCGTTTTTCATCGCGCAGCAACAACGGGATTTGCACAGGTGTATAGGTGGTATAGCTTCTTGCTGTGGAAGCCGAGGGTAATAGATACAGTATCGAGTGGAGGAGAGTAGATCAGAACACGCTTAAATCACCCGATGGGGTAAAACGTGGGGACTTTGTCAGGTCGAAATGTTCATCGACCGGGGCCGCGTCGTAAACAGAACTCTGTGTCACTTTTCTTGTGACAAACAACGGAAGATGTTTGCTTGCTACCCGCCGCCAACGACAAGAAGCAGGTTCAAGTATCGCCCAGATACAAATGCAAACCATTGTATGTGTTTTCTCCGCCTTCCGCCGACGCGACGAACTTCCAACACGGGCTACAAGACAAAATAACGTACTCCGCGCGTGAATATAGCGCCAGACCACCCTCATAATAGTCGTTAGTGCTAAAAAGGTGGATTGTCGATGGCACGCGAGAACGCGTCGCAAACGGCGCTGCATTACACATAAACGGCAACGAACAGTGTTCCTGGAATATTTTGATTATGAGTCTCAAAATGCATCCTACTTCCCTGCAGCAAACCAAAAGTGAAACTGACACTTCGGGGCGCGGCAAGACCCAAGTATTGGCGCATATGTGCCAATTATGTGGTGACGGGCGTTGTTGTTCCCAGCCGAGATCACTCGGCCTTCACTTAACTATCAGCCAGGTTCATTGCGGTTTTGTACGCTTCATGTCTTTGCCGGACGGGTGCGGTCAAAAACGAATTAAAGGAAGCAAGCACCATGCCGGCGCGCTTCGTTTGGCTTTCGTTCCATATTACTATGTCATTGTTTCCCTGCAAACGTTCTACTTCTAGTAGTCGTACTTCGTATACACATATTCCGAATATGTATACATGTCCTGTCCCCCTTCTCACCTCCACTTCTTGCAGCCCAATTGTTTGTCAATATGGCATTACCATATATGCCGATCTCGGAGTCTAAGGCGTACACGGCACCTGCAGGTTCAATGTAGGGAAACAGCAGACGGATGCTATCAAATCACTTGAGTAAAATAAGGTCAAAATATGTCCCCTTTAGGGTAAAACAATACGCTAGCCCAGGACAAGTCAATCTGAAACACAACGAAGCACTTCACCTATGGTATTTAATCGTTCGCGCCCCGCACAGGTGTATACCATACCATGGATGCGTCTCGTTAAACCGTAGCTGCATGGCCGATGAGTAACCTATACCAAGACTCGGCGCTTGACGACGCTATGGTATAGCCTGGAGGCCGAGAAGGCTGCAGAACGGTACACCTGAATATGTCGTGCTCTCCGAGAAATAGCACAGGCAACGTCACCACAATCGGGCTTCATCACTCCGAAGAATGATAACCGAATTCAAATGAAAGGGGTCATACGGCGTGGCTATAACATGTTCATTACCGATTAAGCTTACCATTCCACACAGAGGTAGTACCTATACACATTCACACAGTCACGTTGGCATCAATAGGGGTAATTGGCGAGAGAAAGGGAACTATATCGAGATCCAGCCCGCCGTATCATATATCGTCATGGCGGAGGCGGGCTAGTACATCAACGAACATAATACTAATAGGTACCTGTCATACCAAGTTGATACATCATACCACACGTACGCATGACGTGGACGTATTTGCTCGTACTGTATGAGCAGGTTATCTCCCAGAGGTTATACACTCCTGGTACATGCACCGTTTAGCAACAGCGTCCAAACGAAATGTGGGTGAAATAGTTTAAACGTGTTTCAGCATCGTTTACGCACGAGTCCGCAGTTTGAAATGACTGCTACTCGTGAGTCGTTAACAGGAGCCAGTGTAACACATACACACATTGGTGGGGCTCTACGAAAACACTGCCCCCCGTATTATTGTGCCATTTTGTTACTCTTGGACAAAGCCACTCGAAAAGCAACGTCCATGACCAACATGACGTTTTGTTTTTTTTTGTCCCTCCGGGTCAGCCACATAAATATCAAGTGATCGCTGAGGAGGGGATGGTTAATGTACACCCCCTCTCTCACGAGCGGCTCGCACTTTCTATGGAATCCGATAGTGTACTATATTTCAGCCGTTGGAGGGCCGAATTCTCCACCTCAGATTAAATGGATGCTAGGAAACTTGCAGATAGGCTTCGTTGTGCTTGTCTGAACGGGCAGTGCATCATATTGGTGTTTGTGGAAGCGTTTTCTCGATGTACGCTCTTTCTATTCCTTGACCGGCTGGGAGAGGGTGGGGAGGTGTTGGCCAGGCATTGTTTTTTCGGGTGCTCTTGTCTCGCAGAAGATACATATCTATATTACCAAATATCAGCCGTATTGTGCAATTATCGGGGGTTCTAAAATCACAGTCGGTCGCCCCGATGGTCTAGAGGTAACCTCGAACACTTCTGAACGTTGATGTCTGGAGTTCGAATCTCACGTGGGTTGGACTTTTGAGTTTATTTTCAAAAATAAATAATAAACGGAATCAACTGCTGAGAGCGCCACTTAATAGTAGCGTGGGTAGGCACAATTCGATGCGAGTCGACGAGGGAAGGAAAGGCTGAAGTCTTCTCGCGATAAAAATGCAAGGCAAGCACCGTAGTGGGGGAGGAGGGAGAGAAGCCTACTTTGTGACCCCGGATCTGAGTTACGACTAGGGAGGAGAGAGAAAGGAAGGGCGAAGATAATAAATGGGATGGAAAAAAAAAAAAAAAAAAAATTACTGTAGGGTCGCCTTCTTCCTTGTAAAATACAAATGACAAAAAAAATGCGTGATATCTGATATTATCGTAAGCTGGTCTACCTTTATAACCATGATTGTGAATACCGAGGTGCAGCCGAAGATGCTGGACAGCGTCAACTCCTCGTTCGTCTGCCCAGCCGCGTGCACGACGAGGGTAAATATAGAGCGAGAGCCGCCTAAGTCGGTTCACCAAGAAAACGCTGCAACCAGTACAGTAACCTTAAAAACGTCGAGTTTCACTCAAGGTCGACGCTGCATAACTCGAGACAATACCGTAGCTGAAAGTATCTCGAAATATTCCTCTTTGCAAATGTTTACAAACTACTATGGAAAAACGTCCCTCTTTGTACGAATGCTTTCCATCGAGATATTAATAAAGTATCGAAAATTCCGCGAAGCATCCTGAATCACCCCGGGATATGTATCGTTTATATCGGTGCCCGCTCGCGTCGCGAGGCAAGCATCGAATAACGAACGGCGAAGGGCGCCAAAGACGACCCGCGAAGGAAACGCTCGAAATGAGAAATGTATCCTGACGACATTTGACGTTCAAGAGTTACCGATCTGGTCGCCCCGGTGAACTAGTGGTCAGCTTCAAAGGCTACTAGAATTGGTACCCGAGTTCAAATCCCACCGTGGTGAGATTTTGACTTTATTTGAAAAAATATAAAGGAACCAATTACTGAGAGCGCCTTCGTGGCGTGGGTAGGCGGAATGCGACGCAAGTCGACGAGGAAAGAAAATGCTGAAGTCTTCTCGCGATAAAAAGGCAAGGCACCTACCGTAGTGGGGAGGGAGGACAAGATCCTACGTATTGACCCCGGATCTGAGTTGCGACTAAAGAAGGAGAGAGAAAATAAGGACGAAGACAATTAATGGGATGGACAAAAACAAAAACGACACCGACACGAACAAACAACGGTTTGCGGACCCCTTGGTCTGTCGTGCATTTTCCGTAATATTTGTTGTACCCATATTTATATAAGCATGGAACACTCAATGCACCGTGTTTCCCTTCCGAAGACGTCGAGTTGGAAAAGAGGCTTTCGAACGACGTAATGCCCGTGAGGGCCTCTTATGTGGCGACGGGTGTAATTGGTCCTAGGTGCGACCAATCAACCTTCATTGATTAACAGGTCAGGTTGTTTTTGAGCGTACACTATTCATGTCATTAACGGCTGCATCAGGCAAGTAAACGCACCAAGCAATCACACGCCATGCCGCAGTGATTTTCATCCATTATTTCGAAGTTATTACGGAGGCGTTGCATGACCGCAAAGCGATACTCGTGTGTCACTTATGTGTACCAGATGTCAACGGCTGCACATTCTGCGCTTTTTCTCACCTCCTCTTCCAGCCTTGTTGTTTCTCAAGATTGCGTTTCCGTCGAGGCTCATCTTCGACACAATTGCGTATACGGCACCTTGAGATTCAGCATAGGGAAACGGCAGCTGGGTGTTTGAAAATCATCTGAATAACAACATTGGTGTTGCGCGATCGGGCTCCCAATGTCAAACATCCCCATTGCGTGAAAACAACTGAGAGATTCCGCCGAGCCGTAAAACACTGGTATATACGTACTCAACCCGCGACAAGTCGATGTATATTACCCGCGGAGTGCTGCATCCAGCATGGTTAATAGCATGCTCTACAAACACGTGTAACACCATAAATAGTATGCGCTTCGAACAGTACTATATGTATGGACGACGAACAACATATGTTAAGACTTTGCTCTTGACGACATTGAAATAATGACGTGGGTGTCGAGGCTCTGTCTTTGTGAACAGAGATGCAGAGGTGGCACCGAAGTGTCTGTGAAGACCACTGGTGAAGAAGAAGAAAAGTCGTAGTTTGAAAGGCGCTTATGGCCATATTGGAAAGAAGACTGATCTGAGAGACCAAGAGAAAAGGAGGATAGAAGAATAGAAGAAGATAAAGAGGAGAAGAGTAAAGAACTGGAGTAGAGTACGAGTAGAGGAGAAGAGTCGACGAGAGGAGACGAGAATAAAGTATAACTGTCCGTAGCATGGACATTGTACCGAGATGATCAGGGGCAAGCATCGCCTACCTCAATCACTCTACTATTTTCTACTCTACCCCACGCATATGCTCTTTTCCACTCCATTCTTCTCTTCTCCTTTTCTTTTGATCTCTCAGATCAATCTACTTTCCAATGTGGCCACAAAAGCGCCTTTTGAAACTATGATTCTTCTTCTTCTTCACTAGTGGTCTTCACAGACACTTCGGTGCCACCTCTGCATCTCTTTTCGCAAAGACAGAGCCTCGACACCCGCGTGCTTCGTTCAGGTTATGAGCCTCGAAGTTTGGTCTACGAACCGACTGGTCCTAAACTTAAAATCGTTGGGTTTTCATTCTTGCGTGCAGTATTTTTTATTGTTTACTTAGACCATCGGATTGTTCATCGGGTATATAGCACTTTTGGTTTCCTCCAAAAGCACTATACCTGTGGGGCATGGAGCCCCTCTAGTGACTGCCCTCAGAAAAAACACGGTGCACCTCCACCGTAGCATGCGTCTCCGTACTATTAATACTACAAATATAATATTATAGACGATATAAAATGTACTTGTTCTTCTTAGAAAACACGATGGTGATGGGATACCCAGAAAACAAATACGTATACGTTGGTCATGAGGTTGCTGTGGAAAGTACCGTATCGTAGGTCTTACCGGTCTCGGGGATATATACGAGGGGAATATGGAGGAAGACGCATATCTCACAAGAAGACTGACGACCGTTCGTTGCGCCTTTTTATGATGTCCTAAGGACCCCTCCCGCCCAACAACCAAGCACCGAACACCTAACAACCAAGCAACCAGCAACCCCCCGACCTACGTATACGCATACACTGGTATGTTATATGAGTCGTCTATCACCATCGTGTTTTCTAAGAAGAACCGGTATATTTTAATCGCCTATACATATTTGATTTGTATTTGTGCCAATGTTTCTTGGGAGACGAACGGTCGCGACTATTTGCAAGTTCTGGATATTCCGCCGGAGGTCTACTCCGGCTGTTGGGCGGTGACGTGGATACGCCTTAATGTAGTCGTTTTAGAGGCTGTCCCAGATGGCTTGGTTACGGTTAAGGGGATAGGGAACAGTCAACATTTGGGGGTAGTAGATATATAGTAGATTTTTGGGGTTACCCGGCCCCAACATATGGTCAAAGGGAGAGGATCCTTTCCCTCCTTCATGCCCGGCTATCCCGTTAGACCCAAGAACATCCCCGGCCAAAAAAGGGACGTTGTGTGCGTGCACGGCATGGGCTTCGGGCATTTAGTCAGCGGGTCGTATTTGCGCTTCAGGTAGGTTCGGGCATGCGGGAGGACCTTCCGCGGGCGTGTTTTGGCTATACACGCAATTCGCCGAAACCCCAGGTGGTATACCCCCCTTTGACCATTTACCATAACGTTTAGGTGTTATCTTCACCATGACACGCGTCTTGAACACAAATATAAGCGACATGTTTCCTGCAGGAGGCTGCTTATGGAATTCCCCGTGCATTATTAATAGTTGCCGCGCCTTGAGACCCAACTGATACACGATGCCTTGTGGCGCGGTGAAACCCCAATATTTTCTCTTGGGTGCCTTTTATGTGGTGACGGATGTTAAGGTTCACAGACCCCGGCCGTCGGCCTCCGTTTTTTTTCGTGTTCAGGTGTACTCGCTGTATGCCATTTGTGCCGCTTTGGACGCGTGTCTCGAAGCAAACGTTGTGTCAGCGTGCCTCAGGGTTCGATAACATGTAAGTAAGGCGTTACTTTCCTGCAAGCAAGAGCTACTGTGGAACTTTTACGTACAACCTTTCGAACGAGCCATGATGGAAGACTTTTCTCACCTCCATTACCACTAGCCGTGTTGTTTGTGAATATAGCATTACCGTAGATGCTGATGTTGGAAAAAGAAGCGTACACGGACCCTGCAGGCAGAATATAGGAAGGCAGTGGGTGGGTGTTTGAAGCATGCAATACGAACAACCATGGCAGCGCACGATCTAGCTCACAACGGCCTCAACCCCTTTCACGGGCTAAATCCGACGTGAACCCCATCGGCAGTGATTGGCGTATATGTATTGGTCATCGTGGGGGGCTGTTGCTCCCGATCGTGAAGGAAAATATGTTTCAAGACCTGATAGACCCCTGAGAATCAGACTATCCTGTGGGAGACAGGCCCGCTTGTAGTGAACTCTGTTGGTTTGCAACCCCCCCGCACAAAAAACAGGAACAATCCTGAATCAAAGTATGTACTCTGTGCACCCCTTCGGAATTAAAACCTTATTATAAAACCCGATAGACAAACAGGACACGATTAAGCATCGTTCTTAACAAAATATTTTAGATCGGGAAAAATAATATTTTGTTCGTTCGATTTCTAGTTTCACGCCACAATGTGAGGTAAAAAGCAAACAACTCTGAACCGCTGAAAATATCTGACTTAGATTTTTCAGGAAAATAAAAGAGTGGAGGAATGAGGGAGGGCAACGCAGGCGCACCAATTGTGCGGTGTCGCCATTTGTGAGGGTGGAAGACTGACATGGGTCAATATCAACGCCGTTCTAGGTGGTGGACGGTTGCAGAAAGCGCAGTGGGTGTATGGGTAATCTTCGTTCTGTCAACAGAGACGACGTGCCGACGAAGTTGAGCAACTCAAATGGCGAGGGCAATAACTGGCAATAGCATCGGTTTGGGTGTTGTCACACGAATAATTAGTGATAGATCCACGGATCGATTCCTGTTGATGAACCATGCACATGTAAACAGTGGGCGCGGCTGCTGTAGTGCCGGTGCTGTGTCGGGTGGGCGATTACTTCAACGAGATTGTACCTCATTTGTGTCTTGATCAAGAGACTACTCCTTACGCTTGTCAGAAAAACTCTAAATTCATAATAACTGAAATACAACACAAGTCGTTAGGTTAAAACACCACCGTGCCGTGCGGGTTTCTGTTTTTCGTATGCTTGTTGGCTATACGAAATAAACAAGCTATATGCATGGCTTCTCTTAAAAACCGCACTGAATCGAGTAAATGTATGTGGTTAGTGTACACTATAGCTAATAATTTGATCGATTATTCAATGGTGTTTTCTTAGGATCTGGCTGTTGGATGACGATGTGGTGATATTTCGACGAACGTTATTTGCCAAAGTTGGCATCCTGGCGGCAGAAAAAAACAGCTCGTTTTTTTTGTTTGGCTGGTAGGAGCGCTCGATTCCATGCAGGCCTACCTGGGATCGAATCCCACCTGGGCCGCGTTCTTGATTTGTATTACGTTTGATTTCTACAGCATCATATTAAAACATCCAGTTATTTGTTTATTTCCCCCCCCCCGCTGTTTCAACGTGTTTGGCTCTTTTGTTCATGCTCGTTTTGGTGGCAAACCGTACCCTCCGCGTTCATACGACTGGGGGATGGGTGCGACCATACTAAAACCCACGCGTTCATTTGTTTATTGTTTTGTAAATGTCTGGCGAAAGAACCGGAATTGGCTCCGTATGGTATCTTCGTTACTTTAACAGCGATTCACTCAACCCCCCGCAATTAGCCGACCGAACCACGGGTGCGTTGTTCGTACAAACACAGGGGTGCTATACCGCAGCTGTTTTTTTGTTGTTGCGGTGTGCGTTCAGTAGTGTACAGCATGGTCACGTATATACAGCAGCGCAACAGGATGTTTTCCCCACGTGTTTCGTTTGTTTTTCCGGGCGAAAGAACGGCCATTTTCTAGTTTTTGCTCAGCTCTATTAATACCAGGTAGTTATATACCTTAAGTTAGAAGCAGAGAGTTCAATCCTCGGGGCACGGTCCGCGGTTTGAATCTCTTCACGGTTCGAAATTCCCGATGGTGTGTATTCACTATTTGCTAACCCTGACCCTCTGCGTGCTGATACTCCACACTTGAAAGTGAAGACATGCCGGAGCGGCTGTTATGGTTATCGTTAGCATCAATTGAGTGGTCAGCGGGACCCACAATGATTTTGCAATGCATCGTTTCACACAGATTACAGCGGGTACCCCGACTGTAGACAGGAACGGTTCGAGCCTTCAGTTTCCCTTTTCTCCCGTAGCGTTCTCTCGTTTAACGACACACGTCGGTTTCTTTTCTCTTAACCCCTTGTTCCTTCTATACCAAGCCCGTACGAACTCGGACATTGGATTTTGTTAAACCTACGTACGAAATACAGCATCAACTACACCGAACACCCTGGTGCTGTCGTGTGCAATACGCATCATGCGACACCCGGCTACAGTGGCTATTGTGATAGCATGTTGCACATAGGCCCCACGACATGCTGCTGGTGTGATATGCTTCGTGCTGCCGTCCAGTTATACCACTGCTGGTGGTAATCCTCTAGGCCTGTTGCCGATTGCGTTTATAGACCGCTTAATTACCAACAGTAAATCGTATACGACCTTAGACATATAGAACATCGTTCGAACGATCTGTTGTATCCTGGTTATGGGTGAGCCGTCATTGGGGTGGAGAGGGCTTATCTATTTCATACTCTATGTTAGCGGTAGGAAACACGCCGCAAGGAAAACGCCATAGTTCTCGAACTTAAGCTGCTAAGGCACTTGGACGTATGTTTGAACACCCCGTCAAGCCACACCGTTTGTTTTCGTGCGGCTGTGAGATCACTTCGACGTTTTTTTTCAACCCGATAACACACTTCAGGTATGAACCCTACGATTAATAAAATCCCGCCAAATATTTTTCGACTAAAACAAAATACCACTTATCGCACCACCGATGTTGTTGGGCTTTGAACTTGGGCGATAATACTGATCACTCGCATACCCCTTGGTGCACGCCTCTAACGGAGCCGTGTGTGTCGTCGAGAACGAGGTCTCCCACGTAAATCTACGGTTTAGGGGCTGAAGAACGAGGGATATATTACAAGATGAAAACACAACTATGAAGAGGCGTACCTTGAAGTGGTCTAAGGAAAAAACGTTGGGGTGGCTGTTAGCATTCTTAAACCCATGTACCGGTGCCTTGACAGCCTCGGTCAAGGAGGTACGATGAGTTCCGTACGGCGTGTTTCATAGGCCACGTTTGTGCTGGAAATAGTACAGCCCCTGCGTAAGAACAAGATGTCACACACTTTAATGGCAAAGGTAATAAATGGGAGTAATATATGGCTGGCGAGGCCCCTCAAGCGTCTGAGTAACCATACCAGGTCTGTTGATGCACCTCTGTATCAACGGAAGTATGTGACCTCCATTTCAACCGCGACACGATCTTCTGGCTTTCGCACATGCAGCTAGACCGGCTATTAGAATAT
This sequence comes from Saccharina japonica, assembly GCA_008828725.1. Classification (NCBI taxonomy): domain Eukaryota; class Phaeophyceae; order Laminariales; family Laminariaceae; genus Saccharina; species Saccharina japonica. The sequence goes on from MEHQ01003778.1 coordinate 37,057, forward strand.
ATAATGCAGAAAGGACTGGAGTCCCGTTTTGGGGACAAATCACTTAGAATTAGAGTGGGTTGTCCCCAAAACGGGACTGCAGTTCTAAAAGGGTTCAGACAGAAATGCACATTGACCATAGCAGTCAGAAAGAGTGGACGTCCAACACCTACACGGAGTCACTGAGCCTGCTGCAAGCAACGGAAAACCCTTCCTGGCTCGCCGTTCACAGCTAACGCCTACCATTAGGTCCACATAATGACCAAAACCAGATGCAATCCAATGCCTGTTTCTTCCCCGCGTTCCGCTACCGCTACAAGCTTTCAAAGATAATTACACAGTCAACGCACGAATCCGGCTTCAGGCCACTCCTCTACAAAGACTGTACACTGACCACATAGTGTTTCGAGAGCACATTAGAAGGCATTTGAAAATGAGCGTTGTATATAAAGCACAACCACCAGAGCACAGCATGTATGCTTTGTTGACTCTACGTCGTTTTTCCATGGCAACACACGGGTAGTAAAAACGATAATTCGGGGCTCGACCCAAGTACGGTATCGTGGGTGTCAGTTACGTGATAAAGGGTGTTACGGATAACAGGCACGATGAACCTAAATTTCCTTCGCTTTTAGGTTTATTGCACATTTGCTCGACGTGCCATCACTTGAGCCGTAATGCGAAGAAACGGCCAAATGAACAAAATTCGGCGCTATATACCGAGCTTCGTGCCTGCTCACCACCTGTTACTGGGTTTGCACGAAATCGCACCAAAAGTCGTATAAAGACCAAAGTCTGTTGTTTGGCTCGGTTTGATAACACCCCCCTTTTATCTGCTGTTCTGGGTTGTTCGGATAATAAAGACACACTGTAATTCGAGGAGAGAAACGACAGTGCAAAACATGTTTTTTACATGTATGCCAAACCGTTTTGTGAAAACATCAAGCTGCTTCAAGCAACACACAATACGAGCATTTCCCTACGGCATTAGTAGTACGAGGATCATGCTGCTAGGCTTCGGCAGTGGGAGACGCACTAGCGTTTGTGATTGTGATCGGCGCGAGGTGGCCTTCAGAACACGCAACCCTATATTCTACCCAACAGCACAAACGTTTCATATATACAAAAAAAATAAACTAAAACTTTACAAGCTCGCTCGAGCACCAGGCACAAGACAAGACAAGCCTTACGCGCTGACTTGCGGCAACGGCATACGGAGTAGGAGCAATGTGTTACTACGTGTATGCAATTGGGGGCGCAAGGGCTGTGGCATCCGTTTGCGCTGCCATGCTGGTGCTGTCGCTGTCACTGTGACAAAATAATACAAAAGCTATGTTACCACGCCGATTGGGCTACTAGACGCTACACTCCACTACAGTTGTCTTGGCGGCAACGAGCTTAAACGCCAAATCAATAACACCTGTTTTTTTTTTTTTTCCATCCCATTTATTATCTTCGCCCTTCCTTTCTCTCTCCTCCCTAGTCGTAACTCAGATCCGGGGTCACAAAGTAGGCTCCTCTCCCTCCTCCCCCACTACGGTTCTTGCCTTGCATTTTTATCGCGAGAAGACTTCAGCCGTTCCTTCCCTCGTCGACTCGCATCGAATTGTGCCTACCCACGCTACTATTAATTGGCGCTCTCAGCAGTTGATTCCGTTTTTTATTTATTTTTGCAAATAAACTCAAAAGTCCGACCCACGTGAGATTCGAACTCCAGACATCAACGTTCAGAAGCGTTCGAGGTTACCTCTAGACCATCGGGGCGACCGACTCCTGTAAAAACGACTAACGAATTATCTAAATGGTGTATAATTGTTAACAGAGGGACAAAACCGTGCGAATTTTGAAAGCAATAATTCTGAAAACAATACCGATCCACGGTGATTGATTAATATGCGGAAATGCAGTATTACTGTGGCGCGGCTTTCCTGCAAGACAACACCATTGTAGTAGTGTATATGGGACATGGTTTGGTTTCCTCCTCAGAGGCACACAACAACCCCTCTACAGCAATATAATATGAGTTAGGTGTGTTGAAACATACGGGGGTGGCTTACAGTGAATATTCAATTAAAGGTTTGTGCTATTAATAGTGTCAACAAATTAATTTTGCGAACAGAGGACGATATCATTATTCGATGGGCATTACAAACTTATCGGGGTGATTGACTTATTTAATCAATTAATTAATGACTTGAGCTAGTGTGAGTAAACATATTTTTACCAAACGAGGGGCACGATACGCAAACAGTTCAACTCCTGCACGTTCTGCGCCCCTTCTCACCTCCGTCGTCCAAAGCCGAGTTGCTTGTGAAAATGGCGTTACCTTCGATTCCGATTTGCGAATCAGCTGCGTAAACAGCACCTGTTCGAATGTACAATACAGGAAAACAGTTGGTGGGTGTTTCAAGCTTCCCTTGACAATTGACTGAAATAATATACTACAAAGAGGGTCCGCCGAAAGGAAATATCTTCGTACAGATTATCACCCACGAGGTTGATGGAGACGACACTTGACAATTGCACGTATCACATCGCGTCCCACGTCCGTGAAAAATAGTTAACGTATTCCTTATGCATGGATTGATATAAAACATATGGCGTTCTACCGTAGTCTTTGGTGAATGTGCCCAACGGGGGCGTGGTATTGCAGCATTGCACTAAACTGCTTCCGCAGGAAAATGTTCCGTTCATCGTAGAGGGCCCCAAAATAGGCTGTGCGCACATTTATACTGATTATTTACTTCGACAGATATCATTACAAACTGAATCAAACCTCCACGTCTCCACACAACAAACAGGCCCCAAAGTCACATAACGATTCGCGCGATCGTCGTCGATACGCACCTGCGTTCGTCCTGACAAGCGCAACAATAGTTGATGGAGTATATGCGGCAATCTACATCGCGCTCGCTCGAGGTGTGTCCCTTCCACACTAAGTGCAGTTTAAAGCCCTTTGAAGAATCGGACTTGCATCCTACCTACGGATACGTAGAGTGATTGGGCTAGTACCGTGCACCACATGTCGACTGCTACACGCTCTGCGGGTTTTCTCACCTCCCCGTATCTCAGCCGAGTTGTTTGTGAAGATGGTGTTACCGTCAATGCCGACCTCCGACTGCAATGATCCGAAAACGGCGCCTGGAGGTACAGTGCGGGGAATCATTGGGTGGGTGTATAAATGATACCTTCGCAACAATGTTGGCGATGCACGATCTTGATCACAACACTTTACACCCATTGTATCAGCTAAATCGATAGACCAACTTAAGCACAAAAGGGAAAACACTGAAACTGTCTCTAGCCCACGAGACTTGGGATAAAACGAAGAAACCGAACACTGTAGTACCGGCAACATATTGTTTCGGTCGCCACATAGAAATGTGTACACCACATGTAATCTGTTAAAACCTATCTCCATCGAAGACGAGTACCATATTCTACGACCGGGTGCTTGACGATATTGTGGTTCGGTCTGAATGTTTGGTTATACATGTTTGGGAACAATACATCCGGGTTATTGTTTTATATCATTAGCCGTAACACAGGCTTATCATTGGACAGTTTTCGTCACACAAGACAGGAGAAGTGTTCCTTGATATTCTGTGTGCTTTGTATAATTTGAACGTAGTTTTCCATTGCATATGCGATGGCGAAAACTATACTGCTGAATCGTGTTTTGCGTATTATCCCCGGCGACACCGAACTATCAGCACATGTCTTCATTGGCTTACCTCCGGCATCACCCGCGTAGTTGCTGGTAAACTCTGTGTTGCCATGCAATGAGACAAGCGAATAAAAGTAAGCATGTACGGCACCTGCGAGCACGATGTTCCAATGCGAGGGACACCGAATTTTGATAAATAAGTAGAAGTCTGGGTGGATCACGACCAGGCGTGGGGGACGTCATGCTTTCCACTAGGGTGCGCGTGAAAGATGACGGCAAGGAGATGTAGGCAAGCGGCTCTTTCCCCCCAGAGAAAATTCGCGGATCGTCAAACAAACACGTCTCCAATGAATATTGAGCGAACTTGACACGACAGGAAGGCGACGGGGCTAGTGGGTATATTTAGTAAAGTTGTTGTTTATTTCGTGGCTTAGTTATGGAACGACGTACACGATATTATGTGACGCTGGCAACGTTCGCTGACGAGACAGGCGAACCGATTGATTGATACTGTAAATGACCAATCCGGCAAAAGGAGAAAGCATACGGCACTGAAACAGGGATCTCCGGACTCGGGAGGAGAGCACATTTAAGGAGGGGGGGCTTCCTCCATGGAGGTATGAAGTTCAAAGCACATTTTACTGTGAATGTTGAGGATCGTGGTGCAAGCCAGCAGCCGAGCTTCGGGCGCAACTATTTCACTCTACGAATACACCCTGCATCAATTTGTTGCCGCCGTGCAACTCTTGCGCGAAGTATATTTCGTAGCGCTATATGTTGGTGGTACGGGTCGCGTTACCGAGAATATATCAGAGTGTATACCATTCAAGACCAGTAGGCCTTCACATTCCTTTCTGCTGAAACTGACGGTGCGGGGGGCTGAACAATTGGTAGAGTCAGCTGTCACCTACACATTCTGCTCACCTCCATTCATCTGAGCCGAATTGTTTGTGAAAATAGCGTTACCGTCAATGCCGACCTTCGACTGAAAATATGCGAAAACGGCGCCTGGATGTACAGTACGGGAGAGCGTTGGGTGGGTGTTTAAAAGGGACCTTCGCAACAACGTAGGGGGTGCACCAGCTTGACTACTATCCCCTAAACCCATTGTATCAGATAAATTAATAGACAGACGTCAGCTGAAAGGGAAAACAATGGTATAGTCTCTCGACCCGTGGGATTAGAACGAAGAATTCAAACACTGTACCCAGCACATATTTTCGGCCGCCTGTACACCACATGTGGTTTGTCAAAACGTACCTTCGTGGACGAGATCAACGACAAGGTGCTTGACGACATCGTGGTTCGGTCTGCGTGTATGGTCAAGAAGGCTGTGGAACAATGCGTTCAGGTTATTGTTCGGTCTTATTAGCCTTAGTACAGGCCTATCATTTGAACCGATTTTCGGCATAAGACAGGAGGAGTGTTCATTGATAGCCTGTGTGTTTATCTAACTTGAACGGTGTAGTTTGCCATTGAGTATCCTATTGCGAATACAATACTGCTGAATAATGTGTTGCTTATTGTCACCGGCAACACCGCGCTATCAACAACATGTCCTCATTGACTTACCTCCCGCATCACCCGCGTAGTTGCTGGTAAACTCTGCGTTGCCATGCAAGAGGACCGAAGACAAGTAAGCATGTACAGCACCTTCGGGCAGGATATTCCAATGCAAGGGACATCGAATGGTTGGGAAGGGGAAGAAGTCTGGCTGGATCACGAACGGGTGTGGGGAGCGTAATTGTTTCCGTTAGGGTGCATGTGGAAGACGACGCGAAGAGAGTTGGGCAAGCGGTTGTGTTCCCCCAGGGTAAATGCGCCTATCGTCTAACAACCACGTCTCCAATGACTATTAATATTTAGCGAACTTGCCACGACAGGAAGACGACCGGGCTAGTTGGTTTAGTTAGTGAATGTGTTATTTCTTTCGTGTTATTGTTACAGAACAACGTGCACGATGTTATACGGAGCTGACAACGGTCGCTTGAGCAACAGGAAAATCAATCGATTCATCGTGGATAGGACCAAGCCGCGAAAGGGACAAAGTAAACCGAACTGAAATAGGGATCGCCGCACTCCAACGGGAGCACATTTAGGAGGGACGGTCTTCCTCTATCGAAAAACGAAGTGCAAGAAACGATATATCGTGAGCGAAAAGGGTCGTGGCGCCAGACAGTAGTTTGATACCCCGGGAGTAACTGCTTTTTTTATAAACGCAACCTGGACGAATTAATCGCCGCCATGCAACTCCTGTGCGAAGTTAATTTCGTACCGCTACGCGCTTTCGTTATTGGTCACGTTACCGAGAAAAATCAGAGTGTACACCATTCAAGACTAGTAGGTATTCACATTCCTTTTTGTTGATGCTGACGGTTCCAGGGGTCTGAACAAATGGTGGAGTCAGCTGCCACCTGCACGTCCCGTGCATGAATGCCATACCGGATAACTTAAACCGCGTCTTCATGGTCGCAATCAAAACGAATGATGCATGCGCATTTTAACCACAGGGTTTACGCGCGCCCTGGATATAATGCCGATTATCGTTCGGTGGCCGGAATAAAGTTGTGTGCGCTGGCCAGAGGACGAGGTATACATCATATTCCTCCATAAAAGTACCTTCATTGAGGAGCGCGCGCAGGAGTTCGAAATGCCACGATGGCTGAATTTAGCGAAGGTGCGGCAATAGGCGTGGAGGTCGTGCAAGTGAATCAATTGTGTTCGGAAACGTGCGCACGGTTGGATTCCACTCGACTGTAAAATATTATTAAAGTACCACCAATCAAATGGGTAATTACGAAATTAACGACAACCCGAACGGTTAGGATGCGGAAAATAAGTTGAACTATTTACGACGTCCATTGTACCAGCCCAGGCTGGTTATTTACCCATCAGTTTTCCAGCAGTTACATGTTGAGTTCTCGTGACGTTCAACATTTCAGGGCGTACAAATCATAGTTTAAACGATCTTCTCGTGCAAACTAGTACTACCCCAGTAGTCATATGTACCACGTTTCAACCTATGGGTCCTTGCTCACCTCCTTCTACCTTAGCCGAGTTGGATGTGAAGACGACGTTGCCGTCGATGCCGATCTCCGACGACCCTGCGAACATTGCACCTGCAAATACAATAGCAGGAAGACAGCTTGTGATTGTTCAATTATCATGCTAACAAGTGGCGAGTTGGTGGTGCAATACGTACGTCGCACCAAACAAACACCTCTTGATGGACGCAAGGAAGATAAAACAACATCCGCCGAACGGGAAGACCAATGGACGTAACCAGCTCCTCACTCAGCAACAATATTCAACCGGTATATGAACGTGAGTCTACCGCTTGCGTCATGTTAAATGTGGCATCTACATGGAACACGAGCAGCATACATGAATGTCCCGTGCTCAACAACATGATAGCTTCGTCTGGGTACAGGGCCTAACCGACTGCGCGGTTAACACGAGCGATACCAGTGCAGCAATCGTTTGTCACAAACGAGGAACGGGTGCCTTACGCTTTGCACAGGTGTTTCAGTGTAAGCATTTTATTCACCAGGTCCGGGTTCCTTGTGAATAGTCGGCTAAACTCGACTTGTACCTCGAATAACGGACAAAACCGTTCAGGGCATCGTACATAAGTTTCACTCAACCCATGACGGGAGCGTGTAAATATTCCTATCCTTAGAGTTGAAAATCCGACGGACAGCGAAGTATATAATGATACTATACAACTCCGCCACAACACGGTTAAGCGACGATGTAAATGTTTCTTGGGTAATCCCTGTCGTGATCAGTAGCCCTGTCACAAGTTATCACGCGCAGTACGGCCACCCACACTGTAACTGGGTTATGGTGGCTTTGTGAGAAATAAAAACAATATGGACTTTAGTCATCGCCTACTCTGATAGCCATAAACACACGTCGGGGGCCCTACCAACAACCAGAACGAAGCACATAAGTAAACACAGTTGGGATCAGTTGCCGACGCAAACTTCACAGCGGTTTCCTGGTTGCGTTCAACGATACTGGTGGAGTCCGCAGATAACTTGGCCGGGGAGGAGCAGGAGCAATCTGCACTATTTCCAAGTGATAGGATACACATAGCCCGAAACTGTCCGCAGGGGGGATTGTAGTTGGAACGATGGCGCTCGTTCCTTTATATTAATACGGTGGCCAGAAGACCTGCCAAGGTGGGAAACACCTTGGGAAAACCATATTACGAAGACACCGCACTAAGGATAGGGAGGTTTAACAATTAAGACGTCCCTAAGGAGATGGCAAAGTGGCGATGGCAACTACGGCGGTGTCGCAAACCATGGGTGGGATGCCTTCTACGCGAGACATGTCCAGAATGTCAGAATTGGCTAGCCACTGGACCGAGGAATTTCACACTCAACGTTAGTAGTCATCATAAGGGCACAATGCCCAACAGCCGCATTCTCCTTGAAGCGCGCCAGCACCATGGGATGAAATTAATTTGATAATTGCAGTCTTGGCGTCATAATAGTACCAGGTGAGCCATAGGTTCCGGGGGCGTTGTTCCAACGATGGTTGCATTTCGGGTTGTTTTTTGTGAATCGGGGTAGGCCGTGGACGGATATCAAAAGTGACGCATTGGGTCTTTGCTTGGCTGGCGCTTGACGGAACAGTTGGGTACATTATGAATAAAAAAATGCGACCAGGCGTGATAGCAATGAAAAGCAACAATCTGCCTCCCCATCAACACCTGGTACGGTTTGTGGTTTGGTCGCCTCCTTACCGTCTCCTAGTATCGTGCGTCTACCAACCCCATTTAAGGTAGAGAAAATAATCATTGCGCGTTGGCACTTCTTATGTAGACCATCTGACGATTTTGACATTCCCCCTAGTCTGCAACTCCCAATCTCGAAAAATCAAAGCACCTTTAGCATGCAATCCAATCTCCTCTTCGTAGGAATGGGATACCTAGTTGTAACGGGAAATAGCTTTGAATATGCTCTGAAAATGACGTGATACGCTTCTTCGATAGCGTGCTGAGGGTTAGAAACATGTAGGGTATGGTTACGCAGGCGGCCGTACTCCACCCATGCATATTGTGGGCGTAGCCCAAATCCGTGGAAACATTGAACAATGTAGCACACGTCAGGCGTACCGAACTGAAAGGGTGTCGACACCTTGTGGGGTTTGCTACGTACGCGTCCACGCGGATTCGGTTATGCCCACATTGTGCAAGGGGGGATCCGGCTGCCTTTGCAAGAGGTAAGGTAACCCTAAGGCTTTGGGGAATCCACGTGTCCTACGATAGAGGTAGCACGTGTTAGCTTGAAAATTTTCTGAAGGACAATGTCCCTTGACCCAACATCTGCAGACTTTTATCATTTTGTTGCTATGTTCTTTGTTGATTGTTGCTAGGCAATGGGATTGTTCATCGGGTGAACTTTGGTGTTTTTTCTAAATTATTGCTTAGACTACTGCAGGTATAGAGGCATGGAACTCTTCAAGTGAGGAGCCTCACTAACTAAAGGGTGCACCTCTAACGTAGCATGCGTCGATATCGTTGCGGCCGCGAGAAAACCATACTGTAAAATGTAGACAGCGAGACAGGCGTAGAGACTGATTATGGGGCAGCGGTGCGTAGTGGCGTTATGTGTGCAAAGCTGGATCACCGAATCTATCACAAGATCGAGCGAAGAGCGGAAACCAAGACAACGATACAAATGGGACTTCCCGTTTTTTGTGTGACCAAGGCCAAGTCCAGAGGGTTGCGTATTTGTGTGTAAGTCATAGTACGTCCATAGGACAAACGAACGAAACATAAGCGAGAAAACAATGAAAGTATACGGTGTTCTCGTAGCTGAAGGCCGTCCATTTGAAGTGCTTCGGCATTGGTTGTAAGCACTAGGGCGGGCGTAAACACGAGGAGGGGAACATTCCGCCATGCCAACATATGTTTTCGACCCCTTTGTCGTGAACTACAGGAAGAGGGGACATTGACAGCAACGTTATTATTCACTGCGAGCATGTCAAAAAGGGGGAGTTTGTATGTTGTTCGTGTCGTATCGAGTACGATAACTGAAACAATTATAGTCTAGTCCCCATACTGAATTATGGTAGATGTATGTATCGTGGCCTGGTGACCACAGAGCTTGTGTCCCTCTGGGATAAGGAATTGGCACGCCCATTGGGTTTGGTAGATGTCGATGGTTAGAAAGGACGGTCTGTTTTGAAGAACACACACATTTGAACCAGAAGGTGGTGAAAACACGTTTGTATCAGAATGGTGTACTATTTGTATACCAGGTATTGGCGTTTTGACACTTGAACCGGTCAAGCAATTAACCATGGATCATCTGAACCCGTCAAGTCGGGAAGCTAAGGAAGAAACATTGACGAGGGTGTAGTGAAGGGTTAGGTGTAATGTACCTGCGGTGTCCAATCCAATAGGTGGGCATGTCGTTTTTGGTTTTAGGGTTATGCCATCGCATCTCTGTCACGCGGTGTCCTCGGTATAAGTTACCACGACAATCACAAGCCCGCGGTTCGTTGCGCTGTTTCATACGTGTTGGCGTGCAAGTACCAACAAACTTGCAGGGGCGGTGGTAGTCGTTTTAGCTTGGTATTCGGTAGACACAACTAGGTAGGCTCATATGGAAACGATGGCTGGACCTTCCGTGATGAGGACCAACCCGCACGTCCGTGTCACAGTCACCCGCAGTGCCGACGTACCGGTGCGGTGTTAGTCCAAGACCACCCGCGACATGAATAGAACCTGACCAAGTATATCCAACCAGTCAAATGCCAAGTTGGAATTTTTTTTTCCCCTGCCTCAATAATAGAAATTGCACGAACATGCAACAATCAACCGAGTGTAGCTTTTCGTATGCTTAACCCGGTGAATATATATATATATATGCCGGTAGATTTCTACCCTCGATTTTTTCCTGTTGGTTGCGGTTTCAAACCACTCTCGATGTAGCGCCCGCACTATACAACGTATATCGTTACCCTCCTCACCTCCACCTTCACCAGCCCAGTTGTTGGTAAAGTCGACCACGCCGTCCATGAAGACGTCGGACGACTCAGCATACACAGCACCTGCGATAAGTCCGTACAAAGAAACGTGGAAGATGTAGTTGTTGGTAAACACGAGACAGTTTAACAAACTGGTGCCACACCTGGCAGGCTTGGGTTAACGAAGAGTAGGATACTGGTTGTGTTGACAGGGGACGCATGCTACGGTAGAGGTGTGCCATGTGTTTGCCTCATAAGGGTGGTTACTTGAGGAGCTCTATACCTCACCCGAAAACTGAGTTTAGAGGAAAGTAAAACGCTACGCGATGAACAATGCCATCGTCTGAGTAAAAAATGCAAATAATTCCATCACTAGATTCCGTCGTCCAGAAAACTTTTCAGCCGAAAAGTACTACTTCTATCGTAGCACGCGTCAGTAGGTTACCCACTAGCCCGTCTTTGTTCAACATATGCTGTTTCGCCGATCTGAATCCGGCAAGGCATTCCACGGGGAGAGTAGTATAGAGTGGATGTTTGGTTATTTCAGCACATTATGCGGGAAGGCGAATACGTTACGGGGAATCCAGAATGCTAGCCAGGGCGTTCCTCGCAGTGCTGGTGCTCGTAAGCCGGGGGTGACATAGATCAAACACACCTTATCGGTGAACAATCTATGTTGTAAATAGCATGGCCGATCGCCGGGGGTTCACCAAGGATGACCCCGTTATGGTATAGTGCAGACAGGTGCTACGGTAGGGGGGTCGTTTTTAATCCATTATTTTCAGTGGATGAGAGCCACTCGGCCGAGTGATCACTATATTTTCATCGTGGTTGTTTAAGACGTTTTCGATATATGAACCACCATGATGTGCTTGCTACTCGGCGACAACAGATTATCCCTGCGTACAGTTTTGAGTGAGGTACAGAGTCACTGGCTCGAGTGGAGTGAACATGGTAATGAAAATCAGGCTACCCCCCCTACCGTAGCACCAGTCTGCAAAATGGGATTGTGGATTGTCCTGGGAATTGGCAAGCCAAAGACTGAAGCCAGGCCTTCAAGCCTCCCCAACTGCTGCCGTGACGAAGGAAATCAAACATGGCACCGAATTGTTCCGAACTGAATTCCAGCCTATTGGGCGCAACATATTCACGGGCAATAATCCTGGCAGCGTTAGAGGTGCCCGAGGCCGCGAATCTGAAGACCATACCTAGTAGTAGAACGCCTTTGTAGCGTACCCAAGGGCAGCCAAAGGACTAAGAACGGTTCAAGTCCGACCTTCGGCTGGTTTGTAGTTCAGCAGAGAGAGGATGTATTAAGCTCAGTGTTTCGCCTACAAGTAACGTTTGTCTATCTCAACAGAGGTCTATACCTCAAGTTTGAGGTGCAGCAGCGGCCGCAATTGATCTAGTTCCGGAATACAGAAAGTAACAGAAATACAACCCCCAACCAAACGCAATCACATAACTTGAGGACAGCTACAGATGCCCACAAGACAACAGAAAGCGTAACATCGAGGCACGCTCCTTGACATGGTAGGGCGTCGGAAGCACCAGACAGCGGTTGGAGAACGCCAGAAACGACTGCTGAAGGTATTTTTTTTGCAACTCTAAGTAGCGAATCAGAGGTACAAAATAAGCATAAACTCGGACATTTGGTTTCGCGTTGCCTTCAGGAGCCTAGTACTCTTGCTATTTTCTCGATGAATCCAATCGTTTTCTGGTCCCCTGGCGGATATGTTTGTATGTTCAGGTTGGGGGCACACATTTGGGCAGCAAATCTTGAACAAAAAACACTATCCAGCCAAACTATGTCCGCCCTGGGTCCTACCCTTGGAAAGTGTCAGTATAATACGTTTGACAATTGCACAGCGACAGTTCGTTAGTTTAAGCTACCCTGCAAATGTTTCTCACCGTTTGACTTGAATCGGCTTCACACGGCGTGTGTCCATAACTGCACTCAACTATTGTGTGCTACGCAGTAACTAGAACTGAAAAGCAAAACTATGAAACATTGGGGTATAAGGCCATCTCTTACTGAAGGTTTTTGAAGATCGAAAACAATATTCAAAATTCTGTTTTGGACGCGCTTTCACGTGTTTTACACCCGGAGTCGAACTGAATTAGGCTCGCTCTTCTCAGACAACTTGCGGTCTTTTGGTGAGAGGTATCTAGAACCGTCTCTCTTTCCCCTAGGGCGTTGCTCGAATTGTTTACTGCGTTATGATTTTCGGAGAAAAAAATCGGAAACATTTCCAACTGCACCTCGACGTTTCGTTTGAAGATGAGGCCAATATTTCGAACGAATCGCATCCGAAATTGATTTAGATAGAACTGGAGTATGTCGAACATTTTCCAAAATTATACACTGAAGAAACTGTAAGCGGCGTTGGATGCCTCTCACAAAATGGCTGGGGGAATTCAAGAAACGCGGGTCCGATTCGCCCATTTCCCGGGTCAAGTACGCCTGCGATGGTGCTGAAACCTCCTTTTTCAGGTATTAAAAACGATTCACCATAAGAGATGGCCTGATGGACGTCTCCGAAAGAAAAAGAGCGAAAAGCGAGCAGTTCTTCAGCGCGCTACAGTACAAGGGGTCAATAGAAGCTGCAGCCGCTCTCACCACCGCGGGATCCATTCCACGGCGAGAAAGGCCTACAGTAGCAGCAGCATCGTCAATCTCCTTAAAGCGTATCACTCGACGTGCGCTGGCGCTGCGGCTGCAGCATCTCGCGAACGGCGAGGCTGACTGGAGCAGAGTTCGGCTTGAACGTCACGGAGGATCAACAAAACTAATTGATAAAAATAGTTTAGATTCCAAAGGTAATACGATGTCGGAGTTGAGCACATAGTGAAACTTACCGATACGTGGCATTGACGATGTTTATGTCTTGTCTACTTTGAAGTCGTTTGTATAGTTTGGCAAACAATCACGCGTTACACTCTACAACGCGTTGCTGAGACGTCAGCCGTGGCCTTATGCGTTTTGTTTTTCATGAAATGACACATAGTTTTCTTCACAGGAGTTGTTTAGCGATCTGCATTGCTATACGATTTTCAGTAAGACCAGCCTATGTAGGTGCAGTTGCAGCATACGTAAGAGCAATCGCACAGCAGTGCAGCAGTGTCTGAAGCGGCTGGTACCTGACTTGAATTCGATGCAATCGTGGCGTTACTGATATCTGACCGCTTTCGCATTGTTGTAAGACGTTGAATATGCAGCCCTTCCAGGCATTGCTCCTTGATGTTGCGCAGCAAGCCAGGTACAGGAAAACACATAGTGTGTCTATAATCAAAATCGGGATATATATCGTTCGGTATCTTCACTCTGTTTCGGTACCGTCTTGAGGAGCACGATCGATGTTTTTCAAACGACGTTCAAATTCCAAACAACTCTACACTCTGGTCAATGAAACAAATAGTTCTGCTTAGCATCGTGTGTTGCGGTCCTGGCAACTTGCTCTCGTTAAGAGCAACGGTCGCAGCCGACGGCGTCCCTTTGGCTACGAGTTGCCCAGCGTTCTCAGTGAAAGTTGACTTGGCGATCGTTCATTTCCTACAAGCACAGCAACAGTTCAAGGTTTAGCCCACCTCCGTTGTTTGCTGAGTTGCCTGTAAAGACGTTGGTGCCGTTGACGTAGATATCGGAGTTTCGGGCGTAGATGGCACCTGCAGGAGGTAAAACACAGCACAACATTGCTCTTGAATATCGGCAAGAAATGCGATGTATTTTGGAGGTGGTCGCCCACATGCAATATGAGCCGTGCGTGAGACAGAGGTGAAACCATAACGATAACTATATGACTTCAAATACAGTAGATACTACACGTGCCTTACGTGAAGTCGAACGTTCAGTACACCTCAAAATCAACTAGTATCACGGCAGTGGCTTGCCAACATCGGAATCATTGTACCAGTTTCTCGTATACTACTAGTTAGTGCTGAGATCCAACACTTTATTTCTCTGCGGTTTTTACGATACGAACATCTCAGTCATGTATCGTTTATGGTGTATACCAGAATCACTGTTTTCCCTTCAATAATGGCCGCTCTTACACCGTACAACAAGTGCTTCCATCCAGTAGTCATTGTGACTTCCCAGCTCAACCAGTGCGAGGTCTACCCTCAAAGCGTTTGTGAACACGCAGTGGCCATAGGTTCGCTTGCCAGTTGTTTTGGTCTCCCTGAGACTGTACGAAGTACATGGTAGTAGATTATTTACCTTATCTCTGATACCATACTACTGCACTTTAGTCGGTGTGCAAGCTCCTGGGCGCAGAGGCGTCTGGGGGGCACTCTGCGAAAACACACGTCTCCCAATTGCTGTTGCGCACGATGCGCTGGTTTTAAATGCCACATGCATATAACGACGGTATATTTTAAAATGTGTCATGCTATTGAAGTACCTAAGGAAGCAGTAGTGCAGGAGACGCACGGAAGATGGCTAGATATACTGTAGTTTAGGGGCCTGGAGCAACTCAGCAAGGAGTATCGCATCGATCACTGCTGATAGTTTGCACATGTCCTGAAATGTTCTCTCACCTCCGTTTTTCGAAGCGTGGTTATTTGCGAATGTGGAGCCGACCGCCACCAACACGCTGGAGTACACGCTCACTGCTCCGCCACTAAATGCGTCACCTCCTTCTAGCGCCAAGTGGTTGAGCCGGAGGATGGACCCCCCAGACACAGAAAATATCCCAGTAGCAGTTCCAGTAGTGACGTTACCCCCAGCATCGTTGTCGTCGTCCAACGCTCCACTAATCGTTGGAAACTCCGACCCGGTGACAGTGAGATTTTTCTTGTCGGACACGTCAATCCTTTGCCCAATCTGCAGGCTGCTGTACCAGGTGATGTTAAAATCTCCACGTCCCGTGCAGTTCAACTTGTCCATCAATCTTTCAACATCCGCTGCTTCAATCACATCCAACGCAACAGTACCTGACGGACAAGGTGCTCTTTCCGTTGCTGATACAAACAAGGCTGTCAACCAAGCCACCAGCAATATTAGGATCTTACACCCCATCCTGTTGGAACAAAGTATCGGGCGAAGAAGTTTCGGAGGAGTCACAAATGGAGGTCAGGGTCACCGATACTTGAATATAGTAATATTCAACACGTTTTTGAGCCGGATTCTGGCGTTACTTCGTGGTGAACCCAGTGTAATACGTTTTGGTTTTGTTCGATTTATACTTTGTGCCGGATGGCATGTGCTATCATACGCCACTGCTAACTGTTGTTGACAACCGATATTAATGCTATGTTACACGTCGTAACATACCGCATGACTCTAACTGTAGGTATACCCCATGTGTTTCAAATATTGATAGTGCTGTCGGTACTGCTGTACGAACAAGTGCCACTACGTAGGGAACAGCGTCACCCTGAAATAGGTCCAAGAAAGGACACGGAGGAACGACATGACAACAAAACGACACATGATGGTGATATTGGAAACATTTGAGTCGGCTTTTCGCGTCACTGCGTGATCATCTCCTCTGCTGATATTTCATTTGATTGCCGGATGGCAAAATTCGTTGTAGGTTCATTGATTCTGATTTAAGTAGTTTCGTCTCTTCATTCAAACACAATGTATTATATAGGTATTCCTTAGCAGTAAACACTGACGCATTGCCGGCCTCGATTTGCTTACAGCCTCGGTCATGTCGGGCATACGCGGGGCCGATGTGGGTGACAGCCCGCTGCGGGTAAGCCGCCTTTACAAAAAACGTGTTTCGTCATTTACGTTCCTGCACCTTTTGCAGTTGGTGTACGGGCATCTAGAATGTGTGCTGCCCATTAGCCATAGTTTGCGACGTACAACTTCTGTCTCATACAAAAACATGCATGATGTGCTTTTTTGTCATATCTCCAACGCCACGAGAGGGTGACTAAACAATCTTAGAAGAACCTGTACGAGCAGTGGCAGTGCCGAACCAGAATAGTAGGGCTGGGCACTGACACAGTATGTACTGGCAGTAGTAATCAACTGGCAGTATCAATCTACTGATTGACCCAGGCAGTATATTTGCCAGTAACCTTTTTTTCATGTGCGTCCAAGAAACTCGCCATATTATATTACGGAAACCCACCAAATACGTTTCGGAAGGAGAGAGGAGAAAGGAGAGACAATATACTGCTGCAATCCAGCATACTGATTGATTTTGACGACAGTATACATCGCTACTGACTAGCCAGTGCCCAGCCCTAATAAATAGGCAATGAACGGGCAAGTACCGGATGGGAGAAATGAAGACATGTGCGACCACGGCTTGTACAGAATACCGCTGAGCCCCCGAGTTGAGCTGGCAAGTACAAGTGATACTGAAATTATAAATTTCTCAATTTTGCCAATTTTCATGGTCGCCTCGGCGGTGTAGTGGTTAGCCTCCACAACTACCGAAGCCGAATGTCGTGGTTTCGAGCCCTGGCGTGTTGTGGGGTTCTTTTGTGTTGACCAAATCGACTGAAGAAAGTTCCTGGCGTGTGTACGCACAATTCGACGCGAGTCGACGAGGAGAGAAACGAATACTGACTTATTCCCGCGATGGTAATGAAGAGGGGCACCGTAGTGGGAAGGGGAGAGAAAAGCTAGTTTTGTCACCCTGTATCTGAGTTACGAGATGGGCGGGAAGAGGAGTACTTTTAGGCTCGTTGTTAATAATTAATGTTACTTGGCATAATAGGTATGTATGTATGACACGACTGCTGTATTTTTACTGTGACACGGCTGCTGCTGCTGCTGTAGTATAGGGTGTATTTCAGGTAAACGCTGAGACCAAGTATAACACACATACGAGTATATACATGCTTGCCGCCAGAACCCTCTGCCTCTAAACACCCATGGCCCCTGACCCTGTTCCCGATTCCACCTGGACCTGAGCCCTCTAAGCATAATCTGGACACGTTTATGTGCATAGTTAGGCACCGACAAGTGTTTCTGGTTGTCACTACCTACCCCTCAGAATGGGCACGATGTTATTATGGCCAATATATCCCGTGATGGCTCGTGGGATGTGGTGTTTTGATTCCATTCTATGCTGTACCCGTTTTTGACTCCAACCAGCACGGGTGTACCCGTTTTTGGTTGTTGCACTATATTGAAATATATTAAAGTTAAATAATGTGAGGGGTTGTACCATCGCTGTCGTGCCCCCCTGGACAAGCTGCAGCGACAGGGAATACACCAAGAAAAGAAAACGCAAGCAAACAAAAAAAAACAACCACGAAAAAATACCGGTCTCGCCATCCACCAAGTCAGGTACTGTAGTACTTCTTCGATATCGCAACAAGGATAATAACTAGTAAGATTTTGTGTAGTCGTCACCGCCGGTGGGTCGTGATCCCACTCATCTCTGCGTGAGCAGAGTGTTCTAACTGGTAAACTACGACGGCTGGAGTGTGTGACAACTCGGAGTGAGACAACAATCCGATGACAAGGGAGACAAGAGGAGTCGAAGACAAGTCGGGGCCTTCCTAAGTCCCGCTCGGAGAATCCGCCAGGCAGAATAGCCGCCGCGGAGGATCCGTCAGCGGAACGTGGAGGAGAAGGTTCCGTGTCGAGATCTAGACGTGACAATCTCCCGAGTTCCCGAGGAGAGCTTCGAGAAAGTGTTCCTCGAAGATGCAAGGGGTTTCGACTTATACGAGTAGGCGTGTTGGTTCCGGGGACATGGTATCCACATCACCCCCCAGTTTTGGTGGTGATAGAGCTCGCACTCCACCAAAACTAGAAAGCAATGGAACCAGAGACAAAGGGTTACAACACGTCTAGTTGACATTGTATACTTCCAGTGGCGATTCGCTTAACGCCTGGAGTTTTTATACACTCATTTTGACAAGGCAAGATAAATATCTTTGCCAGACATATAAAAATGTCAGACATGACAGCAGGACGTACCTTCTGCTGTAGTACCGTTGACAAGCGGATGTTAAATCCGGACATAGGATCGGACAGTAAAAATAGTTAGCGATGACAAGATAGTAATCCTTTCACAGACGACATGTTCATTACATCTCGCGGACTTTGTGGCTGGCCAGCTGTGGATTACGACAAAAATAGACATTCACGATCCTGGACAATTTCCGTGCGGGAGCAACGACAGTGAAATATCCCGGGAATAGTAGCAGTAATATGCTACTAAGACGCACGTTACACGGCTGAGCGTTTGCTCGTCGTGTAGACAACATGGCTGAAGGCTCGACAGGCGTTACAAGGTCATATGTATGCTTAAAAGCAGTATGACGACATACCTGACGGAGACAATAAGTTGTACACCAAGTATGAAATACTGTAAAAGACATCTGGCTAATTGACCTGCTTTTGGCGTCTGATGGGTGTTCGAGACCTGATCAGAATGCAACAGCAGAAAATAGCTTGACTTGAGCAGTAACGACAAAATAGACTGCTCTTGACAGTATGTACTTACTTGTGGTTCGCTCTCAACGAAAAAAAATACTGAAGAAAAATAAGTTGGATGTACAAGCGACAAGTTGATTGACATTAATGCAGACGGGCATGGATAAGCAAGCCCCGGTCATGCAATAAGTATACTTGTGTGCAGTGGATGACAAGACAAAATACCGTGATAAGCCTTGGTAATATACTGCTGCAGTCTTATAAATTCGTTTTTTCAGTTGCAATACTATTTCTGGTATATGTTCGACCTTTCATTACTCCCCACGTACTGAAAAAGACATTTCTTCGGTTCAAATGCTCTGCCCTCCTTTAGATAGCGTACGTAGGTGATGGGCGACATTTTTGTCTCAGGAGCTGAATCGGTCTGAAACCTTATCATCACCAAACGCTTACTCGAAAACTACTCCCCATACAGTTCCTCTGGTAACCAAAGACGGATTTGACAAATGCCAGCTTCTATGGCTGCTGATACTGATTGAACTCAGCTTTTCGACAAGGACGCGTAGCACTAGCAGGCGAACCTACCTCTGTCTGGTTCGACCGTCGGTAGCGTCCTACGCGGCCACAGCAGAGTGCAGACACCAAACAGGAGCTCCGAAACTATAAAAAAAAACGGTGCTGCTGAGCACTTCTTCGTTTCGTGATGCAAACAAAGTGATTTTTGTTTTGACCAAAGTGCTTCGACTCAGACACGACCTCGACTCAGACAGGGACGAGATCCACCTGTCATTCCACCGGGGACGCCGGCGTATACATTCAAGATGTGACTATTTTCTAGTT
This sequence comes from Saccharina japonica, assembly GCA_008828725.1. Taxonomy (NCBI): domain Eukaryota; class Phaeophyceae; order Laminariales; family Laminariaceae; genus Saccharina; species Saccharina japonica. The sequence continues at coordinate 56,880 of MEHQ01003778.1, forward strand.
GGATTGCCCCAGGAGTTTGCCCAAATTCCCGACGGATAGGCCCCCGTACATACAACAGCAGTCGTCTGTGCCTGGATAGCAATGTTTGGTGGTACACCAATGCGAGCTATCCCTCGCGTTACTTTTTGTTTGTTGTAACACGAGGTGGAAACACGCTTCGCCCATCCATGTTTTATATTCCAGTAGTGCTGCACTTATCGAGGGCCCGCAAACGTGCACTCGAGCGCCGGAACTGGTCACAGTTGAAACCATGCAACCTTCCGTCGATTACCCAAATACTGCAGGTGTTACATGCACAGTAGTACTAGCATTATTAATAGTACAAATGGTGGACCAATCTCTGATGCTATGGAGGAATAGGCTGGCGATAACAGGGGAAACGACTGAAATGGAGTATTTGTGTTAAACGAGAGAGCACACCGCGAGGCAAACGCGCGCTATAAAAAGTATGGGGACAGAGAAAAGGGAGAAGTACACGTAATTTTCTTGGTACAGGTACAGGAACACCTGAATACAGCTCTACGTACGTAGCCACCATACAGTACAGGACACCTGATAGGGAAACAGGAAATCTGGTCTAGACTGGATTTGAGGGTGCTTTCCACACTAATTTCGAGATAACGACTCCCAAATTTCATACTTTACTCTAAATCTCAGGCTGGCTTTCTTGTCAGCCTGTTTCTTATCAGGTGTCCTGGACTCGTCTGGACTGTATAGTTGCAGCTCTGTGTGCACCAAACTACCTATTATGCAAATAAATACACGTGCACACCGTCTTGTCGAAGTTGCCTCACATGTCAGTCACTGGTTGTCGATGTAGGCAGGGCCCAACGGCTTCGCGATGTGCCAGTAGCTGATGTTGACGCTGTCCGGAACGAACCCGCCTTTTCCGTTTTTCTATCAGAAGGGGGGGACTCCACGCACAACGGGGCTGCCTACGAGCAGTATAACAAATGGACGAATCGAGCGTTGGACGCAATTTTGTGGTTCCTCTGATCGTGCAAGCAATTCATTGCTCTGTTTGGTGGACCACACTGAGTGTGTATTGACGGTGTTTGGACGACCCATTTCCAGGAAATTTCTTCGATTCGAGTCTGGGCAGTACTCTACTTAAAGATAGGCCAGGGTCACGCAGTGTGTGTGTTGTCTTCACGTTAAACCCGTTCTTTCTACTCAACCACATCAGTACACCCAGTGTCTGTCCTGATTCCTAATCCTAGAGAGATACAAATTCTGTGGTCACAGACTGTGAAACAGAGAAATAATCAAAACAAAATAAACGCAAATAAATGGGTAAAGCAAGTGAGATGCTAACGTACCGGGTACGAGAACAAAACAACACGAGCCAAACCAAAAAATAAGAAATAAAGACAAGAAAAAAGTGGATTCTGAAATTAAACAGAATACAACTGACGCAGGGAGACAGAAGCGCCCCTAGAAGAAAGAAGTAGACGTGCCCAAGAGGAACAGGTAACTGCTGTGTTTTGCATTTTGTAGGCAAAAGCCGAACATAGATATTCACATGAATATTGTGACCTTGCTAATATTAGTGACCCATTTATTTATAAGTACACGGCGAATTGCACCTTGTAAAGGGCTGCGAGGGCCCCTACGTGATTGGTCAACGCTCCGTCGTATAGCCGGTGCAGCACACAACGTCACATTGTACTATTTTCCCCAGCGCCCGGGTACCCAGCTGTATCTCCTGGGCGCAGGGGGTCTTTCTAATGTGGAAAATGCGAAAATGCCTGTGAAAGCGTCGTTTTGAAGCAGAGAGGGCAGTTGGGTTTTTTACGAACATTTTTCTCCTCTACGTATGTACTCGTAGCCGATAAACCATAAATATATGTTGATTTTATTTCGCCTAATAATAGTGGGCACACATTTCTGGAGTCGAATCTGATGATGGTTACAAACTACAGGTTCCAGAATTTGCCACGTTCGTTATGTCTTCGATTAAGAATTCAGAAAGTGTTAAAAGGTGACGGAGATATGGCCACAAACCCGAGCCTGGGATTGCATCGTATTATAGTTTTAGTTTCGTTTCGTTACGGAGGTCACACCTTAGAATTGCCAATGAAAGGGCAGGAAACATTAACTAATAATTATTGCTTTTTATTTTTTCCGTTCATAACTCGTACTGTCGACAAAATTCCACGATAAAATCAAGTTTGTTTTGTTTGTTTCGGCCGAAACCTAAGCGTCAGCGGTGGCCCACACTACAGTTATTATACTCTCTAGATATGTTATGATGTAAACTTTCCAGCTGAGGTGCCAAGTGTCTATACACCACACAGCTTCATGGCAAAAGTGGTGCCTGCGGTCGATAAACTCAGGGATGGTATATATCCATTGAATGTGCCCTGGCCAACACGGGGTGTTTTTTATTGGGTGGTGGGTATTGTTTGTTAACGTTTTCCCAGTAGTAGCGTAGTACTCGTAGCCCTACGGACTAATGCCTCAACAACTGGCGTCGTAGGTAGGACATGTGTTCTAATCTCACGACCACCATAGACATGCGAATTTCCTCATTTCAAGAATCTGAAAGACACTTTTCCTCGCGTCCCCAGAGATTGATGGAATATTAATATTGATTAGAACTTCGGACTATTAATAGAGGCTTTTACGGCCCCACACAAAGACCAAAGACCCCGCGGTTCTGAAGGGCGGGGGGTGGTTAAAGGTTCACTGCACAATTAGATGTGAGTCGACGAAGTAAGAAAGGGCCGAACGAAGTCTTCTGGCGATAAAAATGCAAGGCACGAACCGTGGTGGGGGAGGAGGGAGAGGAGCCTATTTTGTGCCCCCGGATCTGAGTTACGACTAGGAAGGAGAGAGAAGAGAAGGGCAAATATAATATTTGTAAAAGGGATGAAAAAAACAAATAACAAATGGGTGGGTGGTACTTGGGTGATAGGTTAACCTTGTGCCAGTAGCCCAACGGACTAAGAATGCCTTAACGAATAGCGTCGTCGGCAGGGCATGGATTGTACTGCATGCAGTAGTGGTCGTGAGTTCGAATATCACGATCACACCATGAAAACGCTTTTTAAATATAAATGCAGTTCCTCCAAGGGCGTCCGGGGATTTGGATATCATACACCTAACCCTCCCCCCCCCGAAGGGTCGAAAACTAATTTCTTGACAAATATTTCTGTTTTGGTTTGTATCCAGGGTATATCGGTGTACAGTTCAGGACACCTGATAAGAAACAGGCGAATAAGAAAGCCAGGCTGAGATTCAGAGGAAAATATTAAATTCGGGAGTCTCTATCTTAAAATTAGTGTAGAAAGCACCCTCTCTCGAGTAAGAAATCCAGCCTGGACCAGATTTCCTGTTCCTGGTAGGGTGTCCTGTACTCTGTATGTGATTTGTGTGCCAGTATAATACCGGAGAGGCGCAAACCCTCACATCGAGTCAAACAACGTGACATGACACCACATCCCTCGTGCGACATATTGTACCTGTAGTATGGTTGTCCTGCTTTGCTGCTTAATCGAGGCTTGTGGTGGTACACTGCATGGTCGTCAGCATACCATACTGGCCTGTTTTTACCCGTACTTCAGCGTATAGTATTTTACCTTAGACAAGGCATTCCACTATGCACTATTTGAGTGTCGAGCACTAATCGTGATCTCTCCGACAGTGGCGTACAGGACATGTACATAAGCAGGTGGGAAGGTAAGGTGTCTTTGACACCAGGCGCGGTCAGCGGTTCGTTTCGCTGATGAATGATCGTTGCAAGGGTATACACAGGTGTCGAAGATACCTGGGATCTATTGATTAATCTGCTTGCCGATCCCACGGCTCTCTTCGGGGCCTTCTGGTCCACCTTCGAGCGAGCTCATAGCTCCTTTACACCGGTCACTACTGCTGCTGCAGTCGCTGTCACTGCGTAGCTGCGGCCTGCTATAGGTTGCAACACCGCCCAGTTATTGTAGTACCCTGGAAGTACTGTAGTACTCTGGAAGGCCTTGTATCCAGCAGGGCATTCATCCCACGGTAAGGGCGCAGCAGAATTTTCTGAGCTCCTCACATGAGGAGCTCAATATCTCACCCGGAACATGACTTCGGAAACATTCGTTCGCGCAACCCGACCAAAACTTTCAATGCGGTAGTCCAAAAACAAACATACCAGTAAAATATTAATAGTATCCGGTGGTTGCTCACGTGAGGAGCTCGACCGGGCAGAAAATATGGAGCCAAAAAGTGGTACCCCTACAGCGGGATTGCTCATGGGGGGGGGGAGGCTCTCTACCGTCCCCTGTATTCAGCTTTACAAGCAGTGGGGGGGGGCGGCTCTCTACTGTCCCCTGTGTTCAGTTTTATATAGGTATTGTTCAGGCGTAGAGGGAGGGGATGGTGTCAGGTACCCCCCCCCCCCTGTCGGGAGGGTCGAAGTTGAATAATTCGACGTGGTGTGTCGAAAATAATTTTCGACCGCCCTTGGTTCCTCATGTAATAATCTGATGGACACTCTCCCTTGGGCCCCAAGCGTTTTTGCAGGCACTACCTCAGTCCAATTGCACACATACACACATGGCTATGCTGTGCCTGGAGTACGCGATGAGTCATTTGTACCAGTAGATTTTATGTCGACGGCAGAGGCCCTGCCGCTGTGATAGTATTGACTACACATTGCACCGAATATCTAGTCTTGAACATCCAACCGAAACTCACACCTATTCTTCATCTTTTGTGAAAAGTTAACGAGTGGAATCACCACTTCAACAATCGCCTTCCGGGTACCCGCAAACAATACCCGGGTATTTGGTCAGCGGGTACCCGTCAACCCGCCCGCGGGTACCCACTGACAGCGCCAATACCCCCCGGATACCCGTTAACCGGGTCTAGTAGTGAGTGCCCGGCGAGGTGCAGCTCTATTAAGCCTGATCTCAAAAACATAGATAGGCCATTCCTGTCGCGAGGGGAAGGTGGAGTGTTTACCGCGCCATACTTCGCAACCAATTTACAGTGCAACCCAACACGAGATAGATGTATTTACCGGTCTCAGGCGCACGTCATCCTTATTCATCACACGAGGTAAGTCTCATCACCGGAACCTCGGTAGGAGCTGCGAAGATCTCCAGGCGCTAGCGCGAGAAACCATAATGTCATGCACGAGGCTCGGTTCGCGTCGCGGAGAGGGTGGGGATCCCTTGGGGTTGTACGTAGAAGAGCAAACATATTATGGTGTTGTATACAAAGATGTCAATTCACATTTTATCGATCTCAGGAGCACGGAGATTACTAAGAACATACTACAGATAATAGACTAAAGACCGATCAGATGTGCGTATATGACATGCATTCATGTTACATTCATACCCAATATTGCTGTGGTGCCACAACGCATTAAGCCTCCTATGCGGCAAGAGAAAGATCATATAGACATTTTCTTATTCTGCAAATAAATGCCACCAATTAGCTCCCTAGTCATATGTTTACCATATTGAGTTGAATACCCTCCAGAGCAGGTGCACACACGACCTATTACAATCTCGTAGTATTGGAAACTCCAATGCTTAGTATGATGGTATATCTCTCTATGCTCGCAAAATGCCGGTTGTGCAGCTATACATCATGACCTCTCCAATATGAAAGTCTGTATGTAGGTGCCTCTCCGAGGTGGTGCTGTTCAAATGCCGGCTATCGAGCAACTACGTCATGATGGTTGCGCACCAAAGCGCCCGCTGCTACCGCCCGTTACTGCTGCTATTGCTGCAGGTAGCCCCCACGCCCGCAGCCACATTACTTATGCATGCGCTATCGCAGCAGTTGTTCATTGTGTGCTGCTGATGCACAGCATCAGCTTTGGCTGATGACCTGTATGGCGATGTCTGGGACAAAGCACAGTTGGCGGCGAAGGGCTGCTGCTGATCAAATGCCAGCGATGCTCTGCCGTGCGTTGTCGTCGTAGCTGACAAACTGAAGTACGGACTATAGACTATTAATAGTTGTAGTCGTGCTGCTGCCAGCAGAACGTGAAGAGCTAAAAGCTATTTCGAAGCTGTCAACCGAAAGTTGGGCCCTTTGTCACGAAGAAGAGCTGTCTTACGGTCCACTCGTAACGACCGACCCTGGTTTACGTAAATGTATAGTTGTTTATATATTGCGAGGGGTTGTAGCATCGCTGTTGTCGTGCGCCCCCCTCTTGGAGGAGTTGCGACGGGCAATACAGAACACCAATCAAAGGAGCTAGAAGAAAAAAAGGAAGAACCAATGAGGAAAACACCAAAACACCGATACAAGCAGGCTCGCCATCCACCAAACCAGGCAGTGCTTCATCGTACCACAGGGATGAGAACCAGACGGTATGAATTAAAAACAAAAGCCAAAAGCCAAAAGCAACAGCGCCGTATTCGAAGCAGTCAGTCGCAGAGGTGTATGGTACGGGTAGTCTAGACGGATTCTACTCACTAGTTGGAAAACTGGTACCATGGCACCCTATCGGCTATCTCTTTCCTGGCATAGCCAACCGCGGGCGCCTTACGATTATTGCCGTTGCCCTCCTCCCTACATCATTGCTTCGTGCACCGCCCACAACGGATGCGTGGCGCTGCCTGCTCAGGCCCGCCTCAACCTTGTGCCACCTGACCATGAACCGTGTAGCTGTTTCAAGAACCTGCCTGTACCCCTTGCCGGCTTCCTTTGCTTCAACGGTCCACACCGCGTTATCTACTCCAAACACCAACGCGCAATGTACGGTGGACCCCTCGGTGGCTCGAACCCCCTTTGGGTCATCAAGGAATTTCCGGCAAGGGTCTGACTGTCCACCCGGTCTCTGGCCCTCCCCACCGGTCATGATCGCGAACATCCGCCGAATGTGTAGTCGCCCGTTCCTTGTTGTGCTGCCGTGGCACGGCCTCCGCAAAGAACAGCCGCCGTTTACGGGTGGTCGTGTTCGATGCTCTCGCATCATGTCTGCTTGATTGAGGGCCTCCGCGTACAAGGAGTTCCTGTAGTCGCCACGCTGTCGGCGCTGGGAGCCAATGAAAGGCAGGAGAACTTGGTGGTGTACCGATTGGAGCATGGCAAAGTGTTGTGCACTGAGAGTCCACGTCACACATCCGTACAGCAGGGTCTCAATCAACTCAGCCTTCAACATGGACGTGGACTTTCAGACTGAGCGGGGCCGTCTTCATACCGTACAACTCCGGTCCGAACCGTTTTGAAGCATGCCCGTATGTGCCGAATCTGCCGTTCGATTCCGAGCGAGATCAGCGTCTTGGTGGATAAGGCCGCCTATGTGTATACAGGAACTGGATCGCCTGTCTATACTTCTGACCAGCTTCTTCGATATCGAGCGGCGGAGAAGGGAATGTCTGGTATCGTGTTGGTTGAAGCATCATATCCCTCTTCTATTCCGAGACCATTAGGCCTGATGCTTCGAAGACAGTCACGATGACTGCCGTCATTTTAGCAGGTCCCTCCGCTGACTTCGAGACAACTCCTGCGTCATCGGCGTACTGCATGCCCCACACTTCCCTTAGCCCGCGTGCCAATGACACCTCCTTTTGGACCACCACATCCTCATCGACATGCACCAAGCCCCTTAACACATCGTATGTATATCGTCGTGTATACTGGAGCGCACGAGAACAACGTGTATCACAACCGCTAGGAGAACGTTGGACAGCAACGGCAACAGGACGCAGCTTTGTTGCAGCCACTGCCATGAAGCCATTCTGAGTGTTGACCACCATCTGTGCGCACGCAAGCGCGCATGCCGTTGTGGAACTAACGGATATTTATAAGCATCTTCGCCCTTCGTTTATCTCCCTTTCCTAGTCGTAACTCAGATCCGCGGTCATAAAGTAGGCTCTTCTCCTCCTCCCTCACTACGGTTAGTGCCTTGGTGTTTTTATCGCGAGAAAAACTCAGCCCTTTTTTCCCTCGTAGACTCGCATCGAATCGCGCCTGCCGACGCTGCTAAGCGCTCTCAGCAGCTCATCATTCTGTTTTTTATACTATTTTACAAAAAATCTAACAAGTTCGACCCACGTGAGATTCGAACTTCGGAAACCAACTCGTACAAAAGTAGTAGCTTTCGAGGGTACCACTTGACCATCGGGGTATCCCGGGATATGTAAAGCCTTACCAGTTCATCATAACTATTTACGAAGACCTCTTCTCGAAGATGAATGGTTGATATTTCAGAAAGTCGTTTTATGTTGTCTGTCACATCTCCTCCGGGGGGGCACGGCACTTTATTTGTCTCTTCATATTTTCGCTCAGTACAGCCTTCCACATGTAGAAGGAGAAAGTTCTGGAAATGTTCTCTACAGAAAGGCGGGGAACCAAACTGGACTTTGCTTGTTTTCCTGATCCCACCCGGATCTGATCCCATTTGGCACCCTGCTCCCACCCACAAGGTGCAAACATATTATTAGTCCCCCGCAAGAGCCGCCGTAGGCCGTGAGCGAGAAGAGCGAACCGTAAACGGTCAAAATTCATCAAATGGGTAAAACTCGCCGATTGAAAGAAAAGCCGTAACCACCCTGGAATCGAACCAGCACCATAAATACGGAGCTGGGCACCATAGGCCACCTCCCTGTTTGGTTTGTAGCTAGATATAGTCGCATTACGTGTGCGTATACGGATAATTAGGGCCAAGCAATATTCCCAGAAATATTCCTCTACAATGTGGAGTACCCAGATTGTTAACATGTGTGGGTCGTGCCTGTCGTACATGGCACTGCATTGTCGATTACGACGTATAATAGGATATCTGTGTCGTGGTTTTGTGGCCACATAACTTCAACTGAACTGCTATCTCTTTAGCACGACGAATCGGAACGAACGCTGGGTGTGCTGTATGTGGAGGTAGAAAAAAGGTTTAATGTGAAGAACACGCACACCACACACATCGTTGTAAACTATCGGCACGGTTTGGGCGAACTTTGTTATGATAAGTTTCGTTGCATCGCACAGACGCCCCTGCACGGCCGATCTCTGTTTTACGGAGCAAAATCCGAGCGACGCGCTCGCCCGACTGTCAAATCCAACACTGTTGTTTGTACACACGGTTTCTGCGTCTACAAGCAGTGCCTACGTACTCACCGCGAGAAGAGGGCGCTGCTCACTACCCGGCAGGAAGCCACAACACTTCTCCACATCGGGCTGATTTGGGCATTCATCTCGCATGCGTCACGGATACAACGTGAGTAGTGAGTGGTGAGTGATAATGATTCGTTTCAATTTACGGGGAATTAGGCTTTGCCGGCATTGACGGGAGAAGTCACACCCCACCGGCAACAACAGCAAGGATGTGGCGCATCACTCAGCAAAGAAACGGTGCATTGCCTCCTCGCTCGCGTGATTTTCGTGTTTGGAAGCAAGCCTATCTATCTGTGCTTTCCTAGACGGCGCTCTCGGATTAACCTTGCCCTGCTCCTGTACGAACGACTGTTCTCTAGTTAGTATAGCTCTGCTACGGATAGACGTTCCCACAACAACCCCGACCGGATTGAAAGGCCCAAACATATATCGAAAGGCAATGAAATGCGTTTGTAACCTGCTGATTGTATAAGTACGTGGAGATTGTATTTTAGACGAAAAACCCCTAGCGGACGACATGTACCCTGAAAATAAGACTTGTTCGTCCTCTTGCCAGGACGAACCGATTTTGAATTACCATTAAAAGTCAACAGCTCAAACCGTGAGCCCAACGAACCCACACCGCTGAATTGAGAAATAGTGATGGTGGCCGGTCTGCGCGAGAGGGGCGAAGGGCGAGAGCGAGAGTAAAGGGAGATGAATACGTATACCGCCTGGCACCAAACCACACACAGAGCGAGCGGCTGAGGTGGGACAGGAATGTACTACATACAGCTTGCACACAGCATTCAGCTCTCAGCCTGCTTGGTTGGTACCTGATACGAGGTTGATTTATGAGCAGCTGTGAGTTCACACTGATTTGCTTCTTTTGTTTTTGTGTTCGTGTGTTTGTTTGTTCTGGTTTGTTTGTTAGTTTTTTTATATTATATAGTCTCTCCTTTTCGCTTGTTATTTTCGTTTTTTTCATCTATTTCACGCAGCTGGATTGCTAGCAGGGTAGGTAGTGTCCGTCGTATATGGTGCACTGTCTGCTCTGCTTACTGCAGTGTTAACGTAGTATCTCTGTGTCGTAGTTTTGTGACCACATAATAACTGGTATCTCTTTCTACAAAAACAAAAGATAGGATGAGGAATCGGCACGGACACTGGACGTGCTGGATGTCGACGGGTAGAAAGAACGGTTTGGTACGTTTACCCGTCGACATCCAGCACGCCCAGTATCCGTGCTGATCCTTCGTCTTAGAGAGGTACCAGTTACAGTATGTGGTCACAAAACAACCACACAGATATACCTGCTCCTACTCTGCAATGCAGGAAGCAGAGCAGACGATGCAACGCCATATACGACAGGCACGAACCACCCTGCTGACAATCCAGACCTGCTGCGTGAAAGAGAAAAATAAAATAATAGAAAAAGCGAGAAGGAAAAAACAAAGCATATATATATGTATATATAATATGAAGAACACACACATATCTCGTACATACCAATACGAGTAATACCCTCCCAAGACCCCCAGAACTCCTAGGTCCCTACGTACCCATATCATAGCTATAAAATGTACTTTGAGGAAAATCCGAATAAAATCCTTCTTAACCTTTTATCACAACTATTAATACGGCATATTTATTTGAAAGTACGACGTACTCCTTTCTACTCGCATTTCCTATCCACCTGTTCATAGATATTGTAGATGTGTGTGCTGTATTCACATGCAACCGTTCTTTCTAACCGACTACTCAGTTACCCGTTGTCTGTCCGGATTCCTAGTCGTAAAGGAATACAGATCATGTGGTCATTTGTCCATTTTTAGCAGAATCGAATACGATTATAGAAATCCTGAACAAAAGGCCTGAAAATAGCAGCGCTTGTCATGGGCCGACGCTGGTGGGCCAGCCCGGGATTGGGCCGAGCAGGGCCGGCCAGTCAGGCAGGCCCCTCAGTGTTCGATATGATGGGCCGCGGCCCGGCCCGGCCCGTCAATTTTTCACAGGATGGGCCGCCGCCGCCCGGCCCAGCCCACCAATTTTTCACAGGATGGGCCGCCGCCGCCCGGCCCAGCCCACCAATTGTTCAGAGGATGGGCCGCGGCCCGGCCTAGCCCATCAAAGTTTTAAACAGTTACGGCCCGGCCCGACCCGGATTTTATTCGTAAGTCTCGGCCCGGCCCGGCCCGGAACATTACATGGCAACGAGGCCCATAGGATATGGGCCCTAGCCCCGGAAGGAAAAGGCCTCCTAATACGCTGTGAACCCCTTCCTCCGCGCGGGTCTGCCCTGTTCCAGGGGGCAGAGCGAGGTGTCCCCGGAACGGCGCCTTCCCCCACCCCTCGCTCGCCGAGTTCGGCATCGGAGCCCGTTTTCTCGGCGGGGGTCACCGAGGGCTGATCCGTGGGGCGGGCGTGGCGCGGTGCGGTGCCGAGGGTGGTCGGGTGGAGCACGGTAGAGCCGTTTCCCCGCGGGGCATACCGAAACCAGCATAGTCGTGAAGATCTGCGTGTCACCACCATCACCACCACTGCCGAGCAGCATTAAATACTATGGATAAATCACAAAAACTGATGCATTTTTTCAAGAACCCACAGACAGACAGTGTCTTCGGCGTATTTTGCCGTTGTTTGAGTCCAATACGTAACTACCTTAAACGGAAACAAAATGTGTTGGCCCCCATTTGTTTAGTTCGCGCTATGTTAGTACTGAACAAGATCTGCGAAAACTCCAGTAACGTTTGGTGAGAGTCGTTTCTTCGTATATGTGTTTTCCTGTGCCTATAGAAAGTACTATAGTGCGCAGAATCACGAAATAATATCGTTGAATTCGCAATTATTTGGTGGTGCTGGCTGGCAACTTTGACGTCATGCATCCAATCCCCGAGTCCTTCGTTGCCGTTTACGAATACTACTCACATACCTCATAATGAGCGTTACCCATTCTCTCGGGATGTGGTTGCTTGTGAGGAGGGTTGGTTGTAGCTGCCCGCAAGTGAAGTGAAAATGTGCACTTGGGGGTTGTAGCTTTGTCTCATTTGTGTCTTCTGACTTTCATCCAATTCAGACCACAGCAGCACCTCAAAGTCGAGATGTGGACCTCCGTTGAGAAGGCACCCGTGGGAAATCTGGCGAGTATCACAAAGTGCTGCAGATGAGACACAGAAGTAAACAAGTATATATCATCTACAGTACCAATAAACGAACCCGTGGAACGTACCAAACGCAGTGTTCTAAAATAGCAGCGATATGTTCTGTATTTCTAAGTATCTAGAGATTACAGTAAAGCGAGCCGGAAACCCGGGTCGAGGGGGGCCCACGAATAAACTCCTGCATGGCCGTACTGTGCCTCACGCGTGGTAAAACCTCTCCTGTTGTGGATAGGCCCTTCACGGCAATAGGCAGCAGCTTATGTCATGTACTGGTACGGCAGCATGTTGTTGTCGAGATGTACTGTACGATTTGTGCCGGAGGTGGTACACGCTTCACGAAATGTCTGTTGTAGACTATCTAGACAAAGCCGCAGGGAAGAATTCGCTGCTGGCCACAAACCCCCGTATTTATAAAAGTTCGATATGCCCACCCCCCACGTTTGTTCTTACTTTCAGCAGCATTCATGAAGCTCTCACGTGCAGCGCAAGGATCGATCTTGCTCGCGCTGGCAGGTACATGTTTTGAGGCTAAGGCGCAATCCAAGAACAGGATCACTGTACAATCGTACAATACTAAGTACAGGTTCGACGTGTGGGACGACGGTCGTGATGAGCCTTACCGAGTGACCTATTGGAAATTCGGCATAAAATCCGTCTACACCTTCGACGTCTCGGGGCACGTAACGACCCTATCGGCCGATGACACGTTGTACAAATTCCGCTTGGGGGTGCCATCCAGGATGCTCCGCACCTCGAGCGATTATTCAATAGAGGATGCGCTTCACGTCGAGTCCAGGTCGCTTTTCAAGTGCTTCGACTGTGAAGTCGCATGGAAGGCACTGTGCGACGTGGGCCTTGTGGAAGTGTGCTTCTGGGATGATAACAACCCGGCCGAGTTCGACGAGGATGCGGAAGATTCTGTGCGGAGATTCTGTTCGGCAGTGGGAAATGCATGCAAACGTTCCGCAAGCGACATTTGCGGTGAAGACTGCGTACCAGGTGAGATTTTTGCTGCAGTTCATGTTATCGCGCCCCACAAGAGATCGAAAGGTCTCGTCTGAAAAACGATAGGTAGACAGTGCTTGTTCACTTAGGCCGTGCCAGCACGTCTGCAGCGTTCGCCCTAAACCAGTATCCCTGACCCTTTCTCACACCCTCCGTTGCTTGCTGTGGCGTATTTTGTTGTCCAACGATCACCTTGAATGTCTCCCGAAAGATCGTTCTCCGAAAACGCCACGACTTCCGAGTACCGAATCCAGTTCAGCTTCGACCCACGATCCGGCTCTAGCCCCAGCCGCAGAAACGAGTGAGTGGGTGTTGATGACATGTAGATATCATAGCGCTGCTTTGTACTCTCGTCGCCGTATTTTGTTTGGGTGCCTGGGAAAGGAACTATGTGGCACCATTGAAGATTGTTTGGATATGGAAGCACCGCCCAGAGGAGATAAGCTTCAGCTTCACCGTACGGAGCTTGCAATCCTCCATCTCCAGTGCCACGAAACGAACCAATCACATAAATTATGCTATGAACTGTATGGGTGGGTAGGGTTTATTTATTAATGACTTGAGTTGCAGTAAATTGATAACTTTCCACCTCCGAGGCACACGATACGGTATTATTCGTGGATATGCTGTAGATATAGAAACAAGCGAGCTTTTGCTCGAGGATGTCGGTATTTTAGGTACGACTGGCTAGCTCTTAGCCCCAGAGGAAGCTACCGACTAGCCCAAGCTGGGTAGCTTGTGGGACAGATAACAGCAGGCGACGTGTGTGTGTGTGTGTTCTTCACATTAAACCTTCCTTTCTACCCGTCGACATCCAGCACACCCAGTGTCCGTGCCGATTCTTCATCCTAAAAAGGTACCAGTTCTGTGGTCACAAAACTACGACACAGAGATACTACACTCAGTGCAGTAAGCAGAGCAGACAATGCAACGCCATATACGACAGGCAAGACCTACCCTGCTAGCAATCCAGGTGCTTGCAAGAGAAAAAAAAGAGAAAAAGAAAAAAGCGAAAAGAAAAAATAATAAAAGTAACTATACTGAAGCAAATCAACAATCAAGCAACCAAATAAAAAGCATGACAAAAAAAATAAAGAAAGTGTCGTGCTTCTCCCAGAGGAGATGCGACCTCCAATAAAAAAACCAAATGAAATGAAAGAAAATGAAATGGACCGAAACAGCGCCAACAGAGCAAGACTGAGAACGACAGGATAGGACAGCCAGCCGGAGCACACCAAAGGCCAGCCGAGGCAGGTTTGTGCCCGTAGTACAGGCAGGTTCTACCAGCTAGTCGGTCTGGCACCTACTCTGTTTGCCGTCTCTTTCCTGCTTTCGTCCGTCCTGATTTCCCTATGACCCCCCCCACCCTCCGTCTCCTTTCCCTTGGGCGCCACCCATACAACGGGTACGTGGCACTTCCAACTCAATTCCGTTTCGTTCTCATGTAACACACGAGGGTCCCGGAAAGAGAACGGGGAATGACAAAAACAAAATGAATACGTACGTAGCTAAGCCACCAAAGAAAGTCCTAGGAAAAATACGGAAGGCGGAGAAACAAAGGCAAAAGCGATCACGGTAACATAAATAAGTGAAACAAAGTAAACGAAGCAAATGATGCGAGGGGTTGTAGCATCGCTGTCGTGCCCCCCTTGAGAAGCAACAACAGGCAATACAACAAGCAAAAAAGAAAAATGAAAAAAAGGAAAAATAAGAAAAAAAATCAAACAAACAAACAAACAAACAAAGGGAAAGAAAGACCACCAGAAACAGTGCCGCGTTCGAAGCGGCTACAGAGGTGCGCGGCACGGGTAGTCTAGGTGGGACTTACTAGTCAGCCTGGTACCTTGCTATCCTGTCGGCTGTTTCCCTCCTGCTCTCATCAGCCGCGGTTTCCGTACGACTGTTGCCCCCCCCCTTCCCATTCCCTTTTGCACCCCCCGCAACGGATGCGTGGCGCTGTCTACTCAGTTCCGCCTCTACCTTGTGCCACCGGATCATGAACTGTTCAGCCGCTTCGAGGACCCCCGTGTGCCACTTGCCCACTTTAGTTGCTGCAATGGTCCATACTGCGGTCTCTACTCCAAACACCAACGGGACCTGTGCCGTGGACCCCTTGGAGGCTTGAAACACCTTGAGGTCTTCAGCAAGGCATTTCTGCCAGGACTTTGGTTGTCCGCCCGGTCTGCGTCCCTCCCCACCCGTCATGGTCCCGAACATAATCCGACTGGGTAGTCGCCCCTTGGGTTGCCGTGCCACGGCTCCCGCAAACAACAGACGCCGTTTACGGATTGTCGTTTCGATGCTCTCGCATCGTGTCTGCTTGAGAGTCTTTGCGTACGACAGGGTCCTATAGTCGCCACGCTGCCGACGCTGGAAGCCAATGACACGCAGGAGGATTTGGTGGTGTGCCGATCGGAGCCTGGCGAAGTGTTGTGCACCGAGGGTCCACGTCATACATCCGTACAGCAGGGTCTCAATCACCTCGGCCTTCAACATGCGGATTTTCAGACTAAGTCGAGCCGTCTTCATGTCGTACAACTCTGGTCCGAACCGTTTGAAGCACGCCCACATGAGACGGATCCGTCGTTCAATTTCGAGTGAGAGGTCAGCGTCTTCGTGGATAATGCCGCCGAGGTACAAGAACTGGCTCGTCTGTCTATACCTCTGACCAGCTGCTTCGATAATGAGCGGCGGAGGAGGGGGTGTCTGGTCCCGTGTTCGTAAGATCATCGTTTCCGTTTTCTTTTCTGAAACCGTGAGGCCTGCTGCTTCGAAGACAGTCACGATGACTGTCATCATTTTTGCGAGACTCTCCGCAGACTTTGAGACAATTCCTGCATCATCGGCGTACAGCATACCCCATACAGCCCTTCGCACGCATGCCAATGGTACCTCTTTTCCAACCACTACATCCTCCTTGAGGTGAACCAAATCCCTCATGATGTCTTCGTCTTCGCTGAAGCGTACGAGAACAACGTGTATCACAGCAGCCAAGAACACGTTGAACAGCAGTGGCGACAGCACGCAGCCTTGTCGTAGCCCCTGCGTGACATTAAACCAATCAGAGTGCTCACCATCATACGCAACGGCGACTAGCCCGAGCAGCTGACAGCATGCGACAGTATGACGGGCATCGTCAGCAATCTGTCAGCTCATAGCTTGGGCACCCCCCACCACGCCACAACACATTGTACCCCATCAATCAACAGCAGCATCAGCAAAGTAGCATACGATGCACATCGTGTACAATAACACCTACTCGCCACAAAAATAACTCAGGTCGACCCAACGGCACCAGCTAATACGACACAGATGTAGCCAGCTGATAGCAGTACTGTAGATGCTACTACCGCTACTGCAGGCTGCTTAGTGCTGCCGCTGCTCCTTTTCTTGTGTTTGTCGCTATGAACTGTTCGTGTGTGTGAGTGCACCCCTCTATATTGCACGTTGCGAGTATTAACAGCGCAGGAGTGCCGCTGATCTCTTTGTGTTTCGGCCCGCATTCAGTCCCCATTGACAGAGAGCTGCACAAAACTTGCACAAAAACTACTGTAGGTACCAGGTATGTTTACTGTACCTACACAAACCCACGTCGTTCGTTTGGAAAATCGGAATGGGGAAAAAGAAAGACAACATCACAGGCAGGAAAAAACAATACGGGGGAAGGGAAACGCCTTGTTCTGCTCATGCCCGCTGCCGCTGCTGCTGTGTGGTAGTCTGTTTGCAACAACAGTTGTATGCTGCTTTCAACATCTGTGTTTCGTTTGTTTTAGTGTTCGGTGTTTTCGCCACAAGTACCCGTACGTATGGTTTAACTATACACAAACTCACGTCGTCTTTTTGGAAACTCGACATACGTGGTGAGAGACAAAAACAGCAGGAAGGCAACACAACGTAAGGGGGAAACGGAAAATGTCCTGCTCTGCTTTGTCTGCTGCTCTGTGGCTTTATCTTGTCCGAACACACTGTCCATGGAACTGTCTACTAGGTGGTCGCCACGGAACAGCAGCAGTCGCGCATGAAGCCCTGTATGTTGGGACTGCCACGGACGGTGCATGTGTGTGTGCCGTGTTTTCTGTCCACCTAGGAAGCAGGAAAAAAAACATATTACAGTACAAGTAATCTCAGCAGGGGCGGGACAACGACGATACGATCGTGCACTTCCTCCGTATTTCAACAACAACCGCGCAGCCAAGGTAGACACTACTACAGTATAGCCAAGGTAGACACTACAACATCAATACAACAGCACCATCGCGTCACACATAGGTCTTTGCGACGCAACCACGATGCCAAGGTGTCCGTTTGTGTGTGCAGCGTTCACCTGGAGGTCCATGCAGTTATGTTCACATTTGCCGTAGTGTGAAATGTTTTGTTGTTCTTTGAAGAGAGGACATGAATAAAACTTTTGCAAAACTGCCTTTGTTTGTGTCTGCAGGCGGCTGCAATCCTAACCCTTGCGACAACGGAGGCACCTGCTCCATTGATTCTTCCACCGGCGAGTACGCGTGCGCGTGTGCAAGCTTCTACGGCGGAATGTCCTGCCAAACCGACACATCATGTGAGCACCACGGGTGGTGTTTTCGAAACTATATGCTACATGAGCGTAGAGAGCTGGAGAGGTGAAGCCCAATCGTGCGTTCGTGGAAGCAACACATCTACTCAATTTCAATGGCGATATGACTCTGTGATAAAGTACGACGTCCGGAAATCGAATCGAACACGCCGTTTTTACCGTCCCCTTACGGTCCTATCTGTATGGATTTATCTCTGCCCCCGTCGCAGCCTTGGCCCCATTCTCCATCGAGGTTGACTTTTTAGGGACCTGGACGGCTGCACACAGGGCCGTCTTCCAATCTGCTGCTGACAGGTGAATGTCGCTATACGTCCAACAGACGTCAACGACGACCGCTTTGTCCTGGGCAATGCACACTATTGCGCACTAGCTACTGTGAACGTTCGTTGCGACCGGTCGTTCCCGAACACCCCAAGTTGTCAAATGTTGTCGCGTCTTCAATACGTACATACTGTAGATTTTACACAATAGTTGTGTGTTGGCAATACATTTTCGGCCTCGCCCGCGACGCCGACTGCGTATTTCCCCTTAGATTCTCGCTTATACATGACGATCCGTGTGGAGGAGAGATGTATAATTCTCGTCAGTCAGGGATAACATTTGGCTGTTCTTCGTATATTGCGAGGTGTTTCGCATAATTTGACCACTCCTACTTTAAAACATGTGTGCAGGTGGTCAAAAGTTATCACCCATGTGCCTTGCGGAGGAACTACGTCACGCCCGGCCGGCCGTCTCCTGATTAGCTCTACGCTTCAGGAAATCGATGGTGTTGGAGGAACGCTTGGCTCCGCAGGTCCGACCAGTGTGTGGGGGGAATGCAACACCATCAGCGCCCAAGGCGAAATGATATTCGATGTGGATGATATCTCCAACTTGGAAGCGGATGGCACGCTCGAAGGACTAATCCTGCACGAAATGGGACACGTCATCGGCATCGGGTAAGTATGCGTCAGACGTATTCTTGCAACGTGTAGCTGGCATGGTTCATCATTACCCTATTAATAGTGGTACCCTCGAATGCTTCTATTAGTTGATATACGGGGTTCGAATTTCACGTGGATCGGACTTTTGAGTTTATTTTAAATAAATTAAAAACAGACTAAACTGCTGGGAGCGCCTAGTAGCGTGGGTAGGCACATTTCGATGCGACGATCGACGAGAGAAGAAAGGGCTGGAGTATTATCGCGATAAAAATGCAAGGCACGAACCGTAGTGGGGGAGGAGGGAGAGGGGCCTATATTGTGACCCCAGATCTGAGTTACGGCTAGGAAGGAGAGAGAAGCGACGGGCGAAGATAATAAATGGGATGAGAAAAACAAATGTTGTACGTAGGCGAGTGTGAAATACCTTGGTTATGACCATATTATGTCTGTACAAGTGCTGCAGAGCACGGAACGGCCATCATCTGAAGAAGACCACATTTTAGTCATGCATAGCATTCTTCCCCCATGTAATACATTTTTATTTAGAGATGGCTCCGTCCTAAGGTAGATGTCTCGTCTTGAATTATGCGCACGCACGCGAGGTGACCAGCACGTACCATGGTTGGATGTCGGAGATGGTGAGCGATGGGGAATATGTGTCGAATAGTTCGCCACGGAACAGCACACATCGTAGTGGGCCGTTGGATTGATGGGAACCACCACCTGTATATCGAGCACTTCACCTCCCGCGAAAAGTGGTGTCTCCCTTTCAATCAACGCGTTGGGGTGGGGTGTCCCTTTCTTTCTTTGATACCATCTTCTCTTTTATATAATGAGCCTCCTCGCTCAAGGGACCCTTTACTCCACGCATCGAGAGAATTAACAGTCACGCCTTAAGCCTTAAGCCGACGAACAACCCCGTGGCCCTTATAGTTATACAACGAGGCACACCATACAACACGAATTGTGATTGTTTGAGTCTGCACCAGAGGCGCACGCTTAATAGAGATCCGTACACCAATAAAACAATCGTGTGTGCCTACCAGGTACTGTAGTTATATATTTTGTACGTGATATGTATATGTTTGAGCAGTTGTACACGGACCGCGGAATATATGATTGCATCCATATGCACACGGAGGGGGAAAATGCGCGCTGATGGGCTACAAGACTGCCTGTACCTGAACAGGGAGAGCGCCTACTTCGAAGCATATCCATAAGTACTTATAATATATTGCCGTGCCCGTGCCATCTAGATAACACTTTGCGATGAATTGCATCGTGTATCGTGTTCTACATTCAATCATGAATCGCAGAGTGCCAGTACCATCCCCGGATAAAGTTTTTTCGTGCACGGCGTGGAGTTCCTGAATAGGCTTCAATTTTGACCTGTTTGAAGTAGACACACTTCAGTGGACATATCGAGTTTGAGTTGATACGAAGGTTTCCTACACGTTTGTATGCCCGCAAACAGGGTCCTAAGTGCCTGCCTGGAAGTATTAAGCGTATTCCACGACCCTATTTGATTCGTTGCGGATGGGCACTACCCCTACCCCGTCTGTTTTAGAGTGAGCAGCGCGACGCATGCTCTGTGCATGACGTGCTGCTTGACCGAATATTATATAGTACGAGGTGTATCCTAATGTCTGATTGCCCGTACGTCGTGCATGTTTTGTCCACGCCTTCGCCCAGCACTCTTTGGGGGCAAGGCTTCGGCGAGTGCACAACGTGCCGCCAAACCGGAGACCCTGCCTGGACATGCGCCGCCGCCCTCAACGCTTATGCTGATATTGGCGGCTCTGGTGCCGATATCATCGAAGTAGACGGAGAAGCTGGTGAGGCACGTCGTTTCGTCTTAGCATTTTGCGCTGAGAGAAACTTGGTACGACAATCTAACAATAGGATCGATATCGGTCTGTGCACAAGAAGCCATGCCGGGGGTATTTCATGTTGTCAGCAACAGAGACAGGTCGATGTATCGGAGAATGTACCATGGAACGTGAATTCAGGATTCAGAACAGGACTCAGCTGTCACCTTGTCTCTTGCACGAGATGGGGCCCGCACCATTGTATTCCGGAAACACAGAGGCGACATCGCGAAACATATTGTTGACATCGAACGCCGCAACAACTTTGTTCTCTCTCGCAGGACCGGGCTGCGCGCATCTAGACGAAGATACCTTCGGCGATGAGCTGATGACCGGATTCGTCGACAATGTAAGAGCTGCCACTCGGAATAATGTAAGATGCTGCCATTGACTCGCTCCAAGGTGGTATCCGATTTTCCGCCTACACGTGCGATACGATCCTGTTAAAACAATGTGCCTGGTTTGCTGTCGAAGAGACAGAGTTTGAAGACATCTGACGGACGGACGTGTTGAATTTATTTTATGCGTTGATCGCGCCGACGAGGCGATATATGAAATAATATGTGCATGTTTTCAGTGTTTCTTCTGTTCTTGAGATACCACTTGACATGTCGCTTCCGTCATGTTCTCCCCCATGGTTGGCAGCCCATGTTCCTGTCGAAGATGACCGCTGCCATTCTGGACGATCTGGACTACGTCGTCGACCCAAGCGAGGTGATTATTGACCCTGAGTACGCCGTGGTGCCCAAGTACGCATAACGACGGTCCACGGAATTCATCGCCTAGCTATCACTCACCATCGTCTCGGCACCAACAGGCATGGGCGGATTAGCCGTCGTATTTCAGTACTCCGCTGAATATAAGTAACAACACGATCATGCATTATGGATTATTAGACCGGAAGTACGCATGTACAACCCGTGTACGATATAGCTGTGAACTGCCCTTCGCGGTGTTATGCGGCCAACGTATTCGTTATAAAGCGGACCTTACACTTTCTATACTCGACCTTATCGTGCTTATGTCGTGCGTCCGTGTTTTATTTGTCTTCTGCTCCTCACCTCAGGTGGACGCATACGTTCTGCCTTCCGAGCGAGGTAATACTCGTGAAAATCATTGACTCCCGCTTTCTCCCCGATATCTATGGCCAAGGGTATCCGAACGCCTGCGCCAATTTCACACGACGTTCAGTTTATTATCCAGCGTTGGCCCCTGTGTCCTTGTAAAGAAAGCTTGTCTGCTAAAGTAGAACCCCATTCGCCAGTGTTTTGGCTCTACATAAGGGTTGTATCATAATAGCCTAATCACGAGAAGATGGAGGGGTCAACATGGTGGATTGTGGTCTAAAATCTACGCTCAACGTTCACAAATTGAAACGGGTGTCGTGTCCTATTTAGGGTCTGGTCCGAGGGACTGCGTTCTGCGTGTTTGTGGAAGAAGCCTACCAACGACGTTTGCCGCCGTTCGGTATTGTCAATTCCGAAGCAAACACTCGGTCGGATTAGTAAACATGTTGGCTTGTATACCAGCGCTCACCATCTCTGTCGTCTTCTGTAAATCATCTCCAGGCGATTCGATTACTGTGGATGCGGTTCCGTCGAGGGTGAACGACACTCCTGTGGACGCCATTATTAATGTTTTGGACGAGGACGGCGACGTCGTCGAGGAGCTGATGGGCGTTCGGATGGAGTTTTAAGTGACATCCAAACACACCAAGGTCACCACCGCAGACAGCACCCTCCACGTTTCGTCTCCGGGATCTCTGACCCTGGAAAAGGACGATGGCGACTATCTGCCAGGGATAGAGTTTCAGGGCGAGGATCGCCTGTAGTTGGTTGTAGCTAATACCGTGGCAGTGGGTTGAAACCAACAACGTGGGTGAACAGCACTGTTCGGATCGGTAGCTCGAAGACTGTACGATTAACCACCATAGCCAATGAACGCGGTGCGAAACGTTGTACTGGGGCATATGTGCACTCTTGCCCTAACCTTATTTCCCTATATCAACGGAAGAGGGGGTGCTGGTAGGCCATGTAGAAACACCGCTCTGCTCATATCGGCTACGCTGTCTTTCCACCCGGACCGGATGTAGATAGTTTGGTTTAATTATGGTTGGTGCTGATGTGCATCAAGTATTTCGACGAACCCACGAAACACCGTGCCCTTTTCATTTGAATATTTTCATGTATTTAACATACTAAATATGTTTATATACCACTGCAAGTTCTGGAGATTGACAGCCTTATGCTTTTGATATCACAAGAGTTGGGTCTACGTGGAGGCAAACATTGTAATAGTCGAATGTATGACTCTATGGGCCCGGTAGCACCGGTCGCACGGGTTTGTTGTGTGGTGGGAGGCCAACATATTTTCATCTACAGCCATAAGTTGAAGGCTATTCATCTCGTCTATTGAGATTGTGGCTGTGATGGCCAACTCTGATATATGTGGCTGTCTATGCTTCGCGTTCAGCCCTACCGGTGGTAATATATACACTAGATAATTTTGAATAGCTCAAGTCTTGCGAGAGACCAGATTGGAAACACGAGTGCGACATCGCAATCGTAAGTGTGTGTCGTCTGTGTCCATTAATGACTATCCTGGGGTGTACTACGGTGTAATAATTAGGGGTGCTACAAGACGGTAAACCGAAGCATCTGCGTCCGACGCCGATACTCGGAAAATGACCGAATACGGCGTGAGGGTATAATACGAACATATGTATGATACCCAGATGCCTCTCGACGAAGCCCATGAATTCGGAGTTCTCTACACACACACAAATCACCAGAAACATGTCAACTCGACGCGAGGTGCGCCTTTTCGTTTGCTCATTCCGCTACCGGGCCCGCCTGCTTCGACCTCGACCCGAGGAGGCCTAACCGGGGGCCTAGGCAAGGGCTCGTGCTGCCGGTGGATGCGCTCCTGAAGTGCATGCCAAACAGTGAATATGTCGTGTACGCCCGATTTATTGTGTCGTTCCAAAACATGAACTTGTTATCACCTGGCTGAGTGGCGACGCGGGCGCCGGCGGACTCGCCTTTTGCTACGCGCGCAACGCGAAGCTCTGAGAGCCGGAGAAGAAGGCTGATGGAGCCCGGTCGATTCACATTAGTCTCGGAGAAGTGTCAACCAATCTACATACGAGGGAACAATGAAGAGAAGTGTGGTTTTATATACGTACTAGGGAGTTCATTACGGTTATCATGGTTTTTACGTAGTATCTGGTTTCGTATTTTTCAAGGGTGCGCGCGGTAAAAGTCGGGATGGAGAATATACGGTACGAGAATGGGAATCCATGTGATGTTTCGTTCCCGACCTCGATTTCCCGACCGGTACCGTGGTTAGTCCCTGTTCTCGAGCTCCACCATCCTGCGGGGAGGTGTCGTGCACCCGTTTGCGACTACTTCCCACCACACTGCTGTCTGTCCAGTCCCAACTATTCCCATCTTGTTGTCTGCCCAGTGCCGACTACTCCCAATCCACTGTCTGCTCGGAATTCTCTGTCCCATCCCGACGTTGAGAAACAGCTTGTCCCATCCCACATCTCACTATTCGGGCAAATTGCACCATTACATTACAGGCGGTTTCCTCATTTTCCGATCGAATGGCCATGTATGCATCTGGATTATGCAACCTGTTGGATGCAGTATTACGGAGGACCATAGTAAATAGGACCAAATACTGTTGATAAAAATCGGGAAATATATAGGTTTTTGTGTATACCGTAGGTCCTATTTACTCTAAAATGGCCCACCGTAATAGTACGAGCACGTCTATTATACAAACAACAGAACACATAATAATACGAGTACGTAGCCTAGAAACTGCAGATATTCGTAGAATACACCGATTCGCTTATGGTTTCGGCTTTCCCCCCGTCTATTTGTTTTTCGATTTACATACACGGTTACATTTTGTATCAACCATCAAATCGATTAAATTCACACCTGGCTACGTATTGGACAGCTATTAATACACAAGCGGTTACATGTTTGTAACAAATCTATCTATCTTATCAAATGCTGTCAGTCTGTCTTGAATCGTGGTCTCGCGATCCAGCGCGCTTCAGCACAGTATCGTCCCATAGGTAGAGAGGCTGGGTGCCACAACCTGTGGAACAATGAGTCTCATGCCCCGCCGAGTGCTAGCCGTCGCGCGCTGAGCATCACCGACAAAGCACACAAATTCCAGTTAGTTGCAACACGGCGGTATTATATTTTACCTAAGAACAGCAGCACCAGAAGCGATCGTCCTCATGGCCTCGCGATCCAGAGCGTTCAAGCCCCGCCTCGCGGCATCGGTGGAGAGTGCGAGACTCAGTAAGTGGGGCACTGTGTCTCACATCGCGTCGAGTCCTGGCCGTCGCGTGCTGAGCATGGTCGACAGTCGTGTACAATCCCGAGGCAGTTTTGACAACCATCGAGCAAACCTAGCTGCCGGCTTTCAACTTTGAATTACAATTCTGATTGCTAATTCCTTGGCCAAATCCATGCCAGCGATTGCTGATTCTTTCTAGACGGTTGGTGCAGAATAGAGACATAGAGGTTTCGCAGCAACCGGGGATGATGGAGACCTTTCGCCGAATCATAAATCCCTCCATATCTCTACAACTCTAACCTACCAGGGACTAAAAATGCGATATCCCGAGTCGACATCGCCCCGCACAGTGTGAAAACTCCTCCCCTATCGGCTGATCACGGGCTGGCTGAGACTCTTGGAGCCAGCGGCAGCCGGGAACGATAGGATTGTATCCGCGGCACAGACGCCGTTCCTATATTTACGACCCCAGCAACCCGGGGATGAAAAGGTATATTACCCGGATGGATACCGCCCCGAAAGGTGTGGAAACCTCACCCTCGTCGGTAGATTCATGAATAGCTGGGACTTACAGAGTTAGCGCGCGGCGACCATTACCCCTTGGGACTACATCGGGGTCCGTCCGTATCCCGGGACAATAAAATTTAATCCCCTGACCGGAAATATTTCCGTTAATATACGAGCTGGTCCGGCCGAGACGATATTGCTGTATTCGCCAGCTTTTTCCCAACTCAATTTTGCGAGTTTGGAGCTGAAACTTTGCGTAGAGCTTCATTAGAGTACAACCGAACGACTCAAAGCGGGTCTTTTTTAATTTTTTGAAAAGGTGGGCCTCTATGGCCGTTTCAAGAAAAATCCAGTTTACGTTTTCGCAAATAACTAAGGAAAAAAAAAACAAAAACAAAAAAGACCCGCTTTGAAGCTGTAGACGAAAGCGATGCGAATCACGTGGGGAACAAAAAATCGAAAAAATCGAAAAATTGGGCTGGGAAATCCATTTTTCGTGTCAAACATCATAACATCTTAAATTTGTATTGCGGATACTAGACACGTCATATCTCCTGATAAACAATGAATTAGGGGATGCTGAGGATATCGATCGTCTTGTCATGCCTCAAGGAATGTTCACACCAAGAATCAGCTTCATCCGCTGTCCAGCGGTTTCGGACTTTTGTACCGAATTTAGTATCGAGACACCCCCATAAGTGTCGGCATTTGCTCGACATGATGTTTCTCGACGAAAAAAACTCCGATTTCAAAAATTTTAACGTCTGCATGTGCGCTGCAGGCCTGCAAACACTGCTGTAAAATTTGGGGTCCTAACATTTCCAAACGCTTGCGAAAACGACAATAGAACGAAAATCTATTTTACGGCTGGACCAGCTCGTACAACTCGAAAACTGCGGGGATGAATACGGGGTCCACCCGGGGTTGATACCACCCCGCAAGATGTGGAGACCCTTCCCCCATCGACTGATTGCGAATGAGGCTAGGGCCCATGAAGCCAGCGCGCGGGGCGAGTTTCCGCTCGGGATAACGTTGGGGACCCGCCGCACCCGGGGACGATTCATCCCCTGACCAGAAACGCTTCCATGCATATATAAATCCAACAACCCGGGGACGAAAACGGACACACCCCGGGTCAATATCGCCCCGCATAGTGTGGAAGCCCCAACCTTACGTGCTGTTTGCTGATTGACTGGGGCTCATGGAACCAGCGCGCGGCTGGAATTACCCCCCGGGGTAAGTCCGAGTCCCGCCGCACCCGGACACGATAAGTTCCCTTCCCCTGATCAGAAGTCCTTGCATACACCTACGAATCAAAATCACCCAGAGATCAAATCGGGGTCTACCCTGGTCAATACTGCCCGCCAATTTGACGAAACTCTTCCCCCATTGATCGATTAAGGCCCAATCTTCAACGACGTGTCTTAAATTATGTCCAATTCCATTTGTCTGAGAGAGGGCCGTCTTACTCGCGATATTGCGTCGGAGCGCGTTTTAGATTCGTATTATAACTTTTCCGGGGGCAGGGTGGGGACTCGTGGGGAGTTGTTACGACCGTAGCGAGCTGTGGGAACATAACGGGGTCAACCAGCAGGTAGATGCATGCTACGATAGAGGTTCACCATGTTTTTTCTGAGCTCCTCACTTGAGGAGCGTCATACCTCACCGAAAAACGATTTTGGAATAAACTAAAAGTGCTGCCGGATGAGAAATCTCATGACCGAAGTATAATCTGAAACATATTTCGTCACAAAAATGAATATCCGACGAATTTGGGTTAAGGAGCCCGATCGTTCAGAAAACGATTCAGCCAAAAAGTGCTACCTCTACCGTAGCACTCGTCGGTACATCAATGCCAAATTGCGTTTCGAACCATTTCTGGTGTTTCCGCGTTATATTATTTTTTTTCCCTGTCCTGCGGATTTGCAGCAAGGGATTATGCTTATTTTAGTATTTAATAAATTCGGAATCGCACCGCATTTATACAACACGCAGAGCACCTCTATCTCAACAAAACTGCAAAGCCCGCCCTACACAGCACATAGCTTCGCACCTTGCCAGCTCACCCTCGACTACCACACTAAAGCACCGCTTCTAGTCTTTCGCAATGGCTTCAACCCTGCCGGCGTCGGCCCCGGCTTCTTCCTTCCCGACGCACGCATATGTTTGTTGACTGGACGAGACACAGAGTATCCCCTGCAGATTTGTCTAGTAAGCATGTCCCTCGTATTGCTCCCGTTCTCGTAGAATCAAACGGAGGAGAGAAGTAGCGTTCTTATCCCAGTCGAGGTGACATCTGACATCCATGGAAGGGTACCATTGCTTTTACATTCATATGATTATCCCAAATGCGATTGACACCCAAGCAATACGAAAACAGACCATTTATCTATCCTGAAGTAAGGGCCCGTGTTAAAGGATAAACGAAAACTTTCGGAATTGAATACGAGGAATAAATCAATTTGAATATAATTTCGTGAAAAAAATGACTTTGGATCCTATCGAGGAATGATGTGTTGCGTGAAACAATTGAATAACGCACAAGGGCCAACGAACACCCGTGGGCAACCAACAAGGCGACCTACGGCCTGCGTCCTCCCCGCGGCTCCGCCGCCAGCGGGATATTATGTCTGCCAGCACCGTCTAAGAGCCTATCGCTCTTGGGGTGTCTTGGGTGACTGGCGCAGCCCCGAATCCGCACGCGGGCAGCGGCGACAGCGATACAGCGATCGATCTTCTGCGCAAAGTCGAGATCTAGTCGGTGCTCGTATGGTTTAGGTGACAAAGAGAGACAGAATACTGAATTTACGACGGCCTTGTGGTTGTTTTAGGCGCCGCGCGTGATCTACTCTATGCTAGGGGCCGTCGGACCTCGTCCTGCGGCTGCTCCGGTGACCGTGCCCCTCGGGAATGATTGATCTCGCATTTGAATCAGTCGACGACATGGCTCAAGTTTGCGTGGCTTCCTTCGGTTTCATGGAGCATGCCACGTCTATAATAGTTGGATGAACTCCCTAGTTCAATAAAACGAAGAGAAAAATAAGTCCCAAAAGACTCTTTGTGGAAATCGTGATATTGAATTTCATTCGAACAAGCCTGTTTGGCGATTCATCTCTCGACCAATCAGATGCAAATCAAATCGAACGAAAATATACTTTTTGAAATTCAACTTAATACGGCCCCTAATTACCGGCCTTCCAAGCCCATAGTATTACACTAGCCCACCCTGATGACCCATGTATGCAGACCAAAGGGGAAGTCCGGGGAGTTCTAGTTCCACGAACAAGAAAATGAGTGTCGCTCCTCCAAACTCAATCCCACCCCTCTGAGTTGCTACGCTATGAAGCCGTGAAACGCGCTAAGAGAAGAAATCAATTGAAAACGCAAGCGCTATGATGAAGGGAGCCAACGCCAAAAGCGTCCCACGAGCCGCCAGCAAAGCGAGGGGGGGGGGGGAAGGCAGCAACTAACACCGAACGGAAAGTGGGCACCACCTTCAGCCCCTGTGAGGGGGGAACAAGTGCCTCGCCGAAAAATGCAGAACAAAGAGAAAACAAATAGCAATACCTACAGTCCTGTGCCACAATGTGAGTGGCCATATTACCCTGACAGCCTCCCCAGCCCCGGCGGATGAGGGTGTTGGCAGGACGAGAAAAAATAATGAAGAAAGCATCAAACCCAAACTCGAACCCACACCACAAGCGCACAATACACCTAAGATAACGCCTTGAAAATTTCCCCCCATCCCCAGAACCCGGAGGAACGGAAAGCTATCGAGCGTGGCGGCGGCAGCTTGCAGCGCGCTATCGCCACACTTCGGCGACTATCTGACCCAGGAAGGTCGGAAGGGGGGTCTAAGTACAGCAGGTTATCACCGAGGGGGGATGCGTCCCGGATGTCAGCGGAGGAGCAGGGTCCAACTTCTAGGACTCTGTAGGGGCCCGTCCAGTTGAGCGCAAGTTTAGTCTTGGGTACCTGAGCGTCGGTGTTAGCCTTCACGCCCTGGCGAATGGTGGAAGCTGTATTGTACACCCATGCCCAACCTCTAACGGCGAATTTAGGAACCAGGTGCAGCGCGTCGGCGAGGGCGGTGTATCGGCGGTTAACGCGGGAAACGGTGAGGGCATTGCGTTGGCGAATAATGGCTTTCCCACGCTGCTGTCGGTCTGTAGCCAGGTCAAAGTAGGCTAGGTGGGCGTGGTCCAAACGTTCTTGTCCAGCGACTCCAGCACGGTCGAAAACCGTCAGGGGAAGACGTCGAAATCTACGCATGCATGTGAATCTCGTTGGGAGCCAAGCCTGTCGCTGCGCTGGCCGAATTGTTGTACACGAAATCGAGCTTAGGGAGGTGAATATCCCAGTCGTCTTGATTTTCGTTGACGGCCTTAGCCGGCATTCTTCCCATTGTGTGGTGCACGCACTCATCGCCGCTATTAAAGTTTGGAAGATAGGAGCTTGCGGCAAGCTTGCGCACTCCCAAAAGATGAAAGACAACTTGTGAAAGCTTGGACCAGAACTGAAGGCCATTGTCCGAACGTGGTGCGTGGGCACCCACCGAGGGTAATATATATACAGGCTGGTTCAAGTATACCGCGGAAAATTCACTCAGTGGCCAGAGTCCACGCCGTTTTTTTAAGATAGACCCTGAAATTTGGCACACGTGTTTTATGCGCCCTAACCGAGACTTCAACGGGTGTTTTTTTTTCCGTCAGATATTGTTTGTTTTGCATTTTTGGGGATTTTTTGGGAAGTTTGGGTCTTCAGAGATCCAAAATTTCCGGCGAAAAAAAAAAACACATTCGTAAAAGGCTCGGGCAGGGCGCATAAAACACGTGAACCAAATTTCAGGGCCTATCTCCAAAAAACGGCGTGGACATTTGGACTTTAGTGCGGTAAAAGTGCAAAAATAGGCGTTGCCTCGTAATTACATAGTTTCAGTATAGAATCGATTTTTGGACTTAATATGATCATACGCAGCCAGATCTTGGAATATTTGCGTGAAACTTTGTACAAACATGTCTTGGACCACCTGGAAGCGGCTTGTTCAGAAAAACAAATTAGGGGGGAAAAATGTTTTCCTACGGAAACGCCTGACTATTGTTGACCACTTCGAAGGCCTGTGATTGGTCGGGCCACATTTTCGGCGGTAGCGCCAGTTCTAGGTCCTTGAACAAAACACTGCCGATGTCACCCTCTTCCATTGTTCATGGCGGTCAGTATGATACCAAATATGTGACATTGGAGCTGCTATTGCATGCGGCATTCGTGAAATACGAAAATTTCTGTGATATGCCTGCCTGAACCAGCTCGTACCAAGATGTTGGCCGAGCCCTCCGCGATGAGCTCTGCTGCAGTGACGCAAATAGATCCGCCCGACGACTGAAAAGTTCGGTGATGAGCAAGATACAAGAGTTGCCCCACGGCGTCACCGGAAGGGGGCAGAAACAGTCGACAGTGATGGCGATACCCGGACCTTGGCATAGAGCTGATTGGCCGGCGGACAGTAAGCCGTGGGCTTTTCTGGGCTTGGCGCGTGAGGCAGTGGCGGAGCCATCACTAAGGTGCATACGTTCGTTCATGCCTATCCGACAGTAGGACCGTTCGAGCATACGTGCGTGTTGTGCTGGGGTGACAATACAAGCAACCCACCATGACTATCACGGGAACCCGTGGCAATTTACGTTGGGTTCAAGTCCGTTACTCTAATGGGTTTCGATGAGTTCCGGTGGATACACGTGGGAAGACGTAAGTCATGCGGAAGCTCGTACAAGGCAGACCCCAAGGAACCCCTGAAATTTCATTTTTGGCAGAATAGACTATGGAAATCTCCAACAACAAAAAACATGAAAATAGCACGAAACCCTTGTCTGCCCCGCAAGCGCATTGTGCCGAAGTTTCACACGTATTGCTCAATTTTAACATACCGGGTATGTTTTAGGTGGTTTTTGTACAAAGAGCACTTAGCTGTTCGCAAATTCTGTCGTGTTCGTGCGATGCTAAATGTGAGACCAGAAACGATACATACGCACAAAAAACAAAACACCATATTGACTGTGTACATATAACGGTGATTAATTGTTGTGGGTGTACATCGTGTCGACGCTGTTGCCTTCACCAACTTTATACCAACGTTATACTTTGTGTCTTCATGTATCATACAGTGCAAGACACCTATTAATAATAAGAAACAGGAAAGCTGGCCCAGGCGGGATTTCTTATTCGAGAGAGGGTGTTTCCTACTCTAATTCCAAGGCAACGGCTCTCGAATTTTCTGTTTTCCACTAAATATCAGCCTGGCATTCTTATTGGCCTGTTTCTTACTCTTCGGTGCCCTGTACTACTGTATGGATGTATCGAGTTTTTCTTCCCGATTTGTTTACATTTTACCCTGTTTTACCCCAAATCCGTGTTTCGCTTTTTTTTGGATTTCCTTTTTTTCGCTTTCATTGTTGTCGTCGTTTTGTTACGTTGATTTGTTTCTCTTTTCTCTTATATTCCCGTCAAACTGTACTACTGCAATACAGGACACGTAATAAGAAACAGAAAGTATGTCCAGGCTGGATTTCTTATTTGAGAGAGGGTGATTTCTACACTAATTTCAAGATAATAACTCCATAATTTAATATTTTCTTCGAAATCCCAGGCTGGCTTTCTTATTAGATTGTTTCTTATTAGGCATCCTATACTGCTGTATCAATACTATTCATACAACAACCATAAACCAAATAAAATACACAGGACGTTGGCCTGGCACATTATTCCCAACAAGGCGAGTACATTGTTTCGCGTACATTGATTGGACAATCCGAGGACGTTGTGAACGTGTTGTGTTCGCCAATGACTGATCTTAAGATTTGTGGCGCAAGGTTTACTTTTCAGGTCAACCAGAGTACGCTCTTATATAAGGTACACCCCAATGACCACCCGTGAAGCCCGCGGTGTACCACGGTACATACATATCGTGTGGCCCCGTGTGATGTCCCGAGGGACGTTCACGGACCCCCGTGGGACCCCACGACGTATACACGACGGGGTATTCGTATGGGACGTCCCGTGACGCTCTGGCCCGGCAGGCTGAAACACTGTCGTCTGTACTGGTGTCGAAAGGAACATTCGCGCATTCACAGCTCACCTCATAGATAATGTGCAGAGTAGAAATCAACGGGGGGAGGCAAAACGCCCAGAAATACCGCCCTTCTCCAGGGAGAACAGGGATAAATTAAGTAGGAAGGCGGGATCCGTGCTAACGATTAATTGGTTCTCCTGGAGCTTGAAAAAAACATACCGTATATATATATCGAACACTCGACTTCATGGATGGTTCTGAAACCCCCAAAAATGACGTTTGAAAAAATAATCCCCCCCGTCTCGTCGCCCCGGTGAATTTGTTTTTCGCCGTATTCCGAGCTTTTTTATTTATTTTCGGACCTCGCGCCAATCGACTCCGCTTGGCCGATTTAGGTGGGGTAGAGCCACTCAGAATATTGGTCAGACACGATACGCGATGAGGAGGCGCCCTGCGGCATGAGTGTGGTTCCCAGGCTGGACCGCAAAGCCCAGCTGTAAGTATCGTAGAGTGGGCGAGGTGTAGTGTGCTTCAACGCGTGATTTCGAGGTCTCTTATTTCAGTCTGTTTTGTGTGTGTGTAAATAATGCGTGTCGCGCTCACATTTTCAGCAATATTCTGCGTGTTTTAAAATAGGCTCAGGTCAGGCAATAATTATAGTACGAGTGTGCATTTTTGTACGTTGACACCAAATACGCTTGAGGAAGTTCTGAAACCGGATTCAGAATTGCCGCCCCCCAAATACGCTCTCCACCCCATATGTCGTAAGGACGTGATGACATGTATATGGTTATACAAACACGACCATACATATAACCCCCCCCGCCCCCCCACCTTGCTCCGTCTCGAAAGGGATGCGTGGTCAATGGTCAAATGACTAAGGCAAGCAGCAAATGAGTACGCCCCCCCCCACCCTAGTCTAAAAACTCTAACAACATATTATTACTTGAAGTATATATAAACGATTATTCGTTTCGTTTGCCAAATATCATACTAACCCCCATTCGAAATGTTCAGGTGTGTCAGGCCATTTTTGAAACACGGGGGGGGTTCGGCACGATCCCCGCTTTTGGCGTTTTTGCGAATTCGCCGCCTGGAAACAGGAAAATGCGTTGAAACCCATGCGTCACTTACGTCTTTTTCACACAGTAGTTTCTTAAAACTAAGACATGATGACATGTGAAAAAAAATATGGGGTAGGGGGTCGGGGTGGTACCAAACCATCCCTCCTCCCAACAAAAAAACAAATCCTCAGCGCGAAAGTCCCCGTTAAGTCACCCTACATCTCATCAGCTGGCCCACACGGTTCCGGATTAAGCGAGGTACCTCTCGCCCTGTGTGTGTGCTTCTCTGCTGTCTGGCATATGGTGCTTGCTGGTGTGTATCTTGGGGTGTTTTCTTGGTGGCTCGCCTAAAAAGCAGAGCCCTTAGACGGGGGCGTGTAAATCTTCTGCCGGTTTCCCAGGTTGTATGTACGTATAATATTTCCCACGTGGTTCTTTCCCGCACACAGTACATTACAGGACACCTACGTATATATCGTATTCTATTGAGTACACGGAGGGGAGGAGAATTGGTTGGAGGAGATTGGTGGTATTCGACAAATAGGGTCAGCTTTTTCATTCTGAATGAATAATGCCCTGCACATTGTCGGAAGGCAAATAATATAATAATACAAGGGGCTTCGCCGGCGGCCTGGACGGCCGCCGGTCGCAGCCTTGCGTGGTACCGGGAATGTTAGCAGCATTGTGGCTAAGGATAGGGGTCAGACGTAATGCCAAGAGTTACACATGTTAGCAGAGCAGCAATGTGTCGAAGGATAATAATCAGACGTACTGCCAAGAGTTGTGAGAGTGCTCTGCACACTGCCCACGGAGAGTGTCAACCGTATCACTCGTAATAAATGTGATCCTGCTGCTGCTGTACTCATACGTGTGCGCGCGTATGTATCTTGGTCACACACCTGACACGTGCACATTGTATGCTGTACAGTTCTGCCTACTACTACTGCTGTGTGGGCCTGTGGGTCTACACATCTTCGAAACAGGCGAACAACGGCGACAACAGGAAAAAAAACAACAACTGATACGACGTGCGTGTATCTTTGATACTGGTCATGATACATATCCAACCTACGTAATGCTCACACAGCTCGTGATAGGTACTATTGTAGTACAGCAGTATTTCAGAGTACTGGTACACTCCACACACGCGTCTTCGATATATACCCGATGCACGTATACATCTACGCGCCCCCTCCGCCAAAGCAAGACCAAAGAACAAAAAACAAAAACGTAAAAAAACGTAAAAAAAAACGTGTTTCCCCATCCCCGTTTGTAAATGCCATTTTTTTATTTTGAAACCCTCAACGTATATTGAGCACGATGAGGCGATTTTTTTTTTGAGGCGATGCTCTCGATAGCCTCGTATCCCCGATCGTCCTTCCTTCGCCGACACGTCTCCGATTCAAGCGTACCGAGACTCTCCGTCCTCTCGTGTCTCAGAGAGCCCCGTCGTCTCCGGGCGCGCTTGACGGGCACGCCATTTGAGCTCGTTCGACGAGTCACCGACACGGGGACTCATTTCGTATCTATGATTGGAGTTGGCACCACTCTGGGCGCAAATGTAGGGACCGTTTAGACTTGATATGTATATTAAACAGTTCTTATTTTTCCGTTCCAGAGTGCTGCCAAAGTCATGCAAAATTGTAAACTTGTAAATTTCAAGCTCTCGACCTCTCTTTGCTTGACCGTGCTCCCTCTACGTGCACGTGACGGCGAGACGCGAAATCGTGCATATACCATTTGTAGCTCCGTGATGCTGCTGTGCATATACCATGTGTAGCTTCGTGATGCTGCAGGCTCATCATAGCAGCTTCAGCTGCTGCTGTACTATTATGTACATACAGCATATACATGCTGCTGTAGACTACCCGGGTTCAAAAATATTTGAGAGTTCGCAGTTCTCCACGAGCGCCTGGGTGGCATGTGTTCTCGGGGTTACAAACTCTTCCCCAGATCCTAGCACAAACCTCGCTCAGTGGCCTTCACAATGGCGACGCCGGCCACGTAATCGACTCCCCGCACGGGTCGGAGGTCAGAGAACACGTACCGAAGAAAACACGCGAAGACATGAGCCCTGCTATGCAGACTACGAACCAAACGTCTCACAGGGCACGATTTTTCGGAGATCTCGTCGTAGATCTCGACGTCGAGGCCTCGCGCGCGCGCTACGGCGCCGAGCGGGCGGATCAGCGAAGCCGGCGGTTGCAGGCGAGGCGGGGGCACGCCTCAGCGAGAAATCGCGCGGAAAGGCGATCAGAGGCTGGAGATATCCGCAGACCTAAGGATGTGCATATGTGATAAGCGAACTAAGATATATAGATTTATATATATGTGCTATGTTTGTGAAATTTTCGCACTTTTCGCAACTTTTCTCTGCGTACGAGCACTTTTCGGCAAAACGCTTAAGTACCCCGACACAGCAAGCCCGCCCGGACACATTGGTCATGGTTTGGGCTCGATCCGAGCTCTGTGGCTCGCGTGGCGGGCGCTCGAAGTTTTTTTTCCCGCGGGAGTGGATAAGCCGATTTCCCGGGTTTTCTGCATGAGGCCGTGTTTAGTACGTACGTGCCAGTATAATATTTCACATTTCGTAATTGTTAGCGCTTTTTTTCCGAAGGACAGAGCAGCAGGATGTCCTGCCTCATGTACCTGCTGCGCGCACAGCACAGAACGCAGTCCACATGCGTCTCTCGTCTGTACGGTGAGGAGGTTGTCGAGCCGAATTCGAGTGTATTACTGCAGTCGTGCTCATGTCGAATCCGTCCGTAGACTGCATTAAATTTGTAACTGTGCTTCCAGAGTGAATTTGCCCCTTTTGCACGGGCGTAATGGTTCACGTTGATTTGTGAGCCTTTGAGGCGTTTTGGTCTTCCAGCACGAGAAACGACAGCAGCAGCACCGCAGAGAGCGTGTTACAAACAGTACAACCTCAATGTTACAACCCTGCCGCCCAGCAGCACAGCAGCCAGCGTAGCAGCAGCTCAGGCATTACACATGCATGCGCGTGCCTTAGTATCCGTGCTGTACCGTGACGAGTTCTTTTGTCGAAGCCTGCGAATTTTCCGAGTCATGGCATATGCACTACCTGCAGAATCGATGCTCATGTACGAACCTCTCCGCTGTCCCGAAATGTAATAACCTTTTGTTCATTAATAACTATATATAAACTGTCGTTACTTTTCCGGACAGAGTTGTACAAC
>MEHQ01000777.1:0-13634 GCA_008828725.1 Saccharina japonica
AGAGGAGGGCAGCAGCAGCGGCGGATAGTAGTACGAGTGTTCTGCAAACAGTCCGGCTTTAGAGGAAAAGGGGGCGAGGGAGAGGGAGAGGAGGAGTTGGGGGGACGAAGGAGGAAAAGGAGGAGGACGACAGTACTATTGTGTGTATTTACGTCTCTCGAGTGTACGTGGTATTAATATGGCTACGTAATAAAGTAGAGGAGAACAGCGAGCGGCCTTTTGCGCGCAGCAAGCTTGATAATAAAAATACTGATAACATTGAGATGCGGCCTCGGATATATTATATCGTATGATATGATTACAAAAAAAAGATGGTTCACACCACCCCCCGGAGTATTGTTCACTGGGAACTTTTGTGTTTCCCATACTACTTGTGAAACAATTTCCATATTTGTGAAATTTAACCTTTCTTTCCCTCCGTTAAATATCACATATTTCACAAATTTGGGGGGAAAAACTCTCCGATAACTGTTCAATTTCACCAAATTGGAAATTGTTTCACAAATAAGAAAAACATACTTGCCGATAAGGACGGCCCTGACACGGGTGATAAGTATCACACCCCGTCAGACGAGTTTCCGAGCTCATTTTCTCGAGAACGGAGAAGGTGCTAAGGTCGAGCGATGCATTTATGGAAATAAATCCACGAATTTTCTGAAAAACCCCTGCTTGTTTTGGAGAAAATCGGCTCCGAAATTCGTTCCAAGGGGTTTGTTGTCTTGCGTGTTACCAGCATACGCTACTTACTGCTGTTTTAGTTTATGCCGCTTGGTGGGCATTTTGTTGAAGAAATTGTTCAATACCTCTGTTTTTGGATGTTAGTTTCTGGGGGGGGGGGGTTGTCTGTTTTGCTCTTTTGTGTCCGATACGTTACGTGGGCATTTTTCATTTGCTTACCTACCTCGATTATTTTTCGAAGGTTTTGGTTTTCTCTGTCTCACGCTGGTAGTCTGTGGCCAGAGGTTATATCCCCTAGGGTGAAGTATTAGGACCGACACTGGGAGTGTGTGCTTGATGCTGTTGGGTAGAAATCTAAGGATTGGATGTAAAGAAAACCACAATAAAAACGAACGGTCATGGAATACAGCGACGGCTGCCTCTGCGGTAGCAGCAGCCGCAGTACATAACAATAATAACACCTCACCACCGCCTGTGCTCTGCAGTAGTCCGAGTACATCCCGGGTACTCGTATACATCCCCGGGTTTCCTATACCGCATCAATATCCATATCCACATAGCAAACCCGGGGATGTCCCCCGGATGTCCCCTCACTACCACAGCCATCCGGCTCCACACCATAGGTCGAGCCATAGCACGGTAGAGGGGTGTATGATATCATACATACCTAGTTTTTATCAGATTGCTAACATGAGAGGCTCTATAAAATACCTCACCCGAAGGCCGACTGTTGAGACACCTTGTTTAACGGGCAATTCAACCCAACCCGATGACCAATCAATGGGGGGGGGGGGGGGCATCAGGCGCTCAACGGACAACATTTTAAACACCACCAGGCAGAAAAAAAAATGCCCAAAAATCCCCCCCCCTCTCGTACTGTAACATGGTGCTTTTAGGAGTGCCATACGCATACTAATATACGTAGGACGGCATGCTACCTTAAGGTAGAGGTGCACCACTTTGTTTCTGAGGGTATTTGGCCACTTGAGGAGAAGCTCTACACTAATAGTAAGTAAAAAAACTGATTTTGAAGAAAAAAACGAAAAGTACAACCAGGCGAACAATTCCATGGTATGGCCTGCATAGGTATGCATTAAAAAAAAAAATCATATTGCAAAAAAAACATAATGGTATTTCGACGATTTTGGGTTAACCCTTTTAGAACTGCAGTCCCGTTTTGGGGACAAATTACTTAGAATTAGAGTGGTTTGTCCCCATAACGGGACTGCAGTTCTAAAAGGGTTAAGGAGCCCCGTCATTCCGAAAAAAAAACAGCCGAAAAGTGTTACCTCTATCGTAGCACGTCTTAGCTATATATATTTGAAAACTACGGTCATGTAGGTTTTTTATAATACGTGCTGTGGTCGTCTGGGGGCGTCTTGGGTACATCCCCAGGTATGATCGTAGGTGGACATACATGTGGATTTTGCGGATGATATGACGGATGAGACGCTTCTGACAGGCAGTACGAATGTCGGGAATAATAGGGGATGCCCAACTCGTCTTGAGCTCCCCCATCAGCTCACAGTTATGTTTTGCCTTGAGCTATCCTGGAGATAAGAAACGGATATATCCTATGAAGAGCGTGTAACTATCAAGCAACGACTATCCTTCACACTTGGCGTCGTCAGCAAGACTGGCTGGTCTTCGCTTCTCGCGTGAATTTGCTCCCGACTCAAAACATGGCATGCCATCACAATGGAAATGGTTCGCGCACAAAGATACTCAACACCGTCAGTAAAAACGTCCCGAGCCTACTGTAGTATTGCATAAGATATTTTTTACTCGTAGGTTTTCCGTGTGCACTTAACAAAGCAGTAACGAAAATTGACCCCTCTTCTTGAGGCAAATTCTTGACCCCGATTATCGTGATTTGCAACATATTTACTCAATCTAGCGCCAACCAGGCATCGATCACGAAACAAAAAAATGAGCCGGCCGGACGTTACTCGTAGCTTCGACGGCGCAACCACTAGTAGAGAGGGGTAGCCGAGACAAAGACAAGTCGTTTGCGCGATGCCCCACCTCCCCGTGTCATGTGAGCCGAAGGTACGGTTGCACTGAAACAAATGGTCTTGTCGAATACCCGCAACGCAAGAACTTGAAGGCCAGAACAAAATGTTTGGTGCTTCATGTAGCAATAGCCTGCGCTCGGGGTGGTACGAGCCCGTGTACTGTTTCCTAAAGAGTATTTGTTTTTAGCGCGAGAGGTCGAGGAAGGAGGGGAGGCAACAAGGAGCTCTCGTACTGCCGTAGTACCTGGTACGTACTTTGGCATCACACAACAGCAAACATTTGAACGTATTAGACGTACTGCTGTATCGCACGATGTTCGAAGTTCAATTTTCCACCACCACTAAATGGAAAGTCTTGTACGGATGGATACCCCAACGTGGCTAAAAAACACAGCTAGCCAGAGGGCAGTACGAGTAGCAGTACTAAACGTACGCGAACAGTGTGTAGCGGTATATAGCGGCCAAATTTAGCAACGCCGGCGTTGTCTCCCGTACGGCACGCAGACGAAGAACAACCGCATATCGCTATACAAGTACGCGTATAGGTTGACGGTTGAGACCGGCACTGATGCCGGGCCGGCATCCTTAATCCTGTTGTTGCCATCACCGACAAGAGCATATCGACGACTAGCTACGTGACCGGCGAAAAGCTATCGACGGAATACTATCGACGAAAAGCTACCGACGAGTAGTCATCGACAAAAGGCTACCGACGAAAAGTCATCGACGAAAGGCTACCGACGGAAAGTCATCGACGAAACGCTACGACGAAATGCTATCGACTAAAAGCCACCGACGAAAAAATATCGACGAAACGTTATGGACGAAAATCAATAGACGAAACGCCAACGGTGAAAAGCCACCGTTGCGTTGGGCGAGTTTGAGAAGACCATGGACGCAGGTTTGCTCCACCAGGAGGCCGTCGCTCGACAAGAACGGTGCTCCGCCGTTCGCAAGAAACGAGACACACCCGTGCTCCCGCTGATATCGAGCTTGGTTGATCTAATGGTATTTCATATTTTGATTATTATTTTTTATTTTTGACGTTAAAATGCAAAAAGTTGAATTATATACGTGGTATACTTATATATTCGGAGTATATATGTACGTATTTCATATTTCATACCAGGTACGTATTAATTTATTCTTAATCGTATACGATATATATTTTTTTTTATCAGCTAAGGGCCCGTTTTAACGAAGAAGAAAAAAAAATCAATTTTGATTTTTTTTTATTCAAATCCGCTTTTCATTGGTCAACACACGCACCAGCACCAAAGATTAGGATCTTGGGGCATAATATTTGGTGCTGGTGCGTGTGTTGACCAATGACAAGCGAATTTTATTTTTATTTTTTCCAAATCGGATTTATTTTATACTCGTTAATTCGGGCCCTAAGGAGCCCCGTCATTCCGAAAAAAAAACAGCCGAAAAGTGTTACCTCTATCGTAGCACGTCTTAGCTATATATATTTGAAAACTACGGTCATGTAGGTTTTTTATAAAACGTGCTGTGGTCGTCTGGGGGCGTCTTGGGTACATCCCCAGGTATGATCGTAGGTGGACATACATGTGGATTTTGCGGATGATATGACGGATGAGACGCTTCTGACAGGCAGTACGAATGTCGGGAATAATAGGGGATGCCCAACTCGTCTTGAGCTCCCCCATCAGCTCACAGTTATGTTTTGCCTTGAGCTATCCTGGAGATAAGAAACGGATATATCCTATGAAGAGCGTGTAACTATCAAGCAACGACTATCCTTCACACTTGGCGTCGTCAGCAAGACTGGCTGGTCTTCGCTTCTCGCGTGAATTTGCTCCCGACTCAAAACATGGCATGCCCTCACAATGGAACTGGTTCGCGCACAAAGATACTCAACACCGTCAGTAAAAACGTCCCGAGCCTACTGTAGTATTGCATAAGATATTTTTTACTCGTAGGTTTTCCGTGTGCACTTAACAAAGCAGTAACGAAAATTGACCCCTCTTCTTGAGGCAAATTCTTGACCCCGACTATCGTGATTTGCAACACATTTACTCAATCTAGCGCCAACCAGGCATCGATCACGAAACAAAAAAATGAGCCGGCCGGACGTTACTCGTAGCTTCGACGGCGCAACCACTAGTAGAGAGGGGTAGCCGAGACAAAGACAAGTCGTTTGCGCGATGCCCCACCTCCCCGTGTCATGTGAGCCGAAGGTACGGTTGCACTGAAACAAATGGTCTTGTCGAATACCCGCAACGCAAGAACTTGAAGGCCAGAACAAAATGTTTGGTGCTTCATGTAGCAATAGCCTGCGCTCGGGGTGGTACGAGCCCGTGTACTGTTTCCTAAAGAGTATTTGTTTTTAGCGCGAGAGGTCGAGGAAGGAGGGGAGGCAACAAGGAGCTCTCGTACTGCCGTAGTACCTGGTACGTACTTTGGCATCACACAACAGCAAACATTTGAACGTATTAGACGTACTGCTGTATCGCACGATGTTCGAAGTTCAATTTTCCACCACCACTAAATGGAAAGTCTTGTACGGATGGATACCCCAACGTGGCTAAAAAACACAGCTAGCCAGAGGGCAGTACGAGTAGCAGTACTAAACGTACGTGAACAGTGTGTAGCGGTATTTAGCGGCCAAATTTAGCAAC
Organism: Saccharina japonica; assembly: GCA_008828725.1. Lineage (NCBI taxonomy): Eukaryota > Phaeophyceae > Laminariales > Laminariaceae > Saccharina > Saccharina japonica. The sequence goes on from MEHQ01000777.1 coordinate 5,336, forward strand.
GCCGGCGTTGTCTCCCGTACGGCACGCAGACGAAGAACAACCGCATATCGCTATACAAGTACGCGTATAGGTTGACGGTTGAGACCGGCACTGATGCCGGGCCGGCATCCTTAATCCTGTTGTTGCCATCACCGACAAGAGCATATCGACGACTAGCTACGTGACCGGCGAAAAGCTATCGACGGAATACTATCGACGAAAAGCTACCGACGAGTAGTCATCGACAAAAGGCTACCGACGAAAAGTCATCGACGAAAGGCTACCGACGGAAAGTCATCGACGAAACGCTACGACGAAATGCTATCGACTAAAACCCACCGACGAAAAAATATCGACGAAACGTTATGGACGAAAATCAATAGACGAAACGCCAACGGTGAAAAGCCACCGTTGCGTTGGGCGAGTTTGAGAAGACCATGGACACAGGTTTGCTCCACCAGGAGGCCGTCGCTCGACAAGAACGGTGCTCCGCCGTTCGCAAGAAACGAGACACACCCGTGCTCCCGCTGATATCGATGTTGCTGCTGTGAATTGGTACGAGGTATGTGTTAACGGACGCGAGAAAACGCCAGGCAAAACGACGACGAATGAACGCAATCTATTTTTACATTGCAACACGTTCAGCTCGGGCCAAAAACCACACGGCCGACGGCCCCAATCCTACTGGTGCCTCCCCCAAACCCCGCCCCGCGGGAGCGACCACCAGCCCTTCCTCCTATATCCCCGGGAAGGGTGAACATTTCCCCCTTCTCCCTCATAACCCCGCCTGCCCACGCACCAACTCCTTCAGCTGGTTCGTGCCGATTGGCTACCGCAGACAGACATCGACCGATATTTCCCGACAGTATCTACTGCACCGTGCCGTGCTCGTACAGCAGTAGAACCTTTGACTAAAAACGAGGCCAGTAGCTTCGGGCATCGACACCCCCCCCCCCCCCTTCCCCCCGCGACACCATTTTCCGCGGCACCACGCGTAAAAAAAACGCCTGCCAAGGTGCGGAAAGCGAGCATCCGGCTGATTTTATTGTCTACCCCCCTCTACTTGGAGTCGGCCGCTTGCTCTTGCTTGGCGTAGTAATCGGCGACCTTCTTCGAGTCGGTCTTGGATACGAGCTGGTAGTATGCTACCCCCACCACGGTGCCGATGCCCGTGCCAATTGCGGCCTGCTTCCACAACATGTTCAACACCTTCGCCGCTTCAGGTCCAGCCATATTGGTGCGCCTGCGTAAACGAAGCAAGAAGAGCGAACAAAAGTTGTTGTACCGTGGAATAGTATGGGCTTGGAAGGCCGGTAATTACCTCCTGTATAGGGAATTGGTCCGTTCTCGTATAAGTTGGATGGCATTCGTATTCGGGATATTTATAAGACCGGCATGGGCATGAACCCCTTCCGGGCCAGATGCCATCAGGCTTACCGGGTATAAAATACCAAAAAAAGAAGGGGGGGGGGGGGAGGTCGTTTTCGAAGGTCTAACAGCAAAAATAAGAGGCACCGAAAAAGTAGTTTTGCCTTTACTGTACAAAACGAAACTAAGCGAACGATGCACAAAAATCGAAGTCCAGCGGCACACAAAAACGCATGGGGAGATGGAAAGGGAGGGATGCGAGGCTTAATTATCTCCGCCGACTCAAACATCAGCGTTACCGTTGATGTTACCGTCACAGATGGTACCGTTACTGCTATCGTTACCGTTGTTACCGTTATCGTTACCGTTGCCATTACTATTGTAACCGTTATCGTTACCGTGAACGGTGTTACCGTTATTGTTACCGTGGCCGTTGTTACCGTTACCTGTTATTACCTTTATCTATTATTACCGTTTCCGGTACCGTCACCATTACTGCTACCGTTAGCAGTATCGTTAACGTCAACACCGTTACACTGTGGCCGCTACCGTCACCGCTGCAGGTACCGTTACGGTTACCGTTAACGTCATCGTTACCATTAACTTTACCGTTGCCGTAACCGATACCGTAAACGTAACCGTTGCCGCTTTCGACGGGGTTACGCCGGGGATCACGGAGAAAACAGAAACCAGTCCAACCCATGGTAGGGCGACTACTGCTGCCAAACTCATTCAAGGTTCCGGACCATGATTGCGTTTACACTGCTGCAACGAAAACATACTTTCGCCGACTTCCACATCATATTTATGCAATAACCGGTCGGCTGACCAGAGAGCATTGCGGCCGTGTGCGGTGAGACCGAAGTCAGGACGTTGTTCCAGAGGTTTCACTTTAGATCGAGACGCTGCCGGCGCGTGACGTGCAACTTAAGTAATACGATGCGCTGTACTGGAGGAGAGAAAGCACGACGAGGGATAAGCGACAGCAGCATTTACACCGACAGCTTGCCGACAGGGACAAATTTGTACGTATCCTGTCATCGTACTTGCACGTCTGCACGTATCGTAGGATGCGAGGATGGATCTGTCCTTTCTCGCTGCTGTCTTTACTTTACGCCCACCACCCCACGAGTACCTATGTATGATACCACGGTCGAACAGAAGCAGTCCGTGTGTGATACCAGGTACATCGGGTTTTAGACTTTTCGCATTATACTCGTATGTAAGTCCTCGTACACACGTACACACAGCTACCGTACTACTACTACTGTACTCGTAGGTATGATACAGGTACGGAAGAAGAGGTGAGGACGTGCGGACGACACCGCCAAGGAAAATAGGAATGCAGGCCTGGGAGCCGGGGAGGTGCTTGCTTGGTTTGAGGCTTTACGAACCCTCGTCGTACCTCCTCCGAAAAGCAAGCAAGTCTCTCGGCGGTTGGTGGCGGGCTGATTGCAACTAAGGTCAACCCCGTGCGAGGTACGTAGAATTACAGTCTATACACTAACTGTTGTGTCAAAAGGAAAGTGGTGCTTCGTTCCCGGACTTGCACGCAACGGAGCTCCGAGCTCCGGTGAGCTCACTCGTTTTGTGAGACGTATCGGAGATCTACCCTCTTGGTCAAGCCGCACGACTACAGCAGTAGACTGTTTATCAACGAACAACCACCTGAGAACACGCATACGTATACGAAGCTAAGGGAGGGTATTGCCAACCACGCACGCGTCATTGCACGCTGGCCAAGCCTTCCACAAAAAAAACGCATCTGTTCCTCCTCCGTCACAAGGTGAAGGAAGAGGCAAAGGGTGGGCCGTGGGCCGGTTCGCGAAACGTCGCGATATTCTTGTTGTAGCATTGCTTCGAGCCACTAGCATCGGCCGGACTTGAAACGACACAGGCATCCGCGTGAGCTACAGGCACCCAGGTCACCCTTACCTTCACTCTGTCGATTAATAAAGCTGTCCGGTAGTCTCCTTTTGCTCTGCTCAACTTTCGTACCACTCTCTGCTTTGTCCTGCCTCTCTTTTTTGAGGAGGGAGTTCACATACCAATGAGAGGCATTATACCCAGGGAGTGCTCGAAACGTTTTTCTGCTCATCTTTGTGCGGTGAGGCCGCACCACCTGATCAATCGACAGCCACACAGCGGGAAGAAGGCAACGCTATCGTTGTTGACCCCCCAGAGACTGAAGTTCAGTTTGATATTACGGTGATTGTCGCTTCTGGGGTGTGGTGCGAGAAGTGGGTCGCTTGTTGCCAGGTGCCCAACCGACAAGTGTCGTGACAGCCAGTAGCCAGAAAGTACTCGAAAATCTGCACCCGCGGCGGACGCAGGCACCACCATGCCTCCCAAGCACAAAGGGTTCAACATGAGGACAAAGTCGGGTTCCTCCGCCAACCCGCACCGTAGCACGGAAGGCGTTCGGCAGAATGGTGGCACTCTTCGTGACAAGGTGAGCCGTGAAGGTGATGCTTGTGGTACATTCTTATAGCAGATGGATGTGGCAATCACGACTCTACGTAGACTCTAAAAACAGGGCTTTTCCTTTGAGCAGTGTCACCCAACACCCAACACCCTCTGCGGACACGAGTATTGCGTACGTAGTGCGGTGTTGCGAGATTGCCGCATGGAGCAGCTCCACCGCCTACGACCTACGGGTTGCGTGCTTGTTGTATTGGTTACACCCTGCGCTCGTTTTGCTTCAGGAATCAGATGCTATGGTTTGTTGTGTCGGTGAGACGTTACGGTACAGCAGGGCGAGACTGTCCAGTTGTAAGCTCGTTCACCTGTCAGGCCTGTTGTACGTACGTATTGCAGACGTGTGACAGCTCGTAACAAACCTTGGGTACACTACGTACGTACACCAGAGTTCCTACTGCCTGCTGCTGCTGTGGTCATATACCCATACCAGATTTAGGGTACGTACACAAGAGCAGCTAAAATGGAGCTTTATCATGCAATGGTGGTAGAGCTACGACTATCGTCCTACGGTAAACCCGTGTCCCCCAACTCGAACGCTTGGGGGCTCGTATTGTTGGTCAAGCGGCCCTTACATTTCCGGGCAGAGGGGTACTGCTGCTGCTGCACCCGAGGGCATGTATTGATAGTGGCGGTATAATAGTAGTGTGATGTGGCCGCCAGAGGCCAAAGGGAGGTTTAAGGTTTAGCTTTTTGAACACGCCAATGTCTGTGTTGCTCACCAACGCCGTCGGAATCGACTCCCGCCCATAACCTCGACATCGGTCATGCCGCCCATGATTGCTCCGCGCGAGCCTCTGGGGAATATCCAAACGCTTCATCCTACACACTGCTGCTGCTGTTGCTGCTGCTGTTCAAAAGCAACAGACAGCAGCGCGATGATGGGGAGCTCATGTTTATCGTGGGGGCTCTGCTATATCGTAGAGCTGCTGTGTCACGCCTCAGTCTTTTGTCGTCGCATCCTGGCTGTCCTCGGTATGAGGTCGTGTAAGTCTACGAAAACTCTTTTGCCTGGTCGTACGTAGCTCTTATCCCCCCCCCTCCTTCCACCCCTCGCCCCCCCTCCTGCCCCGCCTACTTCCTTTTTGGGCTACGTATACCGCGTACATATAATATGACTGTAAACCTCATTTTGGCTGAAGTTCTCCGTTTTGTTACGTGCCTTGTTTCTGCTGTCCTTTTTGTTTGCGTTTGTTGTTTCTCTTTTATTTGGCGTCGTCCTTGCCATCTCGCCCCCAAACCGCCGTGGCCGCGTTTCCTGCGTGCCTGCTGCTGCGGGGCTGCTTCTTGCTTTTGTCACACGTGCATGACGCGACGAGCAGGCGACGATCAATCGGATCAACATGTACAAGGCGAAGGGCATCAGGGACAAGAAGGGGAAGCTCATCGGCGGCGCCTACATGATGAACAACCGGGCGGGAGACCAGGCCATCACGGCGGAAACCGGTGCGTTTTGTTTGGGTTTTTGCTCGGCGTTTTTTTACGTTGACGTTCATGCATCGCGTGTCGTGTCGTGTCGTGTCGTGTCCAGTCGTGGTGCTGTCCTGTCGTGTGGCGTTGTCTTGGACCTGTCTTGATGCTGTCCTGCCCTGTCATGTCTTTGTGTTGTCCTTTCCCGTCCTGTCGTGGTGCTATCCTGTCCGGTCGTCTGTTATTACGGGGTGGGCTAATGTAGTAAACAGGACCTACGGTACACACAAAAACCTATATATTTAGCTGTGATTACTGCCAATATTTGGTCCTATTTACTACAGTCCCTCCGTAAATAGTACGTAGTCCGTTATGGTTGTTTGCTATCGGAGTCGCGTTTCAATTCAGAGAAGGCGTTTTTAGTAAGCACGGGTACAACGTGTCTGGGCGCCCCCTCTCCCTGTTGTGTTGCACCGCTGTAACCGTCTGTCCTTCTGTCAAATCCCCCCCCCCCCCACTCGCAGGCCGCGTCGCGCCCGACCGGAGGTGGTTCGGCAACACCCGAATTATCAAGCAGGACGAGTTGGACAAGTTTAGGGAGGAGATGAGCACCAGGTGACGAGGGGGGCACATAGGAAAGGGTGGTGGGTGGGGGCGCGGGGGGGGGGGGGGAGCGGGCAGCGGTGTGATATTGCAGCCGTAATTTAAGAGCGCGGTTTGTGGTGCAATGTTGTTGTACATAGGCCACGTTTGGAAGAGTCCGAAGGGACATGTTAGTGCATTCATCGTAGCGCTTCTGCCAGTACGTAGGGCGCCCTAGGCTGTGCCAGTACGTAGGGCTGCGTTGGTTGCGTTTTTTTTTTTTTTTTATCGTGGCAAGTTGTACCATTTTGTCTTCCTCCTATTCATTCTTGCTCCTGTCTGGTCGCCACCTCTCTTTTAATTTTCGCCACGCTATTTATATTCCCTCTTGAGGGCCAACATCGCCAACGTCCGTCCTGAGCTCTAACGACAACCCCCCCCCCCCCCCCTCGCTCTCCCTCTCCCTCGCCCCACCTGTTACCCCACCCTACCCGAACTTCAGGAGCACGGACCCATACAGCGTGGTCCTGAGGCGCAAGAAGCTTCCCATGGGACTTTTGCAAGAACCGGACAAGGTTTGTCGTCTTTTGTCTCGAGGGTCTGGAAGACAATAAAAAATCACGCCGACCGTGTTTGTTGCACTCGTCCTGTTGTTGCACCATTTGGAGCGTCAGTGGTTGTACTGACTCCATAGTTGTTATTTTTTCTGTACGTCTTGATTGCACCGGCTGTATCGGTTACCATCCAGACTTGAAGAGACTACTGTAGTTACCAACCAGACCAGTCATTAACAACCAAACCATTCCAGATCAAACCAGACCTATAACCGAACTACACTACAGCCCAAAACCCAAACCATAAAGTAAAATTCAAAGCCTAAACTTAACCCCCAAACCCAAACTCAAACCTATATTATCCAGGTGAGCAGGATGAACCTGTTGCAGACGGAGAGCTACGAGGATGTGCTGAGCAGCGGGAGGCGCCGGAAGCGGCCCAAGCTCGCCGGCGGCGTCAACGACCTCTCCACCCTTCTCGCCACCGCCGAGGTGAGGGAGGGGGAGGGGACACGATTTTCGAAACGGTTTTCGATTCTCGGAACGGTTTCGGTTTCGTGACGGCTTCGAAACGGTTTCTTATTTCGTGATGATTTTGAAACGGTTTCGATGTCGTGACGGTTTCAAAACGGTTTCGGTTTTGGTGAAGGTTTCGGGAAGGTGTCTGCCTATATATAGGTGAAGGCTCCTGCTCCCAAGCAGTTGGGAAAACAAAACGACACGCCTTATCTTGCCCCCCCCCCCCCCCCCCTAACAACGCCACCAACACGAACACCCCGCCCCTTGTCCCCTGGTCGCCGTTTTTTGCTTGTTTTCAATGGTGTTTTGGCGTCTTTCGTGTTCGACTTGGTCTCTCTTCTTCGTGTGCGTGCGGTTGTCATGTTGATGTATGTTGGGGGGGGGGGTGCGAGCAGGTGGGGCGCAACACCTACGGAGAGGGAGAGGGGGACAGCAACGTCGCGAAGGCGTGGGAAGAGAGGGGGCTGCGCAGGGCAGAGCTCTTCGACAAGGGACAGAGCAAGCGCATCTGGGCGGAGCTGTACAAGGTGCGCTTGCAAAGAGGAGCGAACCGGGGCTGGGGGCAGGAATTGGAGTGAGGGGAAGGGGAGGGGGGTGTAATCATGTTGTGCACGGCCGTAGTCGTATGACCATAGACCCTCGCATCCCTACAATGCCGAGACGGAGTTAGCACGTTGGGTTTTCACCAGCCAGGCAAATGTTGCTTGCACGGAGTGGGCAGCACGTTGGGTTTTCACCTGCCAGGCAAATATTGCTTGCACGGAGTGGGGGCGGGGGGGCGTACTCATTTGTTGCTTGCCTTGGTCATTTGACCATTGACCACGCATGTCTTTCGAACCGGAGCACCGTTCCTACTACTAGTAAAGACGTTCTAGATGTTTGAGGGCGGTGTGGAGGGGGTTCTAGGTGTCGTGGTTGAGCAGGGAGTTCGATCGTTGACGAGGCGTCCCTGAGGTACCCCCCCCCCTCCTCCCTGTCCATTGTCGCGGGACCGGCTCTCTGTTGCTGTTTTGTTACGTACGTATCGCCCTTCGATGGAGTTACAAGCAGTATCATGGATTATATGTATGGTATACGTATATTATCCTTATTATCATCTTTATTTTGTGACTTTCACGTGCCTTTTTTTCGTTTTTTTTTTTAATGTATACCTGGTACGTATTTTCTTGCTTTTTTATTATTAATCCTTCTGCTTTTTTTTCTCTTGTTTTGTGGTTTCGTCCCTCCTCCTCCTCCTTCTCTTTTTCACGTCGGGACTCTGGGCTTGGGGCACACGCCAGGTGCTGGACTGCTCGGACGTCGTGATTCAGGTGTTGGACGCGAGGAACGTTCCAGGAACTCGCTGCCCCCACCTGGAGAAGCACCTCAAGAAGAACGCCTCCCACAAGCACCTCATCTTCGTCATCAAC
>MEHQ01001421.1:8960-26113 GCA_008828725.1 Saccharina japonica
GAGATAGAGAGAGAGAGGCGGAGGTGGGGGAAATGCGGTGAGAGGCCGGCGGGGGGGTTGCAGAGAGGAGGCGAGGTGACGAGGAGGGAGGGGAGGCGGAGGAGATAAAGGGGGGTTTGCGGAGATGTGGAGGGGGGAGGAGAGGGGAGGCGAAGGAGATTCGCACTATTAATGCCTACACCTTTTATGCTCAAATAACTAACACATACGGTAAAAGTCGACAAACGAAAACACAAAGAAGAACCCCATTAACCCGCTCAGAACTGGAAAACTTCTCCCACACTACGTAGTTCCGAGCAGTTTGTCCCCAAATTCGGGAGGCCAGTTCTTAAGGGGTTGACATAGCAAAAACAAAAACTGTAAAACTAAAAGGTATATAGTACGAGTGAAAATCAAGGCTAGACGTGGAACTTAACCCGAACCTTCCAAAACGAAATGGAAACCCAGGTGGAGGCGGGATGGTTCAACCGCATTTGGTACAAGGACGCCGCCTTGGTGGCGTCGCAGATCGGAACCTTCGCCGCCGGCATCGTGATCACCCGCACCAACCCTTGGCTGGGTACGGCGGTGCTGGCTTTGGCGCACACCACGGGGGGTTGGCTTGCCCACGACATGGTGCACGGCCGCGGGAAGTGAGTGGACTTTTGGCTTGGCTTGGGGAGTGGCTTGGCTTGGCTTGGGGGGTGGCTTGGCTTGGCTTGAGGTGGCTTGAATTGGCTTGGTTTAGTTTGGCTTGGCTTGGCTTGGCTTGGCTTGGCTTGGCTTGAGGTGGCTCGAGTTGGCTTGGCGTGGCTTTGACTTGGCTTAGCACTGTCGTTGACGCTGTCGTTGACGCTGTCGCTGACGCTGTTGTTGACGCTGTCGTTAACGCTGTCGTTGACGCTGTCGTTAGCGCTGTCGTTAACGCTGTCGTTAACGCTGTCCCTAACGCTGTCGTTAACGCTGTCGTCGACGCTGTCTTTGACGCTGTCCTTAACGCTGTAATTAACGCTGTCCTTGACGCTGTCCTCGACGCTGTCCTTGACGCTGACGCTAAGGTTGACGCTCGACCTGGTAGTGCGTCGCCACGCACGCTGTCGCTACGTAGCGCCACGACTGTCGCTATCGTTGTCGCCAAAACGCTATCGAAATAATGCTATCGCTAATTATATCGCTGCAACGCCTCCGTGACATATTCCGCAATGCCATACGGCAGTATGAAGCCATATCTCGCTACGTTGCGCTAGTAGCCCTAAGGTTAGTAACTATAACGCTAGCCCTACCGATATCACGAACGTTGTCACGGATGCTATCACGGATGCTACATCGAACGATACCACTAATGCTACCGGTAACGCTCATCCTTACGCTATACTTGTAACGCCTCCGCGATAGTTACTGCAATGCCGTGCGGCACTGTTAAGCCATAACTCACCAACACTGACCCTAACGCTAACCTTAACGGTATCAATTTAACCTATCACTAACGGTATAACTATCCTATTACTAACGCTATATCTAAATCTATCACGAACGATATCACTAGCGATTTCACTAGTGCTATACTAACGAACGATACCGCTAACACGAACGCTATCACTACGCTTACCACTAGCCCTACCGCTATATCGCCTCCCTCCGTGACAGGTACTGCAACGTCATGCGACACTTCGAATCCATAACTCACCAACGCTAACCCTAACGCTAGCCCTAGCGATAGCACGACGCTACAATAACGAATAACCATAGCTACCGCTAACGATACCGCTAACGGTATCACTGTATAATCACTAACGCTACCAGTACGCTACCCCTAACGCTTTAACGCCTCCGTGACAGGTACTGCAACGCCATGCGGCACTACGGAGCCGTAACGTGCGGCTTGAGCTCTAAGTGGTGGTCGGAGAAACACAACCTCCACCACGCCTTCACCAACGTTGTTGGCGTCGACGAGGACATCATGGTAAGGAGGCGGAGGGCATATAGGGGGAAGGGGGGGGGGGGCAGGAGGTACATAACCACGAAGCGAAGTGAGTTTTGCTAATTTCCACGGCCACCTAAAGATAGGGCATGCCGTTTTTTTTGGGTGGGGGAAAAGCCGGTTATTTCGCCAAAAATCTCCAAAAAATACGTTATCCCCGTTTTTTCTATTTTTTGTTGAAGCTACTCCTCGGCGCATGCGGATGGACGGCTGTGGTTCGGACCAATTGACTGTTGTTGGTGCTGTTGTTGCTGGCGAAAGACCCCCCGCCCCCCCCCTATAAATATATGATATATTTATAGGTTGGGTTGGCGTCGGTTGGCAACGACGCTGTAAAACACGCCACTCGCTGCGTGAGCTAGACCACCAGGGTGCCGTTTTTTTTTGTTATTTTTTTTTGGCGGTCACCAAAGCTGGCGGTCGAGTAGATCATTTGTGCGGGGTGGAGAACCTTTGTTCCGCACAAGGGGAATGGTCGTATCACGTAGTGTTAATATGGTAAGGCGTCCGCGAGGCAGTTACATAGTAAAACCCATTGCTGTCTCCGGAAGTGGCCACACCAGAAATTAAATTAACTCATTGAAGCTGTCGTCCATATGCAAGTCCGCCTCAGAGGCGGTTCTTAGCAGGATGCAGCTCACCCTCCATGCGACTCGCCCAACACCTCACGGCGTTTCGCGCTTGGTGCAAGCAATGTCTGCCTGGTTGGTGAAAACCCAACGCGCTCCGTCCCGGCATTGTAGGGATGCGAGGGTCTATGGTCATATGACTACGGCCGTGCACAACATGAGTACACCCCCCCCCCAACCGCAGCCCCCCGGGAAAACTCAGAGAAATAAATTATGAATGAAACTGAAACTGATGATCCAGCTGAAAAACGCGACTGAAACCGAACTTGGCAGTGTGAAAACTGGAACACTGAGACTGAAAGCTGAAGAGCAATTGAAAATTGTTGAATTTACATTGAAATTCGAACGGAAGCTGAAGTTTAATGGCTAAAGCTTTCTATTAAGAGTCGATTGTTTCTTTTGAGCAATTTCTGCCTTATAGGGGTGTCGGCTTATTCTTCTGAGCTCCTCACTTTCAGGAGCTCAATATCTCGACTGAAGCATTTTACGTACTTAGAAGGAGTTTCGTTCACGCTACGCACCTAACGAACATTTAGTTGCGCTACTACGAGGTACAGTACAGGACACCTAATAAGAGACAGGAAATCTGATCCAGGCTGGATTTCTTATTTGAGAGAGGGTGCTTTCTACACTAATTTCAATATAAAGGACTCCGGAATTTCTAATTTTCCTCTGAATCTCCGCCTGGCTTTCTTATCAGCCTGTTTCTTATTAGGTGTCCTGTACTGTAGTCCTGTTAATAACACAAATATACTACGACAACAGGAAAAAAAACATCATACATACGAACCTGTGGTGGCCCAGTCGTCATGAAATATCGAGCTAAAAAGTCGAACGGTCCGGTTTCTTCCCTCCAATATAGGGGGGGGGGGGTGTGGGGTATCTGGGATTCAGATCCGCGCATACACGTACGATCCCCTATATTCATACCTAAAATTCCGTGGCGTTGCTCTGATTTTTCACGCGATTTTTACAAAAGGTGGAGCCGGCGCTGTGGCTCTGGGCGCCGGATGACGGGCGCGACCGTCCGTGGAGGAAGTTCCAGCACCTCTACTGGCCCCTTCCCTTCTCCCTGACGTTCTTGCTGTGGCGCATCGACTCCGTGAAGACCGCCTTCGTCAAGAAGCTTAAGCTTGAGGTCAGTCAGTCAGTCAGTCAGTCAAGTCAAGGCAGCCACTTGTCCTCCGTTAACAAGCTCTCGTAAAGCTTGACCGTCAGTCTGTCATGTCATGTCAAAGAGTCCTTCGTTGACAAGCTCTAAGCTTGAGGTCAAGTCAGTCAGTCCAGTCCAGTCGAGCCCAGCCAACGTCCTTCGTAAAAACGCGCAAGCTTGAGGTCAGTCTGTCTGTCGGTCTATTGTCCTTCGTAAAAAAAACTTGAGTTTGAGTTCAGTCGGTCAGTTTTAATTCCAACCAATGTCCTTTTGTCAAGAATCTTAAGCTTGAGTTCAGTCTAGTCAGTCAGTCCGGTTCAGTCCAGTCAATGTTCACCCGTGTACGTGGTGTCATCAACTGAAGGCAAGGCGGGGTTTGTGGTGTTGGAGTTGGCGGTATGTATATATATATATATATTTATTTTTCAATTTAGCCCCTGCCTGCCCCGTCTCTTCGTCATTCAACGTTCGGTTTTTGGCGGGGGGCGCTGTCGTTGCCACGATAACAGCGACACGCTGCAGCAACAGCAACAGCAGCAGCATTAACAGCTAGACCTAGGCGGCCGGGGGGGGGGGACTGGGGGGGGGGGGGGGGGGGGGGGGCAGGAGGTACATAACCACGAAGCGAAGTGAGTTTTGCTAATTTCCACGGCCACCTAAAGATAGGGCATGCCGTTTTTTTTGGGTGGGGGAAAAGCCGGTTATTTCGCCAAAAATCTCCAAAAAATACGTTATCCCCGTTTTTTCTATTTTTTGTTGAAGCTACTCCTCGGCGCATGCGGATGGACGGCTGTGGTTCGGACCAATTGACTGTTGTTGGTGCTGTTGTTGCTGGCGAAAGACCCCCCGCCCCCCCCCTATAAATATATGATATATTTATAGGTTGGGTTGGCGTCGGTTGGCAACGACGCTGTAAAACACGCCACTCGCTGCGTGAGCTAGACAACCAGGGTGCCGTTTTTTTTTGTTATTTTTTTTGGCGGTCACCAAAGCTGGCGGTCGAGTAGATCATTTGTGCGGGGTGGAGAACCTTTGTTCCGCACAAGGGGAATGGTCGTGGTGGGTTGCAGACGTTGTGGTTTCATTCTGTTGATCATAGAAGGTTGTATAAAAGAGACAGGGGGGGGGGTCTAGTCGTCGTTTTGAAGCGTGATCGTGTGCTTATCTGGAGTCCTCTTTTTGAAGCGTGGCCGCTTTTTTTTTTGTCTCGAGACAGTCAGTGTGACACGTTGGTGAGACGCCAAAATAGATTGAGGTGGCGCTCGGGTGGCGGCGGCGTGATGGCCCCTGGCGAAACGGCTTATTTCGGGTGTGGTGGGTGGTGGGGCAAAACTTGAGCCAGCAAGCACAGCAGTAAGTAAGTAGCACGCCTTGCGAGGCGCTATTTCGGTTCTCACCCCCCCAAGAATACCATAAACGGGACGATCTATAATATCCCCCCTGATTGTAAGCCTAATGCTACCACTGCCTTCCTGCAATGCAAAGCTCAACAACAGCAAGCAATCTTGGCGCCTTTTTGTTTCTCGGTCTTGTGTTCATTTTATGTGTGTTATGTATGTTTCATCTGCTGTGTCCTGCGTTTGTTTGTGTCGCGCCCGCCGTGTGTCGTTCGTTACCAAAAAAAAAAAAAAAAAACAGGGCTCGTTGTTGGCGTTGCACTACTGCCTGCTGGCTGCGCTGGTGCCCCTGCCCGTCGCGATCGCCCACATCTTCTTGGGGGGCTGGCTGACGGCCACGATCGTAACCGTGACCCACACAGCGGAGGAGTACGCCGTGGAGGACGACACGTCCTACGTGGAGACGCAGTTCAAGACTACGAGGGACGCGATCACGGCCGACCCCGTGTCTGAGTGAGTTCGCGCCGTCACTTGTCACTTAACTTAACCCATTCAGCACTGAAAAAAAATGTCCCACACTATTTCCAAGTAGTTTGTCCCCAAATTCGTAGGGACCAGTTCTTAACCCATTCAGAACTGAAAAAAATGTCCCACACTATTTCCAAGTAGGTTGTCCCCAAATTGGTTGGACCAGTTCTTAACCCATTCAGAACTGAAAAAATATATACCATACTAATTCCAAGTAGGTTGTCCCCAAATTCGTGGGACCAGTTCTTAACCCATTCAGAACTGAAAAAAAATATACCATATTAATTCCAAGTAGGTTGTCCCCAAATTCGTGGGACCAGTTCTTAACCCATTCAGAACTGAAAAAAACTATACCATACTAGTTCCAAGTAGGTTGTCCCCAAATTCGTGGGACCAGTTCTTAAGGGGTTGAGGGACTCATGTACGAGTAATACGTACGAGTGTGTAAGGTTGGGGTTAGGGCCCGTTTTAACGAAGAAAAAAAACAATTCAATTCGGAAAAAAACAAAACAAAAATCAAATCCGCTTTTCATTGGTCAGAACCCGCACCACCACCCAAGATTAGACCCCAAGATCCTAATATTTGGTGCTGGTGCGTGTGTTGACCAATGAAAAGCGAATTTGAATTAAATTTTTTCCAAATTGAATTTATTTTATGCTCGTTAATTCGGGCCCTTAGGGTTACTTAGGGTTACAATTTCTTTAAAAAAAATCTGAAATGTGGGAGAGGAAAGACGGCCTCAGCCGAGATAGCCGAGATATATATACTGTACGTAAACCTTTTTTGTTTGTTTGTTTGTTTTTCTCGTTTTTTGTGGCGGGGAGGGGGAGGTTGATCGTGATTTCGTTTTTACGACTTGTGGCCCGGTGTCTCGAGTGGGTTAATAGTGTCATCAATGATTACAGTAATCGTAGTGTGTTTTTCTTTCAAGGTAGCCCAACTTCGAGGCTGAGGTCTGGCGTGGTCGAATCGGGCGCAGATGGCCCGCGTTTGTCACAACAACGTGTTGTCTTGACAGTTTCCCCCCAGCTCCGCCTCGAAAGACATGCGTGGTCGATGGTCTAATGACTCGAGGCAAGCAACAATTGAGTACGCCCACCAAACCCTATATATACCCCGTTTCCCATTTCCCTTAACCAAACACACGAAACTAACCTGACAAATATAATGATAAAACATAATCACCCTACGAGCACTCGCATGTGCGACGTATCATATGCATGTTTAAGCATCTCTCAGTGTACCCAAACACGTGTAATTCCTTCTCAATGACACTGGCAGTGATTGATCGCTTTTACCAGTAGGTATATACAAGTATATATACAAGTATATATATATGTTGGATGGAAGCGAACGCACTGATTTTTTCTACTTTTCAACCCAATAACAATATATCGTATTATATGTACGTACTCACCTTTTGTCGGAGGTACGCTACTAAATCCAACAACGACAGAAGTCTGTCTTCAATGTCAATCTAAATAAACTAAGCAGCACACTAAAACTAAATGAACTTTATTTGAACCTTGAACTACTCTGTGAAGTAAAATAAAACTAAACGAACAAAAACGTTTTGCTGTTTTTTTTTTTTTTTGTGTGTGTGTGTGTGTACAAGGTACGTGTGGGGCGGCATGCAGTACCAGCTGGAGCACCACCTGTTCCCCACCATTCCCCGCTACAAATACCGCCACCTGGTGCCTCTCGTGAGGAAGTTCGCGGAGGAGAACGGCATCGAGTACCGGGCGACGGGGCAGTGGGAGATCATCAAGGACAATGTCAGGCTGGTGAGTGCCTGCTACTATTAATAGCAGTATATAATACGAGTAGCCTTTTACCGTGTTTTTTTTTTTTACCCACAAACCGTACCAGATAAAGTACCAAATGTATTTACGGTTTTTGGTGGCGTTCCGCACAAAAAAAAAAAACAGATTGTCCAAAACGCGTTGGGGTTAGGGTTGGGTTGGGTCGACAGCCTTCTCGTGATTTTGATTTAAAAAAAACATCGAAAAGCACATAAAACCAGCAAGAAATAATGTAGTACCTGATATAATATTTTGTTTGGTACCACCGAAGAACGGCCTTGCACGAGAAGTGTACGCTTAATTAACCCCCTGTCCCCCGTTTTTGGGGACAAACTACTTGGAATTAGTGTGCGGTACATTTTTCGGTTCTGAATGGGTTAGCCTAGTAATGAGCTATTTTCCCGTGGCCTGCTGCTGTAGGTTTATATGAATATCGAAAAACATGATTAAAAAAAACGAACAAACAAAAAACGATATTTTGTACTCTTAACATTATGGAAAACCATCGTGAAAAGGGGATCAAATATTGTTAGTTTAAAGAGGTAAATATATAGGTTTTAGTGTCTGCCGTAGGTGGTGAGATTTTTACTTTATTTGAAAAAAAAGTGACCAATTGCTGAGAGCGCCTTCGTGGCGTGGGTAGGCGGAATCCGACGCAAGTCGACGAGGGAAGAAAGTGCTGAAACCTTCCTCGCGATAAAAATGCAAGGCACGCCCCGTAGTGGGGGTGGGGGGGGGAAGAGCCTGCTTAGTGCCCCTGGATCTGAGTTACGCCAGGAGAGGGAAAGAGAAAAAATAGAAGGGCGAAGATAATAAATGGGTTGGACAAAAAAAAAAAAAAAACTGTGGTCTCTCCCGTAATAGCTGTACGAGTAGTTCCTCAATTCGGAAAACCCCGGAAACCCCCCGCCAATGATGAAGATTTTGGCCGAAAAATGTCACTGGGATCAGAACCACTATCGCAGCACTCGTCGCCGTGCTATGATATTCAAGTAAGATAATCCAGTATTATAGTAAGATAATCAGAATCCGCGATGGGCCCCAAAAACCACGTGTATCCCCCTATTTGGTAAACGGTATTTGGGCCTGATTATTACTGTAGTAGTAGTGTATGTTCCCTCCAACATTATATCATACGTGGTACGAACAGCCCAACCCGATCACTCGCCACTTGATCGATCGATCGCACAGCAGGACCCATGTACGTAGTTTTTTTTTCGTGATGGGAGTTCCACGGCGAGGCGTTCTGTAGTTCGCGAGTTTCGAGAGGGGAGGGGGAGCCAGTTGTGGAGGTACAGTGGATCATCAAGGAACACCGTCGGGCTTGTGCGTGCGGGCTTGTGCATGCGTGCCTGCGTGCGTGCGTGTACACAACCCAATCGATCCCCAATCGATCACACAGCAGTATTTGGTAGACGGGAACAATGATGCTTTTGGTTTTCTTCACGGCGAGGCGTACGTACTCGTGTATAGCTCGCTTTTTTCGTGCAGCGGAGCGGCGAAAAGGAGGGCGGGTGGGGGGCGGCGTGTACTCATGTCGTGCTACAGGGGGCGGGGGCGTGCGTCCTTTTTGTGTTTTTCTTTGTCGGTGAAAGGTGAATTCACACAACTTTTTAGTAGTGCCACTTTAAACGTTAAACATGCCATACCTCAGTACGCCTTACCTTGCCGTTCCTTTCCTTGCCTTTCCTTACCTACCCTCTCCCCCTCCCGCTCCCACTCCCCCTCCGCCCCCCTTCCTCCTACCCCCCCCCGGCGCACGCCGTGGCGTTCCATGCATTTGTGCTCCTTCACGACACAGTTGAAGCGAGTTGGGTCGGCACCCACTTCGCCCGAGTCACCCGGACCCGGAGCGGCCGACATCAACAAGAAATAACTTACGGTTGGCTTAAAACAGGGGGACCATTCCGGTGTCCATACGTAGTCGTCCTCGGAAGCGTGACTTGAATAGGGACCATTTCGGTGTCCTTGCTTGCTTTCGAAGTGTGACCGACTCCCGCCTGGCTGTGCTCAGGGAGGCAGTTAAGCGCGGGTTGTGGCTTTTGTGCTTGGATGTCGGCCATGAGCTACAATAGGCTAGAGCATGATGTTATTTAGCAGCAGCAATTGCAGCAGCAGCAGCAGCAGCAGCAGGAGTAGCGGACAGGGCAGCGACCCAGCAACAGCTCCATATATACATAGCCATGGCTATAGAACTAGCTACACGTAGCTGTGAGGAGCCGTAGCTATCGCGGCAGCAGCAGGTCGTGCTACTTGTTATGATGCTCTCGCCGCTACTTATGTTGACGGCTTCCGTCTACGCACAAGAGTTAACTGTTTTCGTATCCCGGTACGTACGTACTATAGGAGTCCAATATGAGCTGAGCTGCTCTGTTTTTTTTTTTTTTCGTTGTTGTCTAGGGTATATTATATTTGTTTTCCGGCTCGCTGCCTGTGTGATAACTAGCCTCAGTCAAGTATCGGTCATGCGAGGGTCTCGCCTAAAAACGCCAACTACGAAGGCGGTACATGGGGGGGGGGGAGGGTAGTGGAGGCGATATTGAGGTCGTCTTTTAACGACGTTCGTTCGAGCGTACGTGGCGCGAAAGCCTTGGGGTGATGTGGGTGTGTGTAATGCATCATAAAAAGTCGTGGCCGTTTTTTTTTTTTTTTTTTTTGCCGCTTTGAGCCCCACCGTCCCCTCTCTCCCCCCGCGTTGTGTTTATTTTATTTGCCCCGAACTGCCTGTTTTATCCGGCGAAAAGGCGCAGACATGTGATGTATGAGACCGCGGGGAGGGGGAGATGAAGGGATAAAGGGATTAAAAAATACAAAAATGTCTCTCGGGGTTTAACGGGGGGGGGGGGGGTGAATGGGTGTTCAGACGAATGTTCCAAGGAGTGTCTGTCATCATGGCTTCACGATCCGGAGAAAATCTTACGACACACCTCGGACGGATCATGATCTATCTACCTATAGATCATGATCTATCTATCTACAGATCACGATATATATATCTACAGATCATGATCTATCTATCTGCAGATCATGATCTATCTATCTTCAGATCATGATATATCTATCTTCAGATCATGATCTACCTATTTACAGTAGATGATCTAGTTACTCGCCTGCCATTATGAGATATTGTGCAGGATCTGCATAGCACAGCTCCAACCCAGGAGACATGTGCTAGATAGATGATGCAGATTATACGGCTCCCACCCCCGTCAAAATGATGAGCTAGAGCATACAGATCATACCGATCATCTTCCCTCAAAGATCTAGATCAATCAATCACGTGGGAATCGATGGTCTACGTATCCGAGGTGTGGATTCTTCGATAATTTAAATGAAAATAATTCGGGGAAGGGGTCTTTATATTTTGATCATAGACGAAAAAAAGGTGTGTATGTGTGTACACGCGTGCGTGGGTGGCGTAGAGCGAACGATAACAAACTGGTTTGCGTGTGCGTGCGTGTGTGCCTGAAGCAACTGAGGATAGCGTAAGAGGTTATCTTCTGTTGGCGAGGGAGGTTTGTGAGTGAATGCATTCATGCCCCCCCCCCTTTTATGTTTTTCGGGGGTGATCGGTTCGGTGCCTTGATCGGTTCCGCCGAATCGCTCACACCGGTGGCGTTTGTCTGTTGTTGCTCGTTTCCCCTTTCAAAGGGTGACTACCCCCCCCCCCCCCCCGACAAGTGGCCACACCAGAAATTAAATTAACTCATTGAAGCTGTCGTCCATATGCAAGTCCGCCTCAGAGGCGGTTCTTAGCAGGATGCAGCTCACCCTCCATGCGACTCGCCCAATACCCCACGGCGTTCCGCGCTTGGTGCAAGCAATGTCTGCCTGGTTGGTGAAAACCCAACGCGCTCCGATTGTAGGCGATTGCGAGGCGTCTTGGTTCATATGACTTGCGCCCCGTGCCACAACATTGAGTACACCCCCCCCCCCCCGACACTCCTCACGGCGCTTCGCGCTTGGTACAAGCAATGTCTTTTGCCTGATCGGTGAAAACCCGACGTGCTCCGTCCCAGAGTTAATAGGGATGCGATGGTCTATTGTCATACGACTACGGCCATGCATGACCCCCCCCCCCCCCCCCCGAACCCCGCCTCATCCAGCTCATTATTTCTCCTAGTTACAGACGGTGCGACGCAGTGTTCGCTTCGCTGTAACTCACGAAGCGGGGCGGGGTGGAGGGGTACGAGGCGGAGGCTGATTGAGCGATTCAACAGCCAAAACGTGGTGAGAGAGGAGGGCGGGGGGGGGGGGGGGGGGGGGAGGAGGAAGGGCGTGTTGGTGTAGTTTATCCTTCTCTTGTGTGCTTCTTGATCCTCATGCCGGGGAGGCGCATTTTGTTTTGTGTGTGTGTTTTTTTTTCTTTTCTTTTTGAGCGAGAGAGAGAAGGTTTCGATCGAATGAGGCAGTTTGGTTTTGGACACACGTGGCGCTTGTTTCTGCGCCCTCTTCGTAGTAGCGTTTGGAGGGTGAGGGGGAAACCGATCGTGTCACCCTTCTGATCGAAGAAAAAAAAAAAATGCATACGGCGACCATGATATATACGTACTTGATGCATTTTTTATCCCGAATTTTTTGTTGCATACTTTTGTTTTTGTTTTTTCGATGAGCGCGGTTCCGTAGGCCTCTCTGGTGTACGCCGGAGGCAAAAAAGACAGCACACATATATTCAGGAGACACTTTTACGAAACCGTCCGGAAATAGCATGATGGTTTACTTGCTCGTATTGTTTAAATCACAAGAGTGGTACTATTATTAATAGATCTACAGCAGCAGCATTAATAGTAGTAGTACGTACAGTAGTGTGCTCTTCAAAATGGTTGAACCAGGTTTTGACTGAAAAAAAATGTGCTTAAAAAAGGCAAATCTATCAGCGTGCCGGTTTTCTTTTCTTTTCTTTTTTGGCCTACGAGTAACAAAAAAAAACATTTTTTTCAGTTTTATAAAAAGCGCAAGAACAAAAAGCTCGATTTTCATTGCATTAAGATTCCCAAGCGTTTTTTTTCAGGGTTGTTGGTGTATTATATCCCCTCCCTCGATCCTTCCTTTCTGCGTTTTTTGTTTCTCTCTTTTTTAGTAGATTAGGGTCCAGATCGAATTTTGGGACAAATGTTAATTTGGTCTTATTTGCTGTACACCGCTGGTGGTGTAGACTATTATTGTATTTACCAGCCTAGACCTAGACTCATCGCACGCTAGCTAGTGTATTAGCTAGTGTATTACGGAGGACCATCGTAAACAGGACCAAATCTTGTAGGTTTTTGTGTGTTGGTATCGAAGGTCCCCTATTTACTATTATGGCCCCTGTAACAGTAATGGTTGCACTTTTTGGCTCAACATTTTCTGGCTGACTACGTATTGAGAGGGTATAGTATACTGCTCCTCAAGTGAGCAACTAACTACCAACTAACTACCGGTTAGTATTGATACTTAAACTAAGGACCCACTCACACAAGTGAGCATTCAGCCATCTGGTAGTGCGTACCAGGTATTGATGCTTGAAACTATTATTGAATAGTACTCGTAGTACGCGGTATATTTATTTGTTGTACGTAGGACTCTTGTGTACGTACTCGTAGCGCATACTCGTAGAACTGTTTTGGTCGGGATGAGCGAACAGTCTTTTCTTCCAAATAAGTCATGTTTTGGGTGAGTGTGAAGGTAACGCCACGGACGGGGATATCATAAATACCATGACATGAGACATTTAGCTCCTCCTCATGTCAGGAGTTCATAAGATAGTAAGGCATCACCCCTCTACCGTGTGTGGCATTCATTGCTCTCTACGTCGTATCTCCTTCTTTTGGTACCAGCACTTTCTTCCGGGTTGACCACATCGACCTAAACCACACACGATTGGTTGCAGAGAGTGTGTCGCCAGAGGTGACCGGAAGAAGAGTGGTAGTAGTCGAGAGGAACACCAACCGCGGGTGAGGTGCTCTAAGTATGGAGAAGCGCACACTCCCCCCGCCTCTCTTACACGAAGCAAGAACGATAGAGGAGTCAGGGGACTACTACTACTACTGCTACTACTACTACTACTACTACTACTGCTGCTGCTACTACTACTGCTACTACTACTGCTACTACTGCTACTACTACTACTACTACTACTACTACTAAACCGCTTCCGGTGTTTGGTTGTGGCAAGCCTTTCGAGTGCTTCGTGTACTACTAGTATGTAATAATGCCTCAGCTCACTCGGCCGTTTTCGCCCTTTTACTTTGCCGTTATGACAGCCGTAGTAATGGTTACGCAAACACCACACGTTATCAGTATGTATTTTTTTATGCAGTCCTGCCGCGTGACTCCATCCCTACTACTGTCAATCGCCGGGAGCATGTTTTGGGGACAATCTGGCCGCTCATATCAAGTCAAGAGACAGGAGGAGGATTGAATCGTGGGTTTTGGTGTTTTGGCTTTTTCGGCGAGACAGTTCTCGGGGGGGCGTGCCCACTATTTATTTGTTGTTTTCCTTAGTAATTTGACCATTTGACCATTGACCACGCACCCCTTTCAAAACGGAGCACCATGTTTGTGAACGCTGCTGTCACAACACTCCTACTCCAAAAAGACACCTTCAACAGTTAGGCGCTCATTATGTTTACACATGTTACGACATTACGTTTTTCTTGGGGGGGGGGGAAAGGGGGTACCCATTTGTCGCACGACTATTATACGGCCATGCATCACATGAATGAGTACATAATACATGCTCAGTACACCCCCCCCCCCTACCCGCCCTCGGGATGTGATGTGGCGGCACTCTTATCGCGGTGTTTGACGCTTTTCGAGTCTCTTTTCACGGCCGGCGATGCATACGAGACATGGCGGCACGGCTTACGATCACGGGTGGGCATACTACAGTATTAATACTGTATTGTAATAAGGATTACCCTGGGCTGGGTAATCGATCGATATTTTACCCCTATACTCGTATGCGTAACTCAGCAGGTAGTACCCTCACATTTGGCGTCGTCGAGGACACGTATGTATTCGAATCTCACTTCGAAAGTTTCTTTCATAGAAACGCTTGCGCGTGCGTCCCTAAAAAAACACGTCTCCCTGGTTCCCCAGGTATTGAAACGAAGCGGGTAGGTCAGCATACGGCCGTATACGGTACCGACGTCCCAAATATCCCGCCGTTCAGAGGGGGGGGGAGTGTAATACGTGAGGCTGGGTAGTCGGTCGATCTTTGACCCCTACGAGTATAGCTCAGCAGGTAATACCCTCACAGTATGTAGTAATATCAGGATTGAAATTTTACATCGAGCGTGGGTAAGCACAATTCGACGAGAGTTGACGAGGGAAGAAAGTGCTGAAATCTTCTCAAGTATAAATGCAAGGCAAGAATCATAGTGGGCGAGGAGGGAGAAGAGCCCACTTTGTGACCCCGGATCTGAATCACGACTAGGAAGGAGAGAGAGAAAAGGGCGAAGATCATAAATGGGATGGAACAAACAAAAAAATGGGCATGGTGTGTATAACCGTAGATACGGCAAGGCCTGGTATTTACGTCCACTGTGGGTTCTGAGTTTTCTTACTACAATAGCCCCCCCGGATTACACCCACCACTCTTGACCAGAAATATAAGAGCCACTGGGATTGAGTGTAAATGTACAAACGTTGCTTATATCCCGGGTCATCAGGCACCATGAACCGACGTGCGAAAGGAAGGAACGAACGAAAGCGGGAAAGAGGGAGGGGGGCTGTGGGGGGAAGGAAGAGACCCGAAGGAAGAAGTAAAGACGGGAGGAAATAAAAGGAAGCAGTGCAGAGAGAGCTAGAGAGGCATGTATGTCTACTACGATGATGATTTGGTACCAGGTAGGTATGCATCATTTTTATCTGTCACTCTGGTTAATATTTAAAAAAAAACAACAACAGCTAGCTGGGAGATCGAGGATTTCGTCGAAACTCATCTGTGCTAGTTGAGTGTGATACTTCGATCGCGTATATATATGTAGTCTGTACCATTAAGTATGAAGTTTTGTCTGTCACTCTGGTTTATTATCTATTAATAATACGTAGCTATAATAGTCAGATCAGATATACACATACCATCATATATATTCATGCATGCAACAAGCAAAGCCTTCGCGACTCAAGAAAAAATTAATGATGACTGACCATTGACCACCGTCACCATCATCATCACTTACTTGCTGCCACGTACACGAGGCATGCCGCTGCTGCTCTGCTGCTGCTACTCTGCGCCATCCACAACAACAACGCGAGCTGAAGCATGGCAGGAACCAGGTAACAGCGAAGAAAAAAGGGAGATATCAGATATTATTGGACAAACAAACTGCTGCTGCTGCTCCGCGTTCCGCGTCATAATCCCGCGTTCGCAAAAAAAAAAAAACAACAGTGAAAAAACGCGAAAAACGCGAAAAAGAGATTATTATGTATTGAGACAAGCAAGAAAAGAAAAAAAACGATGTGGACGGACGGGGAAACAAAGCAAAAAATAATATAATATAAATACGGCGTGATTTGCGAGGGGTAATGCTTGCACGAGCCACCCAAAACCACGCACGCACCACACAACGCACACACACAGCAGTTTAGCTCCCAGACTGTGGATTGAAGGGAGACTTGTTTTATAATATGCAAGAGAAGAGAAAACATAATTAAAATAGACGACACGGGTATACAGAACGAACGAACGCGAACGAACTACAGGTTAGATATGTCAAAATATAGAAATAAACCACATTATTACCCACCACGAACTCTGTTATCAAACCATTCCATGCTCTACAGTTATCGCGACTAAGCTAGCTAGGAAGGGTAGATAGGAGCCCACTAACTCCAAATAATATACCTACGCACAGTGAGGGAGGGCGCAAAAACAAAAACCAACGGCATTATTATAGTCGTCCAACGGCATTATAGTCGTTCGACTGAAACTACCAACATAATAACCGTGCTGCCACAACAATGCGCCCGTTTGGGTTATAATTTCGCGCTACGTACTCCTTTCCCATTATTTTCATCTTTTCCAGCGAAAAAAAAGGACAAGAGAAAAAAAAGGGAGAAGAGAAAACAGGAGCGAAAAGTAAAAAAAAAAAAGGAAAGGAAAGGAAAGAGAAAAAAGAGAGTACTAAAAACAAGCATAAAAAACAAAGAAACAAGAAACAAGAAACCAAAAAACGCGTAAAAAAAACAAAACAAAAAACAAAAAGGCAACGAAAAAAAGCTACTCTTCTTCTCCTTCCTTTTCTTTTTTCTTCTGTCTTTTGCTAAAAAGCGCTCTTATTTTCTCTTGTTCTCGTTCGACGTGCACCCGAGAAAAAACTAGGGGTACTACGGGGCGTGGACGGGGGAGGCGGAGGGGGTGGGGTTCTTCCTCTTCCTTTCGCCTCGTGCGCTCGCTACGTGACCGCTAATGCCAACACCGCCACCGCCACCACCACCACTACCACCACCACCATCACCATGACTACCACCACCAACCCCACCGACCAACACCACCAACGCCACCACCAACACCACCACCACAACCACCACCACCACCACCACCACAACCACCCGTCACCACCAACACCACCAACAACGCTACCGCCACCACCATCCTGAACGATCTCTCTTGACTCTCACAACCATCGAAGAACTCCCACCACAATCTCACCAACCTCTCGATTGTGTGCAATCGTCGCCACGCGAGACCTTAAAAAATATGCCCCCCCCCCCGCTCCCCCGTCCCTCCCTCTGTCTCCCCCCAATCCCGTCTCTCC
>MEHQ01001421.1:28219-63139 GCA_008828725.1 Saccharina japonica
GGAGCCCCCCCCGCCTCCACTCGCGCTCCCACCCCCGCCCCCCGCCCCTCTCCGCGGGTCCGTGCCGAACCGGGCTGCGATAGCCGCTGTCCTCTTTGCCATCGTGGTCGTCTGGGGATGGGTGGGTGGATGGTGGTGGCGGTAGCGTTGTTGGTGGTGTTGGTGGTGACGGGTGGTTGTGGTGGTGGTGGTGGTGGTGGTTGTGGTGGTGGTGTTGGTGGTGGCGTTGGTGGTGTTGGTCGGTGGGGTTGGTGGTGGTAGTCATGGTGATGGTGGTGGTGGTAGTGGTGGTGGTGGCGGTGGCGGTGTTGGCATTAGCGGTCACGTAGCGAGCGCACGAGGCGAAAGGAAGAGGAAGAAGGGGGGGGGGGGGGGGGGGCATTGAATACAAACAGTGAAAACAGGCGAGAATCCCAACCTCGGTGGTGAGACCGCATCATACGTATGTCCTGCATGAGGCCATATTATGCCATATAAAACCCGTAGTACGTGCGATGGAAGCATCATACTTCGTATGATATCACGCACAGCTTGCAAAAATGAGTATCGACGAAATACTCGATCTCACAGCTGTTATGTACAATGTTTACAAATGTATACGCTGTCATGACCACGACATCATGCCGCAGTACGTACGTAGCGGTTCTGCTCATAAGTCTGTTAACCCTTATAGGACTGGAGTCCCGTTTTGGGGACAAATCACTTAGAATTAGACTGGTTTGTCCCCAAAACGGGACTGCAGTTCTAAAAGGGTTAACCCTTCCTACTCTACAAAACAAAAGTACCCAATCTCATCTCAACTAGTTTCCCAGAAACTTGGGCTTCCCTCTTCATACTGAAAATTGTATCGGAATGAGAGACATGATAACCGAATTGCAACGGAATGAGATGGTGTGCGTGTTCCTCGCATTAAACCGTTTCTTCTACCCGTCGATGTACATATGATATATCCGAATTGCAGCGGAATGAGATGCATGATATCCAAATAGCAACCAACGGAATGAGATGCATGATTTATCCAAACTGCAACGGAATGAGATGCATGATTTATCATAATCGCAGCAGAATTAAATGCATAATTGCAACGGAGTGAGATGTATGACACCCGAACTGCAACGGAATGAGATGAATGATAACCGAATTGCAACGGGATGAGATATACCAGGTATGATATATTATCCGAATTTCAACGGAATGAGATGTAGGACACGCGCGCAACATGATGGTACGGCAGCAGTGGTCCCTCTATAGTGCCGGCTGCCCTTTATAGTGCTTGTGAAATCGCTTGGCACAGACGGGATCAACCAGTGTGGCAGTGCGCGGAGTAGTGCCGGTTGCCCGATCTCCTGCACTATTGGTTTGTCCGTGGAAGTCGACGGAAGCTTCTATTGGAAGCTTCCATCGCTTCCATGGAAGCTTCCACCGCTTCCATGGCAGCTTCCGCCGCTTGCATGGAAGCTTCCACCGTTTACATGGAAGCTTCCGCCGCTTCCATGGAAGCTTCCACCGTTTACATGGAAGCTTCCGCCGCTTCCATGGAAGCTTCCACCGCTTCCATGGAAGCTTCCACCGCTTATATGGAAGCTTCCGCCGCTTCCATGGAATCTTCCGTGGAAGTGATGGAAGCTTCCATAGAAGCGAGGGAAGATTCCATGAATTCACCCCCCGATCCCACTTGGAACACCGTCCCACCCAAAGTGGGCCCATCCAACACCAAAACGTGGACCAATTACAAATAGGATATTAGAAACCGTGTAGCGCGCAGCGCGGAACCACATTACACCTATCTCGTGGCCGAAGACCGAAGACCCTCTTTAAACGGTAACTTCCACGGGTGTTTTGGAAACTTGGCTGGAAGTTTCCACGCTGGAAATTTCCATGGAAGCTTCCACGGAAGCTTCCCCGACTTTCATGGAAGCTTCCGTGGAAGTGGTGGACAGCCGTGGAAGCTCCCATGGAAGTAATGGAAGCTTCCATGGAAGCCGTGGAAGCTTCCATGCAAGCTTCCGGCGACTTCCACAAAAAAAAATAAATAGTGCACCAGACACCGGTTGCCGCTACTCGTACAGCGCCGGTGTTGTTGGCTACGCGTACGAGTGCCTACCGTGTTTGTTGCACGCTCTTCCTACAAGGCTGATAAAACTGCGCTGGTCGCCATCTATTATATATATATTACACTTAGCTAGCGAAGATGAGCTTCGACGAAATCCTCGAGCTCACAGCTGTTGTTTTTTAGTTTTTTAAATATACCAGGTATGTACCAGGTATATATTAAGTTCGCTGAATCTGGGGCTCCAGTACCTTGACCCATTCAGAACTGAAAAAAATATCCCACACTAATTCCAAGTAGTTTGTCCCCAAATACGCGGGACCAGTTATCAAGGGGTTAAGTAGACCGCACTTATTTGTCGTTTTTCAGGGTCGCTACGAGTATAACTGAGCCCCAATACCTGGAGCAGACCGCCCTTGCCGCGATTTTTACGTCGCTGTACCCGGGTCCCAATACCTGGACAGGAGTACACCGCAACTTTGTCGCTTTTTAGGTCGCTACGTATAACCTGGGTCTGAAAAGGGCCAAGAAGGCTCTGGTGGTGAGAGGGGGGGGGGGTGTACTCATGTCGTGCACGGCCGTAGTCGTATGACCATGGACCCTCGCATCCCTACAATGCCGGGACGGAGCACGTTGGGTTCACCAACTAGTGCGGTTGGGTTGCCCCAGCCGGGGGGGGGGGGGGGGGGGGGCTACAGTAGTAGCCCCCGGAGTGCACGCGGAAAAAGGAAAACAGCGCTCCGCTCTCTCGGTGGTGTAACGAAGTAACCTCTGCCCCGCCGAAAAAATCAACGCCGCAAAAAAAAAAAAAACTCGCTGCTGCTACGTATAAGCAGTGCCGTGCCACAGCAGCAGTGCCGTGAAGCAAAGAGCCTCCTTTCTCACCTGCTTCGCAAGTACCGCCCGTATAGCGTCCCGATCGCTTTCGTGAGTGAAGTTACCCTGCTCCGGGTGGTGCTCCTCGAACCACCTGAAAATCAAATTCGTTATGTAGGATGTTGGCGCGAGTCGTCGACCAACAGCAAAACACCAGTTAAGAAAAACTGAAACACCGAACCACCAGAAAACAAACGCGATACAAGGTTGAGAAACGAAAGAGACACAAAAACGTATCCCTGACTATTTCGAAGTCGTTTGTCACCACATACGTGGGACCAGTTCTTAAGGGGTTAAGAACGAAAGAGGCAAAAAAAAACGCCGGCGGAAAACCTCTTTCAAGCACAACCACTTATCAATCAATACAAGCTGTGCCGAAATTTCGTAATTTCTTCGTAATAATTTCTTTAGACAACCCTGCAACTGATGCTATATATAATACGTATACGTCGTATACTACAATTTAAAAACGACAGTAGAAAAGTCGTCAAAGCCAAAAGCAAACTTCCAGAATATATCAAAGTTTGGGAGAAATTGAGAAATTCTTATACGAAGTATACACACTTCTGATGAAATTCTGATTCGTTTTTGGAAAAAAGAGCTGATCATACGTGTTGCTAATGTTTTCCACCACGCCACCGCACCTGCTAGACTGACGCGGCACCACGTCGATGCGACCACTGTGCGGTCGCTGATGCGCTCCGTACAGGAAGTGGGGCCGGTCCCCCACCGATGCCTTCGCCCCAGACGCCTGCGTGACAAAAAAAAAATACACACAGATAGAAATAATAAACAAAAAAAATACAAAATTAGGTGACGCATTTGAAATAGTTTTCATGAAAAAAAAATGAGCAAAAACCGCCTTGTCACCACGATCACAGTTTGGATCACGCTCACGCACGCTCACGCTTACGATACGAATCTATGACAGCAGGTATCATCCCTGGTATGTACCAGTATGAAACATGAAAACTTCTGCACTCGTACATTCATATTTCGCCGTGTAACTAACGCACCGCCATTGTTATAACACTATAACGGCAAGTGAAAAAAAAACAAGGGAAAAAAAACACCCAGTACAAATGCAAAAAGAGAAAAAAAACGGGGAACATGCAGAGCCAAGCCCCCGCCAAAAACACATTTTGTAACCCGAGGAAACAAAAGGGGGAGAGGGGAGAGCATTCAGCATAAACACACAAAAATTAACCCGCAAGCTCAGCGATACTATTACTAAAGTCTACCCACCGAGCTCAACGTACGTATACAAAGACTCTGCTCTGTACCCCCTGTAAAAGCTGTCCCACTATCATACTCGTAGACCCAAGTGCAATAATTCTAAAAGGCATACCAGGTATAATACCAGTACTTCAAAGGATCCACACATCCCCCCTTGAGAACTGCAAATTCATTTCTGGAGACAAAACTGCTTGGAATCAGTGTGGGATACATTTAGCGGCGGGTAAAGGGTAGTAAGATGGGAGTGAAAAGAAATCTCGCCATCGCGGCAAAACAGGACTTCGGCTTAAGGTGGTGGGCAGCACACCCCCCATGGAGGGAGGCCTAGGGCGCCAGCTCTTCGCGGGGAGCGGGGGGGGCATACCAGGCGAGAGACAAGGTCAATGCAAAGGAAGCGTAACCCCGAGAACGCAAGTGGAACAGAGGGTGACTCGAGCAACGGACAAGTCTGTCCGTTTATCTCGAGCGCACCGAGAGAGCTCGTACGATATATACAAACGAAGTATATATATATACCAGGTATATAAGAGCTGAGCTGTGTCTCTCCAGTCAACGGCTATATCTGTAAACCTACCGCATGAAAACAAAAGACAAGAAAACAAAAAGCCTGCACAAAAAACCAAACGAAAGAAAAACTTCCCGTAGGCCAACCAACCAACGCACAGCGCAGAAATTCCGTACTGCTGCTGTTCATTCTGCTGTACGAGTAGTAGTGCAGTAGGCAAAAAGCTCAACCCTTTTCACTCCTACAAAAATCATCCCACACTAATTCCAAGTCACTTGTCCCCACAAAGACCTGGGTGCAGTTCAAAAAGGGTCATGAAGTGTTTCCCGGCTAAAAGACGTACGAGCCAGGTAAGACATGTATATAGTCTACCAGGTATACACACATATTCATATATACGGGGGTGGCGAGCGGAGCGGCGCTTTTTTCGTTTTTGGGAGCGACCTCACCGTCAAGTAGAAAATAATCGATAGACAGCCTGGCGAACGATAGGTAGGGTGCCGTCGTCGGAACTCCTGAAACCAAAGACACCGTAAGTGAAGTTTTCCACATGCGCGCGAAGAGCACAGCAGGAAGACCGTCCACGGCGCCACGGACAATCGTGGACGTCATCGCGATTTGCCGCAAGAACCACATGACCGGAGCACGTAACCCATCCATCATGAGCAAAAACACACAACGCCACAAACGTCGTCACTCCCTACCCCTACGTACAGTCACCAACCACCAACGGTGTCAATCATGCCACACCACCAGCGGCACCACCAACGCCAACACAACACCAACGCCACACCAAAGCCGCCACTATCGCCACCACCACCACCACCACCACCACTACCACAGCCAGCGTCAACATCAACATCACCACAAACACCACCACCTCAACCACTACCCAAGCCCCCCCCCCCAAACGCCACCCCCACAACCCCTGCCCAACCCACCCCCCCCCAACCCCCACCCCCCCTTCCCAATCACCCCCACCCCCACCCTAGCTTGCGCAGCAGTCACACACACACCTTCTTCTTCTTGGGAACTAAGAAGTTGAACATGAAGCCGTCCTGAGGGAGCGGTTCCGTCTGCCCCAGGAGCATCTCTAGCCGGCACCAACCGCGAGTGCAGTAGTGCGCCAGCGACTTGTAGCTGCCGGCCCACGAGCAAGACTTCACGAACCGGTTGGGCAGAAACTCTTCGCCGTTGTCCGCCCTGCACAAGAAAAAAATATATATAGCAGAAAACGTAAAATATAAAAATACACATTAATAAACCTGGTCAGCATCACAACAGTAGTCTCAAGCATTTTCTCGTTTTTTTCTCGTGGGTGTCTCGACAGGGGACAGACATTGAGATCTTGAGATCTTGAGATATTGAGATACAGATCCTTCCAGAGGCAGGAGGGGTCCCCATGTCGGAACGTCATTTTAGGCCTCTTTCTCCCCTTGTACGTCATACATATAATACGTATGTACATAGGCATGCAAAAAATCTAAATACTTGGTAAATATTTGAAGTATTATATATGTATGTAGCACGTATATAATACTCTGTACTCTGTACATATACACAAGCTATGAAATCAAGGGTTTCGTCGATACTCATTTTTTTTATTTTTTACAAGAGATCCCGTGTGATACGTGATACCTACTTCGATCGCGCCTACTATATGGGTTTTACATAATCCCATGAAGGATGCTTTATATTATATACCTGATATATATATTAATAAATAAAAAAATAACAGCTGTGAGACCGAGCAAAAAATCGCCGAAACTCATCTTGTTGCAACGCAACCTGTGTGATACTTCGATACATTATCCCGTATTGAGGCAATACAAAAACTGACAGCTGTGTGGAAAAAAAACGTTATAGATAAACTATCGTATTACAGCACCGGCCCGCTCATAAGAAACCAGAAATCGGGCTTAGGCTGACTTTCTTATTCTAGAAAGGGGTGTGTCCATACTAACTTCAGCATAATAGCTGTCGACTTTCTTATTTCTCCCGTAATGCTTAGGCTGAGTTTCTTGTGGGGCACTTTCGTATGAGAGGGCCGGTAGTGTAATACGAAAAAAGCATAACGACAGCCGTCGGCGCAAAGCCAATCAATTGAAGAATTGTCACCCGATGGCCCGTGAAAAAAAAAAAAAAAAAACGCCCGTCAGATCTCCGGCGGGGATACGATAGCATACCACGTCGTATACGGTTCACACCAAAGTAAAAAAGGGGGGGAGTTTGTGATTAATTACTTTCGCAAAAGAGGGACGACGCAATATACTACCAAAACCAAAAAGCGAGCACGACACGCACACCCCGGGAAAGAGGCGGAGAAAAAAACAGTCGGAACGGGAACCTCCCAGAGGTACGTAGATAATGTTGAAAAATCAAAACGAAAAAGCGAGTGCAACATGCAAAAACTCGGGGGAGTGGTAGCGAGAAGAAAAAAAAAAAAAAAAAGGGAACTGGGGTTCAGCCCTACTGTAGGCAAGAAACAAGAAAAAAGAATCAGGTTTCTTGAAGCGAGAAAGCTAGCATGACGTGCAAACCCGTGCGGGGGCGGGT
This sequence comes from Saccharina japonica, assembly GCA_008828725.1. Classification (NCBI taxonomy): domain Eukaryota; class Phaeophyceae; order Laminariales; family Laminariaceae; genus Saccharina; species Saccharina japonica. The sequence goes on from MEHQ01001421.1 coordinate 35,443, forward strand.
AAAAAAGCAGTCGGAACGGAAACTGGGGTGTGTAACATACCATATATATATATACCAAGCCGGTCGCCCCGGTAGTGTAGTGGTCAGCTTCAAAGACTACTACCATTGGTACCCAGGATCGAATCCCACCGTGGTGAGAGATTTTGTCTTTATTTGAAAAAATAAAAAGGAACCAATTGCTGAGAGCGCCTTCGTGGCGTGGGTAGGCGGAGTCCGACGCAAGTCGACGAGGGAAGAAAGTGCTGAAATCTTCTCGCGATAAAAATGCAAGGCAAGAACCGTAGTGGGGGGGGAGGGAGAAGAGCCTACTTTGTGACCCCGGATCTGAGTTACGTCCAGGAAGGAGAGAGAAAGGAAGGGCGAAGATAATAAATGGGATGGATACAGCGTCGATCAAAAGAAGAAAAACGAAGAAGGCGCTATCGTAATACGTACGACAGCGGAGGCAAAGACCACCCACGGCCGACCCCACCGCCCCCCTTCCCCGCCACCTACGTTGGGCTCACGCCAGGCGAAAAAAAAACACACAAAGGAGTTTCTACCAGAGAAAAAATAATGATGGTTTTCGAGATTTTTGTTAAGTGACATGCGGTTAACCCCTCACATGTTTTGATTTGATCGCAGTTCGATTCTTGATTCTTCCCTTTCTTGCTCTGGTTGGTCGAGTTCCTTGTCATTTTACAGTTTCGATCGCAGCTGTATTCCGTTTTGCTTTTTTGGTTTAATCGCATGTTTCCATTGTTGCATTGAACGACCACAGGAGGAGTAACGGAGCGAGAACGATAACACTGCTGCTTCTGTTGTCTACTTGTATTACAGGGGACCATAGTAAATAGGACCATTTTTTTTTAGTAAACATAGGGAAATATGTAGGTTTTTGCATGTACCGTAGGTCCTATTTACTAGTGTTTACTATGGCCTCCCGTAATAGTGCTGTCGCCCACGTTGGCCGCCGCTCCAAGCCACTTCGTCCCGAAAAACCCAGGGATACCATCGGTAGCGGGCGAAGAGAGCTATCATAGTCAAAACAGCAAACGCTCAAAACAAAATCGTCCCTCCAGCTTACCACCCGTCAAAATTGACTACCATCACTACCATCCCCACTACTGCTATCAATAACTGCTACGTCGTAATCATCACATCATCAACCATCACCATCGACATAATAACATCACCGCCAATACAAATACCAACTATTATTACGGAGGACCATAGTAAATAGGGGACCAAATCATTTTGGTAAAAATCGGTAAATATAGAGGTTTTTGACCATAGTAAATAGGGGACCAAATCATTTTGGTAAAAATCGGTAAATATAGAGGTTTTTGTGTGTACCGTAGGTCCTATTTACTAGTGTTTACTATGGTCCCCCGTATATCATAAAACATTGAACATCAACTCGACATCAACGCCAACATAAATACCAACATCAACAATGCGAAGTATTAAATAGTAAAGACCAACATCAACATCAACATCGACATCAAACATGAGCATCGCCACAACAACGATCACCACCACCCCGCCTTCACCACTACCCCCACTACCCCCACCTTTTCCCCTACCACCACCACCACCACGACATCCATCACTACCCGCTCACCCCACCCTCACCACCACCATCACCACCACCACCACCACCTGCAAAAAGAAAAAGGTACTCACGCGTCTCCCGGGTACACGGTGAGGATGGCATCACACCGGCGCATGTACTCCCTCATGCCTCGCATCGTCGCCTTGCTTCGCCGCGTCGAGTCCTGTCACCAGAAAAAAAAAAGAAAAAAAAAACGGAATTACACACAACAAAAGAGAGTGTTAAAAGTTTAAAAAAAAAAAAAAAAACTCGAGAACTAGGGTAGTATGATATATACTGAAGAAAGTGTACCACACTACGTACGAATTCCAAGTAGTACGTCCTGAAAAAAAAATGATTGCCGTTCTTAAGTCCATTAGGAATGATAATCATATTTTCGGTGTGTATGTAGTATGTAGTGTGGTAATACTACCTTTAAAGGTAAACTGCCCAATACAAATTCCAAGTATATAGTACGTCCCAAAACAAAATGGTTGCAGTTCTTGAGGGGTGTCCTGCAAAAAAAAATAATCCAATACCAATTTCAAGTAGTCTGTTCTAAGAAATGTGGGCGCAGAAGTGAAAGGGTTCTTAACCCCTTGAGAACCGGTCCCCCGTTTTTGGGGACAAAACTACTGGGAATTAGTGTGGGATAAGTTTTTCAGTTCTGAATGGGTTAAGGGGTGCCGGGCCGGTCGATGTAAAAAAATCCCGCTGGGCGCGACACACGCAAGAGCCAAAGCAGCATGCTCGCCACTTTACCACCGTGCACATATTGAGAGAGATACGGGGGGAGGGAGGGAGGGAGGGAGTGAGGGGGGGAAAGAGGGGCCATGCCAGGACAGAAAAAAAACGAAACGGATAAAATGACGTTTTGTGTGCCACGTTGCCACATGTCGGGGAGAAAATCAAAGCCGAACTTGAGCGAGTGCAAAACAGAAAATGCAACAGATCGTGTGAGACTCGTTTTCGATATCGGAGCGCTAAATTAAAATACAGTAGGCAACAACAACAAAAAACAAGCGTAAGGTTTTACGAGATCCCAAAACTGACTGAACACCCTATATATATACATATACGTGGGATGGACCGAGCACCGCAAGGTGTAAACCAAGTACCGCGCGGCGTGCCTGAGGCCGTTCACACTCAGAAAAACGCATGTTTTGGCATTTCGAAAACCAACAGGGCATATAGATAAGGCGCACGACCCCTGGCGCTGTCGTGTGCACGTGCTACCCAAACCAGGCACATAAAGAGAGTGCAAAGGGCGAGTGGCGTACCAGGGAGGGCACAACAAATGGCCGTATGTAGGAGAGGTGGGGGGAGGGGGGGGGGTACTCATGTCATCCATGGCCGTAGTCACCAGACCATAGACCCTCGCATCCCTACGGAGCACGTCGGGTTATCACCGACCAGGGGCAGACATTGCTTGCACCAAGCGTGAGGCGAGACGTGAGGTGTTGGGCGAGTCGCATGAACGGTGAGCTGCATCCTACTAAGAACCGCTTGTGGACTTGCAATAGATGACAGCTTCGAACTTATTTGCTTTCTGGTGTGGCCACTTCAAGAGACAGCCATGGGTGTTTACTATTTAACTGCCTCGTGGGTGCCTCACCATATACACGGGCTGGGGGGGGGGGGGGGGGGGGGGGGGGGGTACTCATTTGTTGCTTGCCTCAAGCCATTCGACCATTGACCACGCATCCCTTTCGAGCCGGAGCGGTACCCAAGCTCAGCAGTAGTCTGTACGACTTCGCGCAGCTTCGACAAAACGGTTCATACTGCCTATACGACCTGGCCCAGCCTCCACAAAATTGATGATAGCGCACACAATCTCTTAATTTCAGCTTCGTTCTACCCGCTATCCGAGGGCGTTCAGGTAACCCTTAAAAACTGGTCCCACGTATTAGGGGACAAACTACTTGGAATTAGTGGGGAAAAAGTTTTTTCTCAGTTCTGAATGGGTTAAAAAAATCAGACCCAATCAACCGATAAGTCTCGTACACAGTGTGTATCAACCACTTCGTGCAAGTAGGTGGTACCCGTAAGCTCTACACACTGGTTTAGGGATAACAGGATTCAGGGTCAAGCTTCCTTTCAACCGGTGTCGAATTTCTCGGTCGAGCCACCTAATGCAGCAAAACAAATACCGTACAGCTAACCCACCAGAGCGCTATACCACGTACTCGACAACTATGGTTGACACATTCTTGGTGGATGCAAACGAAGAGGGCTCACCCTATACAACGGTTGGTTGATTGTGTTAATAGTAGGATAAGTTGTATCCGTATCGTACACAGTAGTGATCCTCAACCATGGTGTTGTCGAATAAGCTGTAGCTAACGACCAACAACCGCATAAACGCCTCCTCCAGGAAAGCGAGAATGTTGCATCAGCCATGCCAGTAGCCTTTACCAGAGCTCTTGACCCACAAATCGTACCAGATAAAGTACCAAATATATTACGATTTGTTGGTGTTTTTTCGTGTTTTTGGGTGTTTTTTTTTTTCAAATTGCCCAACGCGCGGGGCGAAGCCGCGCACGGGTCGAGCCGTAGCCTGGACTAGGGTTGGGGTTAGGGTTAGGGTTAGGATTAGGGCTGGGTTGGGTCGACGGGTTCTCGTGATTTGATAAAAAAAAACACCCAAAAACACGAAAAAACACCAACAAATCGTAATATATTTGGTACTTTATCTGGTACGATTTGTGGGTCAAGAGTGGTAAAGGCGCCTCAGCCATGCGGTAAAACAGAGAGTCCGAACTAAAAATCATATATCAGTTCCGCAACCTTTGAGGTCAGCTCTCGTGCCCTTTCCCCGTGCATGCTATGCGATCGCGCACGCGCGCGCTCAAACAAAGTCAATAACAAAACAAGAACAAAAAAAGAAAAAAGACAAGGAAAACGACAAAAAGAAAAAGAAAAAAAAAAACCCACGGGTACAAGGTACGTGAAAAACTAAAAAATACAGACAAGAAAGACGAAACAAAAAGGCAACACAAAAAAAGAACAAATAACACAACCACTAAACAAAATGAACGAATACACCAACAACAAAAAGAGGCTAAAAAAACACATACAGCACATACAAACAAACAAAAAACAAAAACAAAAAGACAAAAGACAAAACAAAATCGTCAGCATAACAAACCTGGTCAACGCAGGAGTAGTCGATCCACAGCAGGACCCGAACATCAGGCGGCAGATGCGCCCTGATGCGATCTCCCGCTTCCGCGATGAGTCGGTACTTCTCCCCCCCTCGGGAAGAGGTGTCGGGGTGGGCGAAGGAAGGGGTGGTGTGCGGCCGCATCCACGCGTGGGACACGAACACGACGAACGATCGGCTGCGGTCGGGCAGGTCGCGGTATCGCACCAGCGCCCTGTCGTCGGCGTGGTGTTGGGTATCGTAGCGTAGGTGTTGGGGTCGGGCAGGGCGCGGCGGTAGGGTGCAGTAGGGTAGGGGGAGGGTAGGGGGTGGGTAAGGTGGGGTACGGTAAGGGTAGAGCAAGGGTAGGGTAGGGCAAGGGTAGAGTAAGGGTAGGGTAGGGCAAGGGTAGAGTAAGGGTAGGGCAAGAGTAAGGGTGGGGAAAGGGTTTGGTAAGGGGGTAGAGTAGGGTAGGGTAGGGTAGGGTAGGGTAGGGTGGGTAGGGCAGGGTAGGGGAGGGTAGGGGAGGGGAGGGGAGGGGAGGGGAGGGGAGGGGAGGGGAGGGGAGGGGAGGGGAGGGGAGGGGAGGGGAGGGGAGGGGAGGGGAGGGGAGGGGAGGGGAGGGGAGGGGAGGGGAGGGGAGGGGAGGGGAGGGGAGGGGAGGGGAGGGGAGGGGAGGGGAGGGGAGGGGAGGGGAGGGGAGGGGAGGGGAGGGGAGGGGAGGGGAGGGGAGGGGAGGGGAGGGGAGGGGAGGGGAGGGGAGGGGAGGGGAGGGGAGGGGAGGGGAGGGGAGGGGAGGGGAGGGGAGGGGAGGGGAGGGGAGGGGAGGGGAGGGGAGGGGAGGGGAGGGGAGGGGAGGGGAGGGGAGGGGAGGGGAGGGGAGGGGAGGGGAGGGGAGGGGAGGGGAGGGGAGGGGAGGGGAGGGGAGGGGAGGGGAGGGGAGGGGAGGGGAGGGGAGGGGAGGGGAGGGGAGGGTAGGGTAGGGTAGGGTGGGTAGGGCAGGGTAAGGTAGGGTAGGGTAGGGTAAGGGTAGGGTAGGGTAGGGTAGGGTAGGGTAGGGTAGGGTAGGGTAGGGTAGGGCAAGGGTAGGGTAAGGGTAGGGTAAGGGTAGGGTAGGGCAAGGGTAGGGTAAGGGTAGGGTAAGGGTAAGGTTAGGGTGTGGTAGCGCAGGGTAGGGTAGGGTGTAGAGTAGGGCAGGACAGAGGGGGCGGCGAGCGTGCAGGCCGGGCGTAACCGGTTAGATACTAACTTTGCACGATTTTACTACTATTGTCAGCTTCGTTTATTTGCCTCTCAATATATATATATATATACCTGGTATATCTCTCTTGATCTAGTTCCCCCACTCTCCCCTCTTTCTCTTCTGCCTCTTACCATTTCATCGATCCTCTCTTTCTCTTTCAATTATCCTCAATCTCTTTATGTATAGGGTATATCTTCATCTTCTCCCCTCTCTCATCGCTGTCCCTCTCGCGGACTCGGTGCCGGCACCGGTGCGCTTGCTTCATTTTCGAGGAGGAATTTTCTTGATCCGGTCAGCCAATAAGCTACTTTCAAGTCCTACAGCGGCTCGCCGTCGCTTTTCTTGGCGAGCGGGCAGACGGGCCGCGAAAAGAACGTGGCAGGTCGGGCGGGAAGGCAGGGCCGTGCAAACACCATCAACAACAGCAACATCAGCCTAAATATCTCTTAGTAGTCTATATACACTAACACCACCACCACCACTTACACCACCCCCACCCTAACCACAACTACCAACATGAACGCCTACACTACCACTACGAACACCAGTACCAACATCACCAAAATCACCCCATCGCCACCCCAACCCCAGCCCCCAGCCGAACCACCTTCACCCCGACCACCGCCAGGCATTCAAAACCCCCACAAGTCTCACCTTCGGTCAGAGCTGCGAGGAACCCTACGGTGCGCCTTCAACGCCTCCAACGGCACCAAGACCATCGACGGCAACGAGTGCGACCCGGGCGTGGGCCCCCTCCTGAGCGCCGCCGCCGCCGCCGCCGCCGCCTGGCCCGGCGCCATCACCGGCCCCGGCTCCGGCCTCTGCACCCCCGACCTATCAGGGACTGCGATCCCGCCCGCGGCGAGGCGAGTCCGCGAGGCAAGCGCCGTCGCGGCACGTGCGTCCACGGGGGAGATACCGTTAGCGCCCCCGGCAGGCGGCGCAGGCGGCATAACCGCCGAGTTATTCGAGTGGCGCTGATGCCTGTCAGCGCTTCCGTACCCACCGTCACCACCACCGCCGCCGCCGCCGTCGCCGCCACCGCCGGGCCCCGGGTATTGCGGAGCTTCTCTGGAAGAGTCGAGGCCGTCGGCGTACGCGTGCGCGATAGCGCGGCGCTCCAGGTCGGCCTGGTCGCGGGAGTTGTGGTCGCCGCTGCCGTAGTCGTGGCCGAGGTCGTAGCCCTCGTCGCCGGCATGCCCGCCGCCGCCGCCGCCGCCCCTCCCCCCCCCTCCATTACCGACGTCTCCGCCATGGCTCTGATGTCTCTCGTCCTCGTCGTGGTGATCCTGGTCATCGTCTTCATCGTCCTCCTCTTCTTCGTCCTCCTCCTCCTCGTCTTCCTCCTCGTCTTCCTCCTCGTCGTCTCCATCGCGGTCGTCGTCGTCGAGGCCCTCCTCGTCTGCTTCGTCCAGTCGTCGGCCCTGGTCCCCCTCCGCCCCGTCGACCTGCCCCCCGGACATGCCTCCGAAGGAGTTGTACGTCATGCTCTTCCCGCCCATACCGCCGTCTGTGCTCGTACGGCCCCTGCTGGGGTTGTCTGGGCTGACGTTCGATGAGTACCCTTCCTCCACGCCTGTCAACAGCAAAAAAGAGAAGGAACACAAAAACGAACGGAGGTCATGCATCGCGGCCACAGTAAACAAAAAAAAACAAAAAACGGACAAGCGAAACAAATGAAGCAAGTCACAATATGTAGAAGAAACAAACAAAACGGCGGTACCAACACAAACCAAACAGTATGATCAAATAATAAAGCAACCAGAACAACTACGTACACAAAATGACTCAAACAAGCTATATATTCAAGTACGTACGTCACAGAAGGCAGGAAACCAAACGAAACGAACGAACAGACAAAACCAAACAACCAAGAAACACGAACGAACGTGAGAACGAATGTGCGACCTATATAACGAACAAACTCAAGTTAGAACAACAATACAACCCAACACAATATATATACTGTAATACGTGCAAACGAAAACAAACAGCCATCAAACAGCCATAGCAAACAAAACAAAACTAACACACAACAAACAGAAAACATCAAACAGACGAGCAAGCAAACGAGCAAATAACCAAGCAAGCAAGCAAACAAACAAACAACAAAAACTTCGGACAAAGCAAACACGAAAGCAGCAACAGCAGCAGCAGCAGCAGTCATTCCGTACAGTAGAAGAAAACGAACTGCGCGATCGAAAACAGAAATCGATTGGGGCGCCCTTGCGGGGGGGAGGGAGGGGTGGGGGACTTTCAAACAAAAACGTGAAAACTTGAAAGACGGAAATTCGAGAGTGCGGGAATAATCTAGCGGCGGTGAACGAAGCACGCCGTGCCAGTCATCAACCGAAGACGCTACCAGGTATACTCTCTTTGGACACCAGTCATGCTGGGCGCGTCAAGACCCCTTTTGGCCTTACTATACTAGTTTTAGTGTTCGGGGGCGGTCAGTCATGGGGTCAAGCCACGGTCTCCAAGTAGCATATTTTGCGCTAAAGAAGAAAAAAAAGTAACCTCAACACCAGTTACAAAAACAAAAGCAAGGTTCGGTCAAGCGGGGCGTGGGGGGGGGGGGGGGAGCGGTCCCCACCCTAAGACCGTGCCCATTCCAAAAATGCAAAAACAGCCGGCCCACCAAACCAGCCAACCTTAACAGCAAGAGGCACGAAGGCAGGCAGGCAGGCAGGCCGGATTGGGAAGACAAAAAAAAACAGCCCCAGCAGTCAAAGGAGCTCTATTATAGCGCGAAGGCTCCAAAACACGCCAGAATCGTCGAGACACGCCAAACGATCGCCTAGGCGCCGAAAAAAAAATACTCGTTATTTCTTTATATACCACGCAAGGTCGGAGACCACTAACTACAAAAGCAGCTGAGAGAGGGGGGTGCAATCTGTAAAAGCAACCGACACTGAAGGAGAGAGGGAGGGAAGGGGGGGGGGGGGGGGTACAGGGTTACAATGCTTCCCTCACAGCCCAGGGGTGCCGCTCTCGCCGCATCGCGACGGCAAGCGTCGGTCGCTCACGCTTTTTCGTCTCCTTCCCTGGTCTCCAGGTAAAAACCACGATCGCCCCGCCCCCGACAACCCAAAAAAAAAAAAAAAAAAAAAAAAAAACCCCCCCCCCCCCCAAGAAAAAAACCCCCCCCAGGGGTCGCGGTTTTAAGGGGGGGGGGGGGGGCTGCTCTGTTCCCCAAGTCTCTCGGGGATTGCAGTGGACAGCGCCAACCAAAGCATCACGACACGGACTCGGGCTATATGATGCCGGGGGGGGGGGGGGGCTGCTCTGTTCCCCAAGTCTCTCGGGGATTGCAGTGGACAGCGCCAACAAAAGCATCACGACACGGACTCGGGCTATATGATGCCGGGGGGGGGGGGGGGGGGGGGGGGGGGGGGGGGGGGGGGTCTACTACACACTACAGGCGCGCCAGTTCCGCCCACAACAGCAGCGGCAGGCCCGAGTAACGACAGTATACAATCACACACGAGCGCACGCTAAGCAAAGTCAAGCTTGCCAGGTAGCTACCAAACTACATCTGAAGATGTTAGCTAAAGCTAGGCTACATCTGAAGATGTTAGCTAAAGCTAGGCTACATCTGAAGATGTTAGCTAAAGCTAGACTACATCTGAAGATGTTAGCTAACGCTAGGCTACATCTGAAGATGTTAGCTAAAGCTGGGCTACATCTGAAGATGTTGGCTAAAGCTAGGCTACATCTGAAGATGTTAGCTAAAGCTGGGCTACATCTGAAGATGTTAGCTAAAGCTAGACTACATCTGAAGATGTTAGCTAACGCTAGGCTACATCTGAAGATGTTATCTAAAGCTAGGCTACATCTGAAGATGCTGGCTAAAGCTAGGCTACATCTGAAGATGTTAGCTAAAGCTGGGCTACATCTGAAGATGTTGGCTAAAGCTAGGCTACATCTGAAGATGTTAGCTAAAGCTAGGCTACATCTGAAGATGTTGGCTAAAGCTAGGCTACATCTGAAGATGTTAGCTAAAGCTAGGCTACATCTGAAGATGTCAGCTAAAGCTAGGCTACATCTGAAGATGTCAGCTAAAGCTATACCAAAGTTATAGCTATACCTAAGTTATACCTTACTATAAGCTATAGCTACGTAAAGCAATACCTAATGCTATAAAAACAATAACTACAAAGCCATAGCTGCTACTACGTACAGCTAACCCTAAGCAATACGGCAGCTAAGACAATCTCCACGAACAGATCAAGCTCTAGACAAAATAAGCAGACCCTACGATACAAGCTACGATACGATATCCCATCATGCGCCTTCCATCAAACACGTCGGCTAGGGGCGGCGCCACCACTTGTTCTCGACCGAAATAACCAAACAGCAGGCGGGAAAGGCCCGCCCGCCCGCCCGCGCTCCTCTAGCGAGGCCGGCCGGCTGCAGCTCCAAACAACCCCAAAAGCTCGGACAGCAGCACCCGCTGGCGACGAACGCACTCTGCACAAACTGCGAGAGAGGAAGCCGGACCGAACCGAACCGAACCGATGGAGGCGCCTCCGACACCGAGCACAAATCACGGCAGCAAAACGCAACCTCTGGCACGCCGAGGGTGCCACTGACCCTATATCCCCTGACCCCCTTCACCACCCCACCCCCACTGCACCCCTCTCCTCCTACAGCTGACCGAATGGGCGCAGCAGTACCCAATAAACGCGCCAGGAGTACTTTATACCGACACCAAAATGTATGTAAAATACCAATACGCTTTAGAAATAAACCAGTACTACTCGTACAAGATTTCCCTCAAGGGTGTTCCGCCAAGAGGAGGCAACAACAACAACAACAACAACAACATCAACAAGCCATGTACGTAAGTACGCAGAGCCGACGGGAGAAGCGGGTTTTTACCTTTTTGGAGGGAAAGGCAGTCAAGGCCACGTGAAAACGAAAAAAAATACATTCGCACGCTGTGGGCCCCGAGAGGGAGGAGGTACAGACAGACCACCCACGCACGAAGGAATATATATATACGAGCACGACGGTCCCCCTTCCAACACCATCCGCACGGCCAGTCAGCGCGTGGCTAAAAATTCTCACATATATATAGCAGAGATCATCGCGAGCCAAAGCTGCTGCTATATGCAGGAAACCGGTCTTTTGGGGCGCGGCAATGTCTTTCTGGACGCGTCAAGGCCTTTTTGGGACGCGTCATGGCCTCGTTTGACCTTAATATACTAGTTTTAGTGTAGGCGCGGTCAGTCAAGGGGTCAAGCCGCGGGTCTCTTAGCACCTTTGACCGCTCAGGGCGCTGTGCAGTGGCAGCCACACTCGCTGCGCCCCTTCGCAGCACACGTCCCATTCTATGAATACATAACATAAGCTTGACCAATAGAAACGAACGTCGAAAAAAAAAAAAGGATACAAAGCCAAAACCGAAAAAGCAAAACAAAAATGAAATTCCAATCAAAAGGTTCGATTCTGCCCAATCAAATCGCCTGAAAAAGAAAAAGCACAAGCCCAATGCCGCTGGGAACCGAGCCCCGAGGCGTGTGAAGTGTGTCGTCACATCAATCAAGCATCAAAAGGAGCTCAGGTCGTGCAAGGAAACAAATGCTTCCGCATGCAGACAACTGTTTTTGTCCCGGCCATCTACTACGTACTTCGTCCATATACTTCGGTACGATTTGAGGGCATTCTTCGTAGACAAAGTATACTGCATGATACTTCTGTACGACAAAGTGTACCTCTAGATATTAGACGTACGTATATACTACTGTATATGCATAAACGAGGTATAGCTATCGTGTTTATCGGGGCAAGCACAAAGCCTGAGGTAACGTTATCATCTGCCGCGGGCATGAAAAAATAAGCGGCAGACGAAAGGGAGGGTCAGGCTAAAGCGCATTCCGTGTTTCCTGGCACGTATGGTTATGTATCTCCTAACCAGCTGCTGCTGTGCCTATATATGTTATCGCATCGACGGCTGCGCCAATCGTCTGAATCAGTCACAGCGTACGCAGCGTGGATGAATGAAGGGCTCACGGGAACAAAAAGAAGGGGGGCTACGTACTCGTAGTGCCTGCGTGTTCGCGTCCGACCCGGCTGCAACACCTGCCAATACGTTCGCTACATACGAGCACTGCTTCGTGTAATGGCCGCAGAGTATATATACACTGGCTGCAGAATACTGGTACGACTGCCTACTGCCAACAGAATACTGGCTAAATTATACCGCCAGCAGAACAATGCCTACACAACATAGCCTACATGGGTATAGACAAGGCTCCATGGGTACTGCCTCCAGACTATATATAGCCTCTAGCTCCAGCGTACTGCGACGAGAGAAATGTACCTACTGCCTACGGACGCAGAATACTATCTACCGTACCAGACACCAAGGACGGGCTGCCGAACTACTGTACACCAGCAACAATACCAGCAGAAGCAGCAGCAGCAGCAGCAGCAGCAGCTCCTGCTGCTGCTTGAAAGACAGCAGCACCCACCGTCACTCAAACACCCGCGTATCGCCAAGTGCCGCAACACACGCCGGCGCCATCTCCACATCGCGGCGACAACCAACAACATAAAGAAAGGCTCCAGCTGAAAAGCGTCCCGCTTGAGCGCGGCCGATGATATGATACGAGTACGAAAACTACAATTCGAAAAAAAAACTAATGATAATATTAATAACGCTGGCTGATGGCGTAAAAGTGAAAAAAAAAAAATGGCATCGGCTCGATTGAGACTCGAAACACACACTAGAGACATTCAGACAGCTAGGCTAGCCCCACAAACCATAAGAAAAAATGTGCATTCTTCGGAAACGCGCCGCTTAGTCAACGTGGTTATCAATGTTACCAGGTAACAAAAGAACGGTTTCAAGGAAAGTTTCATAGTTTCATAGTGATCAAAGAACGTCCAGTACGTTTAGAATCGTAATTACACATATTTATATTTATATTTATATTACGAATACAAAATACATCAATACACTACGAAGTGTATATTGTTATATTAAAAATAGGCCCTAAAAAATAACACACCCATGCCGGGGGCCGCATTCCACAATTCTAGCAAATACATAAAATGTAAAATATGAGACAAACAGCAGCAGCAGCAGCAGAAGCAGTTGCAACTGCTACTATCTATTAATGCTGTTTGTGGTTGGCACAAGCAGCAGCAGCAGCATAAGCACAAACACTATTAATAGCAGCAGCAACAGCAGCTTCTTGCGCACACTACGAGTACGTATATATATATATATATTAAGTGAATGAAACACGCAGCGAACAACGAACAACGAACGACAAAACACACGTATAATATATACCGGTACACGAATAAACCAGCAAAAACGAACGAACGCAAGCACGCACACACACACTGCCTGTGGGGGGCCAGCCGGCTAAAAGCCCACACCCTATACAGCCAAACGCACCATTAACATCGGCCTCGCTGTGGTAGCTGTGGCTGCCCCCTCCACCGTTCCCGCTAAATCGGTCCTCCCCCCTAGATACCCTGGATGCCCTGGGGCTGCCAGTACGACTGTCCCCGTCTCGTCGGTCGCCTCCCTCCCCTCCAGCAAACCCCCCCTTCGCGGCTGTCATGTTTTAACAAGTTTACAAAAATGCAACGAAAACAAAAACAAGAAAACGCACCACACAGCAGAGAAAAAATCAAATGAAGAGAGAGAAAGAGAGAGAGTGACGGGGGAAGAGAGAGAGGGTAGAGGTCAGAGATGAGTTTTTAGTTCAAGCTTCATTCAACCAAGGGTGTTACATGTGTATGATATGATATGATATGGTATGGTATGGTTAGGTATTATATGATATAGGGCAGTCCTTCTTCGGTTTGATGAGTCTTTCTTCGGTTAGGAAGAAGGAGGAAGGCAGTAGGGGCAGCAGGCAGCAAGAGAGAGAGGGCCGGGAATATAACCGCCTTTAAATATTGATATCAAGAGGCCAAGCGGTGACTATAATCCCAGACAGGTAGAGCGGTGTACCAGGCACCAACTCCTAGCCTAGCCCATCCATGCCTCGTGCATAACTTGCTGTTTCGAATGGTATCATATATATAAACACTGCTGTTACTCGACGGTAGAACTATTAACACGAGTCTAGTCTATTTTAGTATTAAAAGCTAAAATAGTATATACAGTAGTAGCTCTCGTAAGGAGAAACCACATATACGTACGAGTACAGCAGCGGTAGTACTACCCGCGGTGTACCGCACATACCTGATATCATATACCACGTATATACCTGGTGTCATATACCAGGTATCCTACAGTGCTTATGATAGTGTATCCCTTAGCTTGAAAGTAGGTTCGTGAGTGCTCTACTTTGGGAGAATATCACATTTTGGGCCATGGACTTTGGGTGAATCATGGACGAATAGGCAACAAAGGCGGCGCAATAGACCGATGTTGACACCGGGGCGGAGGCGGAGACGCGGAGTTGGAGGCCAAGGAGGATGCGGGGTTGACAAGGGGGATGGGGATGGAATCTCCAGAAAAAAGCGGCAGGCGCGCAAAAAAACAGGAAGGCGTGTTACCGGTCCCGGTGTCGCGGCTCGCAAATCCAAAAAATACGAGGTTGCTCGGAAAACAGCGGTTCTTGAAGGCTTGGTAGTTGCCCCATAAATAGAAATGCCTCCATAAAAGGACACGCATCCGTGCTATATAGAAAGTATGTTGAAAATCTCCCTTATTAACGTGTTGTCACAAGCGGACGATAGCGATACATCCCCTGCCTCAACTATTTGCGGTAGTAACGGTTCTTGAGTGCGGTTCTAAAAAAACATGCTCGTTTTGCGGAATTACCGGTAAGCTCGCGCTCTACTCGTAGTCTTATCTGCCGTAAGATAACGTAATGACACGCTTCCTCGAAGAGAAAAAACGGTGGGGGAAAAAAACATGGAGGTGCGTGCCCAAACTGCACATGACCATGGAAAAATAATTCGCGGAGAAATGGAGCGGTGGAGCCCACCTACCACCTGGGGATCTCCAGCCAAGATATATGGTTAATCCCTCTCTTTTTTTATGTTCATGTTTTCCATCCCATTTACAGGTACTGCTGTACCAGGTGTATATTATCTCCATCTTTGCACTCGCATTTTTTTTGCAGCTCCCTCCTTTTCAAATCTGGGGTCACACAGCAGGCACTCCCTGCCCCCCCCCCCCCCCCGATACGGTACGAAGTCTTTTATCGCCATTAACCCCTTAAGAACTGGTCCCACCAATTAGGGGACAAACTACTTAGAATTAGTGTTGGATACTTTTTTTCAGTTCTGAATGGGTTAAGAACTGGTCCCACGAATTAGGGGACAAACTACTTAGAATTAGTGTTGGATACTTTTTTTCAGTTCTTAATGGGTTAAGAAAACAAGCCAGCGTTTCCTTCCCTTGTCGACTCGCGCCGAAAAAATGTGCGAATGCATACACACGCTGCAGGCCTTTTTTGCGTCGATTCCTGCACGACAAGAAATATTCCCGTGGGGGTCCGGGGCTCGAACTCGCGACATCGACTTTAGGAATCACGAAAACACGAGGACTATATATACCTCTACACCACCGGGGACGCCAGCCCAATTGCTGCAAAGGGGGATAAAATATAGAGGCAAAAGGAAGGAGACAAAATGTAAAAACACTAAACTTTTTACGCCGAGCATACTGACACAACTACAGTTAGTGGGTGCGTTGGATGTCGATGGATACCTTGTCTTGTTATCTTTTATTTCTGTCTGCCGGGCCTTGTCTTCTTTCCCCCCACCTTCTCGTGCAACATGTCCGATTTGTGTTCCGTGTCGTGTCGTCATATATGGTTTGCTTCTTCGTATCTCGTACGCTTGGAATCGCATTGGCTACGACGTACGTAGTGTCCTTGTTTGCGATGCACTATAAACAACTACGTATCCCTCTCTCGTGGTGCGTGACCACAAAGCTTGTATCTCACTCACCAGGATAAACAAATCAGGACGGGACACTGGGTGTGCTGCATGCCGACTGTCGACAGGTAGATGGGTAAAAACAGGAACGGTTGGAATCAATAGAGTAAATAGTAAATAACACAAACGAAGCAAAACACGCGTTGGGTATATACGTACATACATTAATTACATTCTGACAGAACGAACGGATAAATGTGAACGAGCACACGCAAACGAACACACGATAGGATTCCTTCGAGTCGGTACACACTACCAGGTAGTATATTCATAACAGCTATTTTTGATACAATTAATATTAATAGTACACACACATCCTGCGACGAATTTCCAACATGGTATATGATCGACAACGGGAAAAAAAAAAGTGAAAACGCCCAGCGATCCATCCACTCGTATACCAGGTATGTATATGAATATATATGAAAAGATCGGAAAATCTCGACGGGATCTGTCCAAAGTCCAAAGCTATCGTATACCATTTTCGTTGCGTGTACTCTCCTCGTTTTGGACAAGATCAGCCCGGGAATTCATCGCACGGGGGGGTGTAAAATTGGACGGTATACAAGCAGGCGCGAGTGACGTCACACTGAGGGAGAGAGAGACTACCGTGTCTTTCGTGTTTCGTTTTTTGGATCTGCTGAGTGCTTTAGGGCCAAAACAAAAACGCACGACCAACACGCGGTCCGAGGTCCGGTACTTTTCGCCTACGAAAGCGCGCTGCCGCTTGTGTGCAAAAACCACAACACACCAACACTGACAGAAATAACCACAGCACCAGCATTCGACGTACAGAAGCGGCACCTATGGCAACTTGAAGATGGAGAAGGGGCTGCTATATGGTATATATGTGGCGACATTCTACTGCCATCCGTCTATCACTCTGTCCCTAAATATAAGCACATTTTATGTATCAAAATTAGATAAAATGGTGCTTATAACATAAGCACATTTTATATGTCAAAATTAGATTAAGTGGTGCTTGTATTTCTGGACAGAGCGGTGTACACTAGTACCTGGTTATACTAGACTCATGTGAAGAGCGTTTCGTGCAACAGCCCCAGTATCATCAAGCGCTTGCTTGCACTGAGCGCGGGTCGTTGAATTCGAAAAGGTTTTGCTTACGACTATGTGCGTGTGTGCTTCACATCAAACCGCCCTTTCTACCCGTCGACATCCAGCACACAGCCAGTGTCCGCGCCGATTCTTCATACTATTAATGGTGTTGGATATCTTACCGAAAGTTTCCATATATCGAAATATCGAACTTTCGGTATACCTGGTACCTGGTATATCGTATCCCAACATGTTTTCCTTGCTCTCCACCCCCCTGGCATCCACGTGTTTTGAACGCTGACACTGAACGAAACCTCCGATATATCAAATATCGAAATCTTATCGTTTTTATC
The DNA here is from genome assembly GCA_008828725.1 of Saccharina japonica. Lineage (NCBI taxonomy): Eukaryota > Phaeophyceae > Laminariales > Laminariaceae > Saccharina > Saccharina japonica. Next base: position 52,728 of record MEHQ01001421.1, read on the forward strand.
GGTATCGTATACAAAGTTGAGTTTCCACGAAATCCTCGATCTCACAGCTGTTGTTTTTATTTTAGTTATTTAACCCATATAGGACTGGAGTCCCGTTTTGGGGACAAAATACTTAGAATTAGAGTGGTTTGTCCCCAAACTAGGACTGCAGTCCTAAAGGGGTTAATATACGTATCTAACCTCGTTCGATTTTCGATATATCCAACCAACAGCATTAATACAAGTTCCACACTACCCGGAGAGTTTACTCTTCGGGTGGCTATCCCCACCGCACCGGGCCCCTTCGGGGGTCAGGTCGGGTCAACATGCTCAAGTTCCCGAAGGTCGTAGACAGCAAGGGCTGATACTTCCGAGGGAGCATGGAGTGAATTGACACACGACACGAAGTGGAAATGTGGAGGGCGTAAGCTTTATTTTGACCCATCCGCCGGAGGATAAACAAAAAAAAAAAAAAGCATTAATAGGTACAGCAGTATACCAGGTACATTATTAATAGTAAGGCATACAATATGCCCCTCTACCCCAGCAGCCTTCCTTGTCGTAATCGTCATGTTTTTCCAAAGATGTCAGGGAGACGGCATGCATTTTGACTGACGGCAATTTCCCTTCTTTTTTTGTTTGCTTGGACCGACGCCAAACTACTTTTTTACTGCTAACTCGGATCCACACACACCCTTGACTGGTGCACGTTTTCCCTTGACTAACTGTCTCCTCTGACATCGTTGTCATACTGCTGTGTGTAGTAGCAAGGGCGCACAAAAAAAAAAGTTATCGACACCACACACCCCCCCCGCTATATTGGAGGGAAGAAACCGGACCGTTGTGATCCCAGAAAACAATAAGTCAAGTTTTTTTTTAATTACCCCCCCCCCCCCCCCCCCCCCCCCCCCGACCAGCGAAAAAAAATAGGGGGGGTCTCTAAAACCAAGTTAAAAAAAAGGGAACAAAAAACGAAAAAAAAATGGTTTTTGCTCATTTCGTCCTGTGATCACAGCGATCCGGTTTGTTTTTCATTCTGACCTTCCTACGTGTGTGGTGTCGTTTTCTTTTTTTTTTTTGTGCGCCCTTGGTAGTAGGCATTTTTTTTTCATTTCTTAGGTTTCCAGGGGGTTTACAGTTAATATACCACGTGCTTGAGAAAAATAGACTACAGTATGATACAGAATATTATACCTACGTAGTAGTACACCATAGTCTCTAAGTCTAACACCGTAAGGTGCTTACATCATTCACAGATTTCCGTAGTAAGTACCAGGCGGGGCGTTAAATACCGGCAGCTATTGCTCTGGCACACAGTAGGGTTGGAAATGCTGTTTGAACAGCCGCGAGAGGCCCATGCAAGGCTTGCCGGGACTTGCGCAACAGATGCCTGAGCCCTTTAACCGAAGCGCTCCGGGTAAGTACATATGATACCGTATCAAAAGGAACTTCCAATTGGTACATACCTTCCACTGCAGTTGTATACCATTATGGACGCCATTAACCTGATTATATTATTACGTTAGTAACTCGTTTATATTATTAGTACATTAAATATACATAGAGAGGAAAAGAGCGACAAAAATGACGGAAACAGCATGTACAGCATCGACAACTGCTTGGTAGACTTACGTACGATAAACCAAGATCCCGAACTACCAGTATGTATATATAAATATCAGATAAATATGCCATGGTATATATTATATGTGTACCAGTATATACTTCGTATTATATAATACCAGGTACAACGATAGCAAGGTAACTTGCACGACGCGGGCGTAACATGACCGTGACACTGCGCGCTCGCCAAATCTTACTACAGGTACTAATACGTCTTAGCTGTTGGTTCGGTCGCTATCCCTGGGCCCCTACATAAAGGGGTAATATATTATATGAACATGGTACATATTACTTACCAGGTATGAAGTATGATAACTTTCATGATATTAATTTGTTATCATAAATCGTGAATGAACTTGATACAAGATGTGATGTGAGTACATGATATACTGGTGCAATACCTTAGTGCAGTGATATCTTGGGCGTCATTGACAAAACGATGCCGTAATAATAGGAGTAAACGTCCCTCACGGTTAACGAACGCCCCGCGGCGCGCTATTTTTAGCGAAAACGAGCAAAATCCGGGGTGAGCGCCCCCTGTGTCAACAAAAATGCGAAAAACGCCCTGTCTTCACGGTAAACGCCCCCCCCCCCCTACTATTTATTGGGTAAACGCCCCGGGGCCGAGCTGGCAAGTAATTCGAGTGTGGGAGATGGAGGTGTTTCCGAAGCAGCCTAGGCGTGCTTTACATACGTAGGAAACTTATGAATGCCTAGGATGTGGGTAGGTGTGCATGTTTTGAGCAACAACAGTGAAACATACAAAGGCAGACGCGGACAGAGAACCGCATCGGGAACAGGCCCCTTCCCAGCCCGGTCGGTCGCCGCTCCACGGTTTCCCACGAGGCCGCCGTCGTTGCAGCGGAGGCGGGCGTGTCGATCACCCTGAGCTTTGTAGCCACGATCGAGTAGGAGTTCCGCCCCTCCGGCCCACAGAACGCTCCAGTTCAAATGTCGGAGAGTAAACGCGAGGGGCTGGCCCGCGCTGTACCCCCAGAGCAACAGGCGCGGGAACTGAGGCCGGCGTGCCCTCCCTCGTGGGCGCCGTTTCACAAGGACGACGCAAGCTTCCCCAAGAGTTTGGTTAATCGCCATTGCTTCTATCGGTGATGGGTGCCATAACGGTGCTGGATGCCTTGTCGGTGCTGCTGGGTTGCGACATGACCAACACTTGCTGCTGTCTTGCTGTTGCTGTGTGCGTGTGACAAGTGTGGGCTTTTTTCTTCTTGATTTCTAACATCGTCCCGCGTGCGAGAGAGGCATGTGTTTTTTTGTTTTTTTTTTAAGAATCGCCCCCGGGGGGGGGGGGGGGGGGGCAAAAGGCCCGAAATATATCGTCAGAAAACGCCCCGGTATCATAGTAAAAACGCCCAGGGGCGTCGACGCGTACTATGTGCAAGTTGCATCTGCAAATGTTTTTGTGCAGGATGCCGGTTTTAATGGGTTGAGGCTGGCCTTTTGGGCCGCATGTTTTTTTTTTTTAAACGCCATCAAAACACGCGCGGTTGCCCCTGCCGATGTCGTACTCCCCAAGGGGTTGGGGTTCGGGTTCGGGTTCGGGTTAGGGGTGTGTCTGGGGTTGGTTTGGTCTGGGTCGACGGGCAAGGATGAAATTGGCCACACACCGCCTGCACAAAAAAAATGTAGGTGCAACCTGCACATCACGCACGTCAGGGGCGTCTTTGTACACCTGCATAATCATAGCGCCCCGGTGGGCGTTTACTCGCAATATTACTCATGACGGTATAAAACCTGCAATGCCAGGTACAGCAATACCATTTTGTCTCCCCGAAGTCGTAAAATAAACAACCATCCCCAACTCTACACACATATATATATCATATATATGTGTATCGTGAATTTATGGCTGGCCCAACTCGTACAAAATGAGTTGAATATTATGTGTTTACATCATACCTCGAGGAGAACATATTAATAGTAGTAAATGCGCTTTTCTATAAAGATGTACGAGGTTACCGCTGCGCAAGCGTGGCTTTCAGAACTGAAAAAAATGTCGCACACTAATTCCAAGTATTTTGTCCCCAAATTCGTGGGACCAGTTCTTAACCCTTTTAGGACTGCAGACCCGTTTTATGGACAATCCACTCTAATTATAAGTAATTTGTCCCCAAAACGGGACTCCAGTCCTACAAGGGTTAAGGGGTTAAGAGAAATACAAATGCGCACGCGAAAAAGCAAGCGTTGTTTGTTTTATTTTTCTTATTTGATACCTCGTACATGTTGTATTGGTTGTGCTGTTGCTATACATATTGCGTTGTATATTCATCGTATACTGATACACTGATACACACAAAAAAAAAAACAGCTTTGTTGGTTCACATTGGTATCTATTTGTTGGTTGTGGGTGTTCTTGGTATCATTTGATACGAATATACTCGTATTCTCGTATTGCTGCTGCTGATGAATGTTAACGTTCACCAAAGTTACGGAATAAAACAGAAAAAAAAAAAAAAAAGCCTTCTGCCGGTGCCCCGCGCCTTCTGCCGGACCTCCTCCCTCTCCAATCGGACCCCCTTCCGCGACCCGCGACTGCAGCAACAAATGCCACGCAATTCCACAACGAACTTGGGCTTTGGGGCTTTGGGGGGCCGCAGCCGGGTTTTGCCGGAGGGGGGGGGGAGGGAGCAAACAGAGGAGACGAGGAGACGGACGGACGGACGGACTGGGGGGGTGTCCAATCGGGGTTGTCCAATCTAGCTGGCTCAACAGGCCCACGACCTCGGCAAAATCACCGCTAATCTTCACTCGGTCGGCGCCAAGGAAGAACACCAATTAAGAACGGTTGCAGGCAGGCTGCGAAAGACCGCGCCCTTGACCCTTCAACTAATGCACTACACAGACACATGAATTTGACTCTAATTTCGAGTATTTTTTCCCTCAAACAGGAACACGGTCCTATTAAGGGATCAAAGTAATAATCACGGGGGGGGGTAGGCCATCGAACTACGCCCACTTCCTGGTGGCTGGTGGCATGTCTACGACTTAGAAATAGAACGCAACTACGATCGCGGTGTAGTCAAAGGGCCCCTTAAGAAATGGTCCCACATATTTGGGTACACACTACTTGGAATTAGTGTGGGATGTTTTTTTTTCAGTTCTGAATGGGTTAAGGCTCGGCGTGAAAAAATAGCGAGGGGGGGGGGGGGGGGGCCGGGGGGGGCGGAGGAGGGGGGGGGGGGGGGGGTCCCGTAGAAGTGTATGCCTCCTATATACGTAGTCGAAATACAGCAGTACCTGCACAGAGAACATATATACCTGTGATGCGAAGTCAAGGCATATATATATATCACAACTCAATACACAACAGCAGTATCTTGGTACGATATACTTCGTATACGAAGTACAGGAACAGCAGCTCAACCGGCTTCCCATTTTTTTTGGTTATCGGCGAATGCCAATCCTCGTGTTCTTTCTGTTGTGTCTGTAGCTATCAATATCAGCACATTAGTCTATATCAGCAGCAGCAGAAGCAGCAGCAGTGGCACCAATTTTGATTTTGTGTTCATAATCGGCGGATGAAGCCACACAAGAGGGTGGACTAAAAGCGCAAAAGGACGCTCCATTTTTCCAACACTCCATCAAACACGGAAAGATGAAAAGACAAGAAAAAAAGGTTGGTAGACACAGCAGCTACGCAGGGTATTAATATCAAAAGACGCCAGCAGGAACGATCATCGATGTACAGCTGGAGGCTGTACGTAGACTACCGCCGATGACGCCCTGTTTGCTGCTGCGGCTGCTCCTGTGCTGCTGCAGTACTTCTATAGTGTCTACTACGAGTACCACTAATGTACCGCACCCAAGACCCTACTGATAACGACGAGAAGCTTTCGCTGAAGCGAGCGTAAAGAACCGACTTGCACTCACGATACATATTTTTTTTTAATTTTTTGTAATATTATAGTGGCCCAGGTAGACAGTTAGCAGTATAGAAACATCATGTACGTATTTGATACCCGGTACTCGGCTCCGGAGAACTTGCACGTATTATACGTGCGAGTCTAACGAATCTGCACGTACATTCAATACGGTTATATGTATAGCAGGAGTTGTTGCAGATATGTATGGCCTACATGGGTACCAAATGGGATCGAGGTGCCAGGTGGGCCTCCGGCGGCTCCTGCGGAGGGCTGATTGTATTTCTGCACCTTGTGGGTGGGAGTAGGGTGCCAAATGGGATCAGATCCGGGTGGGATTGGGTCCGGGTGGGAGCAAGGGTGCAAAAGTACGTGCAGTTCTAACAGCCCACAGCACGTATCATATGTACGTGCAATTATACGGCTGGTGCCCGGTACTTGGTACTGCTGGTAGTACTCTCTACCTATGGCCTGACCCTAGCCCATAGCTCCGTACTGCTGTATCCAGCAGGAGTACTACAGAGTGCCTGGTAGTACTGCCGTATTTTGTATTTTGTACTTTAGTGTGTGTTGTGTTCACATTAAACGTGTGCATGTACATTTTTGGCAGGTGCTTTACATCTCAAGTCTCTACAGCTCTACGTACAGGTCCATTAATAGGCCTATTGATAGTCTTATGGGTCCGGGCGGAACTTCTTGCGGTGACCCGACACAAACATCAACACGTGCCGATTCTCGTATTCCTATTAACTACATATCGATACTGAAGGAAAATTGAAAACGGCAGAAATAACAAATAGATCAACTGGCAGAAAGACCTTGACAAGACACAGGGGGCACGGGGGACACAGGACACACATGCTGTATGCCGCCGCGAGTCAGCGAGTCAGTCGTCATTCAGCCCATCGGGCATGCTATGCGCACTTTGAGAGCCTCACCGGCTGCACAAGGACGGATGGACGGATGGATGGATGGATAGGTGGGTGCATGGATGGATGGAAGGATGAAGCCCCAAGGCTACCCGAGCCCAGCCGAAGACTAAACCATGGGAGCCCTCGTTGTACGATACGAGTAAGAGAGGACTGCTAACAACCTGTAATGCCGTACAAAATGTTTTTGGAACGTGCTTGAAATTGACATATACGACCAAACAATAGATTTACAACGTTTGATACCAGGTACCAGGTACTACGAGTAGGTATTTATCATGGGCCATCTCGTGGTGTAGACTACTGTGTTGTACTTCGTACAGCAATACGAATAGAAGTCGAATGCAGCGTAGCGGAAGAGTCAGCGCTCGCATACCATGCAAGTACAGCCAGACTTTAGGGCGTCAAAAAAGTATTGATCGTGTAGGTACGTAAACAAACAGAAAGTTGAGGTGTGACACGTATGCATGAATACGAGCACTCGTATTCGTACTGCGAACGAGTGCAATTATATGATCCTATCATGAGGCGCAAAATTTTATGCGAAGAGAAAGAAAAGAAAAAGAAAAAGAGTTGAGCGAACCGCCACTGGTTTCGTTAGGTTCGAGACACGAAACTCAAGACTTGGGAACCGAGACTCGAGACCAACCGCGGACGATCCACACACAACTCAAGAACCAAAGACAGAACACAGAACACAACAGGGTAGACGCCTTCGATGCCGGACGACGGATGCTAAATGATGGATGGCAGATGATAAATGATGGCATGATTGTAGATTGGACAATTTAAAAAAAAATGAAAGCTCGGTTCAAAAATCTTAAAAAACCAAATAAAAATAAATCAAAAATAAATAAAACGAGCAAATCAGCCGAACGTTGGGATTATACTGGTAGCAAAAACAAACTTGGCAGAACCAAACAGTACGTAGTTTACTGCTGTGCATTACGTATCAGACACAAATACGTATACCAGCAACTGCTTGCTTTATGATACGTACGTACACGAGTACGTAAACGATACGAAAAGCACACGCGGCTGGCCTGGGCTGGCATGTACCAGGTAAACGAGTATGAGAGATGCCAGTAGACAGAACTGGTCAGGGCCCGGACTCAAACCGGGTCATGGGTAGGAAACACGTCAGAGACCAGGCACGAGGAGGGAGACATAGTGGACAAGCCACCGTTGCTCCTTCAATTCGAAGGCGGCAAACCAGAAACAGAGACGTAGGCGAGGGGCCTGGTCGCCTTGCTGAGCTACACACCAGCCAGCAGAGTGGTAAAAAAAAACTTTAAAAAACGAAATTAAAAACAGACAGTAAAAAATAGCAAGAGCGAGCGAGCGAGCGACGCGACAAATAAATGTCTTTCCAACCAAACCAAACTCTCCCACACAGCCAGCAAAAGCACTAGTCACCCGAGAGGAAGGAGGGCTTGTTGAAACAGAGAGGACTACCTCGCTCGCACGCGAGTGGCGCGAAGTGCTGTGCTAGGACCCGGGATAAGGTGGCTCGGGAGGGGACGTAACCAGCTTGTGCCTTAAAGTAGTGGCTTCGGGCGAGTGCGCGCGCGGTTCTCGAGAGCCGCGGGCAAAAAAAAAGGCACGACACGTATAAGAACAATGACCAAAAATACAGGTGGACATAATACAAATCGCGACTCTGTATCATACACCGCCGTTGTAGAAAAACTCATCGTTATCGTAACCACACAGCACAGGTACATCTGATACAAACTGAAGTGAGATTTTGGCGTGTGGGATCAGAAATGCGACAAAAAGTCGTTAAATCGGGAAAATCAAAGGTCGAAAATCGAAAACATATCAGATCAGATCAGGCGTCCATCGTTGGTTCGTTCGTTCATCGCTATGTATCGCCACAGAAGAGTAAAAAAAAAGAGGGACCTACGCAGCAGCAGCAAAGCAGAAAGCATCACGAGCCAAACAAAGGCTACGTTGGACTAAGAGGGAGGCAAGTCGCCCGGCTAACGCTCTCGCGTGACACAACCTGGACACTATGGCCTATGCGAGAGGCTGGGGAGGGATGCCCGGGGCAGGCGTGGAGGGAATGGAGAGCAAGCAAAACAAAAAAAGGTCTTACCGTCCCAATCCGCATCTCTGTCCTCTAACGCGTGACCTTCGGGATCGTCCGCGAAAGACTTCATGCGGGCCGCCTTGCCCGCGTTAAGGCTGTCCGCGTCCTGGCTATCGTCGCCATCGAACACGTCGGCTTGCGGGTCAACCCCCGCATCGCCACCCTCACCCTCGTCCATCTCGTCCCACTCTCCCTCCAGGTCCCCCTCCCCTGGTGCCCCCCTGCGAACTGCCGAGTCGACCGTAAACTGAGGAGCCGAATTTTGACCCTCGCGAATCGCTGACTCCCCGCCCTCCTTCTCTCCCGGCGCCTGTGGCTGGGCTCCACCACCTCCCCCACCGTTCGCGTCCGGCGGTGTTACGATCGGAGTGCGCGACGTGGAAGAACCGTCCACGCCGGGCTCTAGCTCGCGTTCGTTGTCCTGGCCGTAGTCGCCCTCTCCGTCCGAGCTTGATCTGAAGCCCCCCTGCTGGCCGCCGCCGCCGCTCTCGCCCCCGTTTCGGAAAGAGTTTGCCCCTTGATACGACTTCCTAGCATCGCCGCTTCCTTTGCCCTTTGTCGTGAACTTGAGCGCCCACTTCATGCCGTGTGTTGCGGTGTTGGTGGGGGGTTCAAGCCAAGCCCGTGCGTGCTGGGCCGAGAGCCTGTATTCGTTGACTACGGGATGCCTCTCACACACACACTCAAAAAAATGTTCGACCCGCTAGAAAAGCTCGGATGGCGTTTTTGAGAGGGGACGGGGGACGGTGTTCTGCTAATATTTCGTTTTTTTAGTTTGAAAGAAACCGGCGGCTATGCTGCTTGCTGCTGCTGCAACAACACCATTTTGAACTCAATATACTCGTGCATCAGGCGGCACGAGTTGTTTAATTGAATGAGTGTGTAGATACCGCAGGTACGACGCAGGCAACTTTCAAGTTCAGTCTGTAGCTCTCTTGGATGCACATCCACAACAAATTAGGTTCATGTAATAAATATCCTTGTCATTTACCCTCCTTCCTACCGCAGGTATATGACATCATACCCGAAGCAAAAAAAACGTTACTCACGGAAGGGATATTATATTAGTCGGGGTACCCGCTTTGCATAGACAACACACACGCTTGTTTACAGCAGCACGCAGTATCTGTGGTGGTATCCCCGTGTCCCCTACAAAAGTATCTAAAACTAGAATGGCCGCAAGGGGACGCATATAATATAGGGCTGGGCCCCGGTGTGTAGCTCTCAATCACCAGTAGTATATATATATGCTACTCGTTCGTACCACGCTGGATAAGCACACAAATAAATGTGCAGTAAACCGCGACCGCCCCCCCCCCGGTGAGGTGTTTCGTCGGAAGGACCTTCGGAGGGCTCCGCTGGAGGTGCTCTACCGAGGGCTTGCTTTTACGTGACTTTGTTCAGGCAAATGATATATATTTGGTGCACGCAGTTTTCCAATTGGTCATTTTTTTCGTGTCATACAAGTGTCATAATATTTTCCTGGGTCGGGGCTTGGTCGGGGTGGTAATAAACCTCTCGTTCGTGCGAGCGTCCGAACAATCAGTAAGCAGTACACTGCTGCTGTGGACTAAGCCTTCTCTCTCCTACCTTTATTTGCCCTTTCGTGTACGAGGTACACCTCTCGCGGCGCCGCGCATTTTGATGGGTTCGTTGTATCATGACCCGGTATCGCGGTACGCACGTGAGCCGTCAATGTACTCTGGCAGCACTACGTTGCACAGCTCTCCCGCAGTGTATACCCCATACATGCATGTACGAGTACAACACAGCTAGTAGTAGTAGAAGCAGTAGTAGCAGTAGTAGTAGTAGTACAGTAGTAGTAGTAGTAGTAGTAGTAGTAGTAGTAGTAGTAGTAGTAGTAGTAGTAGTAGTAGTAGTAGTAGTAGTAGTAGTAGTAGTAGTAGTAGT
>MEHQ01001421.1:64326-111860 GCA_008828725.1 Saccharina japonica
TTCCCCCACCGTGACTCCCTGCGATGCTGCTTCTACTGCTACTATCATGTCATTAATGTATACCTTGAATAGGTTAGGTGATAGCGTACATCCCTGGGCAACTCCCTGTAGGATATCAACGTACTTCGATATTTCCCCGTCCAACATCACAGCACTTCTCGCACATTCCGTCATCTTCTTCATCATTCTCCACATCTTTCCTCTTATCCCTATTTCCCACGGTAAGGTGGAGAGCCACACGCATGGTAGAAAGTCGTCGGGTTGGACAGCCTCAAGGTCGTTTGATAGGCGTGCTGGGGTCGGGGGGAGGGAGGGGGGAGGGACGTACTCATTTGTTGCTTGCCTTGGTCATTTGACCATTAACCACGCATCCCTTCCGAGACGAAGCACAGCACCGGGGAGGGGGGGGGTGTACTCATATCGTGCACAGCCGTAGTCGTATGACCATAGACCCTCGCACCCCTTCGATGCCGGGACGGAGCACGTTGGGTTTTCACCAATCAGGCAGACATTGCTTGCACCAAGCGCGAAGGGCCGTGAGGTATTGAGCGAGTCGCATGGAGGGTGAGCTGCATCCTGCTAAGAACCACCTGTGAGGCGGACTTTCGGGGGGGGTGTACTCATGTCGTGCACGGCCGTAGTCGTATGGCCATTGATCAATCACCTCTTTCGAGACGGAGCGTACGGTTTAAAAAAAGTACCAGGTAAGCAATACATACATACCCAACATGAAGCAAGAGGAAAGGGGCATGCGACAAGAGGGAAAAGCGAGGTATCGAAGGGAGTGTAGGCCGAAGGCCGTGGTTGCTGTCAGTCGCGGTTTTGACGGATGCCAAGTATGGAGAGGAGCACTGGGCGCGGAGCGTGGTGATAGGTACACCCCGCTCTCCCCTTACCCTCCCGGGTACAGAGGTTAGTATGTCGTGTGAATACTCGTAACAAACGCACGGCTGCACACTTCTTACCGTAAACTGTCCGTGATATATGTCTGTATTATGCGTAAAGGTGTTTTATGATATATTCGCTCATAGCCACTATGCCAGATGCGTACAATATTTAACTCTCGAGCTAAAGCCAAACACCGAGGGGGTTCTGGTTTATCCACCAGAAAGTAGTGGTGGTACGAAGTATACATTTACATTGATGGGTGCGTATAGATAGTGGGTGAACTAACAAAAGAATCTGCACCAGGTACATGATGCCCAACATCACAACATCTGCCGCCGACATGAAAGTCAATTTACATTGGGTACCCCGAGTTAAGAGCACTCCATATAAGATTATCCTGGACTTGAATAGTGGTCAAACGGGCACGCCCCGCCTGTACTACAACTGATATATTGCCCAAACTACAGATAAGAGAAATTGTGTAGTTAAGAGCACTTGTTTAAGCCTGTCCCGGGGTGCCCACTGCTGTAACTTGAGGTTTATTACTACGGTTTATTCAGCCGCTCGCCCGCACCAAAAGTAGTATACCATCAGATGCCGAATATAGCAAGCAAACCCCCCGGACCTTAAACAATCCAAGGTCAACACGACAAAAATTGGGAAAGAGTATCCGATTATCGTGTGCCAGGTACCACGGTATATGCTAAGCCGTGACCGCTGATGATTGATTCGTGTAGCAAAATTTGAGGAAAAACAAAGAAACAAAGCAACAACGAAATGACGAAAACAGCGATGATCATGCGAAAGACGCTCCGCTCCTACACTTCACCCCCACTATTTCGCATACACAGAGTACGTAGCCCATCACACACAATACACGAGGGCCGGGCATCCGTTACATAACGGGCAAAGGTACTTTAAGAAAACTAACACCTTTGTAACGTACTACTGCTGCATAATACACCCCACAGTAGTCCATTGCCACCGACACTATATATATACAAAATGTTTTAGGTAGGTTGTTCGTGGTGTGGGGGGGTATAATTAATTAATTTAGCGAATGAGGGAGAAGAATATACACAACACGACGTCGTTTGTACGGGTGTGTGTACATATAACGTATTAATATATACCAGGTATATTTAAGTAGATATATACTGTAGATATATAACAATATATAGATATACGTGTAGTTGTGTAGCAGTAATAGTAATAATTAATTAATTTAGCGAAAGGGGGAGAAGGATATACACAACACGACGTCGTGCGTGCGTGTGTTCTTCGCCTTAAACCGCTACGGTATTTATTTACCCGTCAACACGTCCAGTGCGTACACACAGACAGCCGAGTTTGACGACACACAATGCATCATCCAGGGGAGTCACCGATCTATGATTATATGATAGCGGTATCCTTCACGAGGTCATAAAACCCCGTAGATATATCGTATAGTAGAACGGGTGCTTGAAGCATCGCCCACAGCTTGTAAGGACGACTTGTTATATGCATGCGTACAAATTACATGTTGTGCTCGGCACGAAGTGGAGGGTGATCTTGCCCTCCTTCACTAACTCCCACTTTGCTCACCATCTTCAGCTGAGCAAATCAATCAATCTACAACACTGGCCTGGAGTCGCCACCCATCTTCTCTTACTCTTACTTGAAGCTCTTACCAGTTTCACTTCACGGTGACCTGCGTTTTGCCTCTCAATTTAGACTGTGTCTTCGCCGGTCGTCGGCAAGCGAGTCTAGACGTACACATCAGCTTCGTGCTGATACACACGTCGATCGTCACACGCTTATAGTGCTACTTCTACTAAGTGTATTAATATTAGGGCACACATCAGGGGTGCACGTGGAGCAAAAAACTCCGACACCTCACTACTACGGGGGCCATAGTAAACACTAGTAAATAAGAACAAATATTGTTAGTACAAATAGGTTCCTATATATATGTTAGAGTGTACCGTAGGTCGTGTTTACTATGTTCCCCCCGACATATATGAATAGTAAAACCCTTTTTCGAGACCCGGGCAGGGTGGGGATGTTACAACAACAGTAATCTTGGAATCAAAAAGGCGGGGACGCAAGATTATGTCCCCGAAGGTGAAGAAAGCCTCACGGTTGTAAGCACTAAGAGAGAGTTGAATAAACACTAAGAGAGAGAGTGGAACGAGACCACTTCCTCCATCCTGATTGACCTATAACAGCAAGAAACAAAAAAGTAGGAGGCGGTTGGGAAAAAAAAAAAGAGCCCTACCAACCAGGTCCGACGAAGCTGTCGCGTAGGGCGCCAGTCCGTTGGACTCAACAAGGGCGATGTGGGGGGTACACTAAAAACCAGTAAAACAAAAATTGACAATAACCCGCTTGTTAGCTTCGTCCAGAGATCCCCCCCCCAGGAAAATAGATGAATGTGACATGGAGACGTTTGGTACACTACAATAGATAGTAGCGAGAAAACGATCGCTACCTTAGGAGATAGATAGTGGCCAAAGGAGGCGAAACAGGAAGGGGGTAGGATTTGCTTAAAGGTTTGTTTTTGTAATATATGGAAACAACGTAATGAGCGCCCAAATGTTGGAGGTGTCTCTATTAGGAGTAGGAACGGTGCTCCGTCTCGAAAGGGATGCTTGGCCACTGGTCAAATGACTAAGGCAAGCAACAAATGAGTACGCTACAGGGGATATACATGATAATGCCTCCTGCGAACGGCATGTCCTCAAGAGGACCGGCCTCCCCGTTGGCTGTTTTGTTTTTCATGGTGAGCTTTTTGGGAGTGAGTGTGGTCTTGTCTGAATGTTTTTGTCATGCACCCTACACACATACATACACACATACCTGGTACACCCATACCAGGTACGTGCGTAGTAACTGGTGCATCATGTAGCACGCATGCATGCATACAGAGCACATAATACAGGACACCAAGCAAGAAACTGAGAGATACTGGCTCAGCCTGGTTTCCTTACACGAAAAAAGTGCGTTTTCCGCACGAACCTCAGTAGTAGTAGTAGTATAACGCAGCTTCCGAAATTCTTAGTTCCCTTTTATTATCAGCCTGTTTGGATAGTAAGACAACTAATGTGTCACAGGAAGGCTAATACGAGGACTGCATGCTGTACACAGTTGTAGTAGTAGTTCACGAGACAAGCATCGAAAAAATGCGAGGACATCAATCAGTATACTTTTCATACTGCTTACTACTGCTACACTACTACATACAGTCAGTCGTAGTAGCATTGACACAAGAGAGTAGTAGAAGGTGATGCTTGGATTTGTACGAATATATTATGCATGTGCATGACTTAGTTTGTGTACGTAGCCAGGGGGGTGTGTGATTGATGCCTTTTGTACATTCATGCAAACATACATCACAACATGCAGTTGACCGGACCAGGTGTATGCTTGTACAGCAGATTACAAGCAACACGGCGATGCGATTTTGTGTAAAGCCACTCGTCGTACACACCAGGACGAGGAAAACTTCGAAGTCGATAACAAAAAATAAAACATGTTTTCCCCCAAATCCAACACAGATCACGATCTATCTTTTGAGATCATCTACATACAGTAGATTATAACCTCTGTATTTGTGAGATATGTACAAGAAGATCTGTGTGCACAGTACCATATATATATGCAATCTTATCAACATCTGCCACTACTACTTGCTGCAGATATAGACCACGCGGCTCCCACCCGGCAACTTGAGCTGAATACGCCGTAATACAAACCAGGCATGAACTTGTCATCTTCCCGTGGGAAAATCTAGATCATGCAGTAGTAGGAATCGGTCATCTGTCCGATGATGTGAAGAAAAAAAACATGTTCTAGCAGGTGCATCAGTACCCTACACACTGCCACGAACGCCGCCGCGTTGACAAAAAAAAAGGTGGACAGGATCAGATACTACTCGTCAAGTGTTAGCTGACATTTCGACAAAGCTGGCGAAAACCTGCTCGTAAACGTTGCGAGTTCGTAATGCTATTAGTAGTCTACGAGTAGTCCGGAAAAAACGTGAGAATCACATATATATCTTTGTTGTCTAAGTAAGGTGGATTACGATTTTATTTCGGTTTCTATCTAAGAGAACGTTGATTGTGATCGCACGTTTTAGGCGCTTCCAACAGGTTCCATCACCACGAGGAAAGTAAGAAAAATATGGCTTTTATCGCGTTTAGAGAGCTCAAGTTCAGTCACGAGAGAGTGAAGAACTCTGTCGCGACCATTGATCTTGTGGCATCTTGCGCTGTGGACAACTCCCTCCCATGGAAGACCCAAAAGCTGAATGGAAAGAGACGCAAAAAATTATTGTAATTTCCAGAATTCTGTTTCTTCTTCTGATATATAGTAAGCGCATGTTCTGCCAGCACCAGTCACTCTGGCCACTGTCGCGCACGGCATCTCCCTCGCGTGCATATGCTCTGCATCAACACTGAAAAGGCTTGGGACTACTCTCTGCGGAGAACATAACATTTTTTTCTATTCAAGTTTGTCTCGTTCTATAATAGTCATATTCTCTCATGTGTGTGTGTTTTTTAGCACGACAAAAGCGAAAGCTTCTGGTCGGGGGGGGGCGTTCGTTAACGTCATCATCCTCTCTCGCGTGTGACTTTCGTCTGCCATCATCTGCCAGACAGGAGTGCCCAGAAACAACTAAAGTGAAGTACCCTATCTCGGCGTGCGCTTTTTGCTTCCACGCCCGTCGGCGCACTATTAATAAACAATTACTGCTGTACGTAAACCAAAATACTCTCTCGCGTGCCTTTCGCATTGGTCAGCGCAAAAAAACAGTAGTAGTGAAATAACCGTCCCCGTGTGTTCACAGCGATCCATGGCGTCAGATCCCGATTTGGGGACAAGTTCCTTGAACATAAACTGGGATATACCTGTGCAGTACGTCGTATACTTGACTCGTTTTATACCAATAAGGATTTTAATTGGGCGTAAAAATAGCGTGTCATAGTATAGAGGAGACATCCACCAACACCTTACGAAACCCACGCGTGGTTCGAAAAAACACATGAGGTTGGAAAAAAATGCTGGCGCGACGGACGTCTTAACGCGTGTGCCGTAAAAGTGGCGAGTCATAAATAAAAGCCATCCATCCATGTCTTAACCCACGCGGGGTTCGAAAAGCTGCCTCGACGAACATGAGACAACAGAGAAGAGGAGGTGCCTGAGAGCCATGGCTCCCTTCGTGGCGGCCTTGAGAAATTGAAAAAATGATATCAGCACAGCCGTGGGTGATTCGAGAATCTTCCAGTGTAATCTAATTAATACCGCCCCGTCTATGACCCATTTTGTGCAAATCACACGCCAGGAGTGGTCAGCGTGCCTGGGAGAAACGAACTGAGTCTTGGAAAACACACCGAAAGTTTTTCGGGCCTCTAGAAAAAAAAAAAAAAAAACTACCGACCACTAGCAAAACGGAGACATAAAAATTCCGCTAGCAGCCAGATGACGCAAGGTAAAAAAACGCACACGCCCACCAACCAAACGCGAAAACGAGCCTGCCGTGCAGGCAGGAACTCGTCTCCATAAAACCTCAGAGGTCTCTCTTCGTCGCTGAGTTTGCACACGGGCCAACCCCCCCCCCAGCCTGTGGTGTTTTCAAAAACTCGGCAGCAAATGAGGTCTAATCGATGGAAAGACGTAGAAGCATGCGCTTGCTAGTTTCGGTTGCGTCATCAGTCAGTTGATTGACCCTGACTAGTTTTCCCCCTTCAACCAAAAATCCCAAAAATCATTTCCTAAAACGACAACCCAACAACCGCGCGAAGCGATTCGAGAAGAAAAAAAACGAAATTGCCTCCATTTTAAGCCTTCACGCCGACCTTGGCGTCCACGTTCGCCATGTGCACCATGAGGTCCATCACGCGCTGGGAGTAACCCCACTCGTTGTCGTACCAGGCGACGCACTTCACGAAGTTGGGGTTGAGCATGATGCCGGCTCCCGCGTCGAAGATGGACGAGCGGGGGTCAGAGATGAAGTCGGTCGACACGAGCGGCTCGTCGCAGTAGCCGATGACGCCCTTCATCGGGCCGGACTCGGAGGCGGACTTGATCGCCGCGCACAGCTCCTCGTAAGAGGTGCCCTTCTCGAGGGTGCAGGTCAGGTCCACCACGGATACGTTGGGGGTGGGTACGCGGAAGGCCATGCCGGTGAGCTTGCCCAACAGGGAGGGGATAACCTGGAGCGAGTTGAATCGAGTTGGGTGTGTAAGAAAAGGTGACAAAAAAGTGCAAGAGGTTTGGGAGGGAAAACGAAAACGGAGAGAAGAGAAAAGGGGGGAGTGAGACAAGTGGTGGTGCGCAAGAGAGCGGATTTCATTGAAAAACAGTCGAACGACAGCAAGGGAACACATGTCCGCGTATATCGAAAACATGGGAAGTGGGCACCGATAACCCGTGATGGTGACGACAGCAGACGTGCCTTCAACTGCCGGCAACTATTAATACCTGGTACGTAAATACCAGGTACCGTGTTGAAGTCACCTAGCAAGGGTAGGTCACAGCAGACGACGCGCCCTAAAACAAAGAAACAATATGTATGAAAAACACGTGGGAAGGCCCGTAAAGCGTTTACGTTGTGCTAAATATTGGGGCCCACCAACACGCGTTACGCGAACTCCTGGCGACAACACAAACTGTAGCACGCCTGCTCAATAAAACACTACCGCACAAAAACACCCACCCATTTTGCTACTGTAAACATTTTTTTTTTTAAACGCTGCTTTCAAGGAACAGGCCAGTTCATTCCGTTTTCAATGACAGGATGCTGCGGTGGTACAGTAGACTACTGAAGTACGACAGCACAAGGTATACAGAAAATTTCAACGCTTCGGAACAAGCTTTACATGGGGCATGAAATCAAGAAACATACCCGGCGGGTATACGTACCCGGGTACGACAACAAAACCAGGTTTGTTATCACCCTCCCCCCACGCCGTTCCTCCAACTAATGTGTTTACTTTGTCAGTTTCCCCCCAGGACTCTTTCTTACCTTGGTCACGGCCTTGGCGGCTCCGGTCGACGAGGGGATGATGTTCGACGACGCGCAGCGGCCCCCACGCCAGTCCTTCTTGGAGGTGCCGTCCACGACCATCTGGGTGGCGGTCATGGCGTGCACGGTGGTCATCAGGGCCTCCTTGATGCCGAAGTTGTCGTCGATCACCTTCACGGTGGGCGCGAGCCCGTTCGTGGTGCACGACGCGCAGGACACGAGGTCCATGCTGGACACGTACGACTCCGCGTTCACGCCCATGACGATGGTGTGGGAGTCGTCCTTAGCGGGCGCGGAGAAGACGATCTTCTTGGCGCCGGCCTTGAGGTGGGGCTGCACGGCCGCCTCGGTGAGGAAGGCGCCAGTGGACTCGCACACGTACTGCGCGCCGGTGGCGGTGAAGGGGATCTCCTCGGGGTTGCGGGTGTGCGAGGTGGGCACGCGCTGTCCGTCGAGGATGAGGTCCATGCCGTCCACCTCCACGGTGCCGTCGAACTTTCCGTGCACGGTGTCGTACTTGAACTGTTTGTTGTTAGTTTGGAGGTACATAACGAGTGTTCGTTTTAAACAGAGAGGGAGGGAGGGAAGGGCGCGGCGAGAGCGGCGCGGTGAGGATTCATGGATCTCAAAATAAAACTGCAGACATGATGCCCACCATCATATCCCAGTATGAAGTTCGTTCCCAAAAGTAATGGGTGCAATTCTACAGGGGTTTATGATAACCCCTTCAGGACTGCGCTCACGTTTTGAGCGGGTCCCCCAATAAGGCGGTATCCCGATATAAGGCGGTCAAAACCGCTTGACGCGACTGGGGAATTGCGCTCATAACCTGGAATGAGTAAGGCGGCTTCCCCCTATAAGGCGGTCATATTGCTCTGGTAGACCACCGTCTTATTGGGGGACCCCTACTGCTGTAGGCCTCGGAAAGAAGCGGGGATTGGAAAGAAAGGTTTGGTACGATCAAATATTTACCATTACCGGTCCAGCGAAGAATGAACCGCAGTAGGGTATTGCAGATACCAGGTGTACCAGACATTAGTGATAGTACTCGTGTTTTATCGTATATGCGCGTGGACTGGAGGAGAGAAAGGCTCCTCGTCCATTTACGTACGTATGTATCATATCATAGTACGGACAGACTTATCGGTGATATCGTGTCCAGTGACTGCCCATTCAGTTCGCAGGATATATGTATTCATTAGAGTAGCAGGTACCACAGATCGGTGATATTGGGTTCAGTCTCTCTGCACGAGCGCCCTCGTATTCAATTGCTGCATACAGGGACCAAAAGAGAGGGCGGGCGTGAACGTGTGAACTGGGCAAAAAAGCGGAACTTGTCACCTCTTACTGCCGTTTTTTGCACTGCTCAAGGCATCATATCATTGTACACCCCGGGTATACAGGGGAGTTGATCGATACCTGCTGTATATACACCAGTACGAGGACGAAAAGTCTGCCTTGTCTGTCTGCGGGAACTGTACGTGTTTCGCGACAACCTTTGGAGCCAGGCAATACTACTGTGTCCGGAAACTTAAACACGGTTTTGGTATAAATGTGTAAACACCAATACCGTTCGTACCACACTCGAGGTACACGAGATAACACCCCCTGAGAACATTTTTCACACTCGGAGGTACACGAGATAACACCCCCTGAGAACATTTTTTCCAAGTCTTCTTCCTTCAAAACAAGGGGGCACGCACACAAAAAACGGGTTTATTTCGAACAAAGATGCTGAGACGACGCACGCCCCCATCGGCGTTTGCACGCTCCGCGTTGGCGAAAACATCAGGTCGGAAATTTGTCCGAGGGGGGCTTAACCCTTTTCGTACCGCACTGCTGTCCAGAAACCCAGGTATGACTCTAATTCCAAGTGTTGCGTCCCTACACTCGGAGTACAGCAGTAGTTCTAAAGGTGTCTACACGGGTGATTAGACGGGATGGCAGATTACGCCGTACGTTGCGCGCCAATCTCACGATACAGCAGAAGCAGCAGTGTGGGGCCCGTCAACCAAAAACACCTGGCCTGAGAAACCTTATTGCACACCAAACATCCTTGCACAAACCTTGATTTAAGCATAGTACGCGTAAATAGGATTCAGTATGGTTGGCGCTCGCTGCTGCGCATTTGCTCTTAATGCGATGTTCTTAGCGTCTCCCACACGTGAGCCTTACGTTCTTACCGGTATTACATACCAGGTAGGTTATTTCTTATTCGTGGGTCTATACTGATGCATGTACCCGTGTCGTATCATGCGTACCGGTATGATATGGATCAACAGCGTCCGTTTTGGAACACTTTATACGTGTACCTATTGTACGTATTCATACGTACATACGCACTTGAAGCCTGAGGGGAATCCTATTATAATGCACACTATACGAGTACACGCTGATGTTGATGGTTGATAGTTCCTGTGAGCTCCAGTGTGCGGCACGCACGCGCACGGGATAACAGCAGCTGCAGGACGACAGCATTGAGTAGTCTCGTTGTTTCCTATATAAAAAAAACAAGGAACGCCTTTTGCGTTGTGCTCATCATATTGGGGAGGAGTGACTGAAGTATCTTTACCCTATGAATATTGATGTGGTACAACACTACTTTTAGTATGGCTGTCTCTGTCTTGGTGCCGAGATGCCCTGCGAGCGGCTTGTAGCTGCTGTGCTGTGTATGCCGTGTTTGCCTCGTAGGCCTGTTCGGATGGTGCTGCTGCTGTAAAGTTGGTGTCATGTGTCCCTGGATGAAACTGTGTTTAGTCTCCCCAAGAAAAACAATTACATGCTCGGTTCGTGCGTGTGTGTGATGTGTGACGTGTACGCACGCACCGGACATAAGTTGGGACACGTACGCAGCAAGAAGGTCCCACCAAGAAAAAAAAAAACATGAGCGATTTCAGAGAGTGAACCGACCCGATGACGTTGTCAACTGGGCAGCGAACGCCACAGCGGAAGCAGCAGCAGCTCCGCAGACCACTTAGGATCACGCCGAGGGATTGCCCCGTCTGGAGAGAGCAGCAGTGTCTGCGTAGTGATTGATCACTGGCACTGCTTGCTGAAAACAGATCTAGGGCACAAAGCATGATATGAAGCAGAGGGCCCAAAGCGAGACATCAACCTCCCAAAAAAGAGCTGCTCGTAGTGGTGGGTCGCCATCGATTCGAAATCGTAACAAAACGAAGCGAGCGCTGCGACATGCGCAGCAGGCACAGGCAGGCACATGCGCACACAGAGGGCACCTTCGCAAGTCATCGCCGCGCAAGGAGCAGGCAGCTGAGGCGTGCGCCATCAGCCACAAGCTCAAGCTCCGGAATGACAATGCGAAGAGCGAGATAGGCACAGAGGCGCATGCCCCCCCAAATCCGGACCATTTTTGCTTTTTTTCGACCCCCATTGTCCCATACCCCGCAACACTGCTTGCTACTGCTGTGCACAGGTAGGTATCATGAACAAACTCTCTCATGGTCAGTGGATGGCAAAAAAGGCAAGGCCAGCAAAGGTTGGCCAGTGCAGTCCTCCTAGCTTCGTGCCTAAGCACGCAACCGAGCGAAGCACCGCTCGAAGCTTATTGTGGAACACATCTACCCACAAACAGGGCACCAGATGCGGCGATTGATTGATCTATAGAACACAAAAAAGCTCTGGACGTCGTCGATCCAAAGCTGCAATACAAGGCGCAACAAACTGGATGCTCGTAGTGCCAGGAGGAGCGCTCACCTGGTACGCCATGTACTCCGGCGCGGCACCGGTGTTGATGAGCTTGAGGTTGGTCTCCGGGTTCTTCACCATGGAGCGTGCCACAAGGCGACCGATGCGGCCGAAGCCGTTGATGCCGGTGTCCACCGCCATGGACAGCTGGGTCGAGGATGCCGCGGACTTGCTGGTCACGGCGGCGCCGTTGAAGGCGCTGGGCGCCACGAAGGCGGAGGCGGACCCGGCGAGGGCCATGGCAGCGGCGGCGTTAAGGACGGGAGCCATGTTTATAATCTCGTCGGGTTGGGGGGATAGAGAGGTTGGGGATAGCGAAGTGCAGCGATGCGCATGCAGAACGAACGCACGAGAATTGCCGGGGGATGATCTGTACTTTTCCCCGCTTTTCGGCATGCCTCCAATATCTAATGTGTGGAACTACTCCCACCAAAATATTCTGACATCTGACGTGTTTTTAGAGTCGGTCGTGCGTTTTGTGGGGGACTCTCTAATGCGAGTACGTCTGTCCCTGTACACTCCGTACCTGCACACTCCGTACAGCAGTACCTCCGATGGGAGTATACCTTTTTCAACACCTCCATCCAGGGGGGAAGTGTTTCGTGAACGTGGTGCACAGACAAGAACATATGATGAATGGCTCAACCTTGACTCAACCGACAGTCTACACGACGACGAGTAGTAGAGCAGCTGGCAAGTACGTACGTATACCACACATAGATACATGCATGCGCATACACGCACACATGAGGTTGAGGAGGCCTACAACGAGCAGCCCCTTACGAATACTCTTTGAGAAGGTCTCCTCGTATGAAGCGGTGGTGTTGTATAGAGCCTATATGCGAGAGAGAGAGAAAGAAATGTATACTCGAGAAAAAAATGTACTCGCACTAAAGCGTACGAGTGTATGATGTGTATGATGCGGTTACATAGGGCACACTCCCAAATCCCACACATATCGCAGCGGGGACTCTGCTGTTTTGATCTAATACACTGTAGTTGTCCCGCCTTGTACTTGAAGCGAAACGTACCCGTGTCAAAAGAATCGCGCATACGATGTTTACAGCAGCAGCAGCAGTACGTACTTACTTTTCAAGGTCAGCCCAGCAGCACAGTACAGTAGTACTCGGACTCGTACTCGTAGTTCACAGTAGTAGCTCCAGATGGCGATGATTGTAGTAGCTGTGTGCAGTCCTTTGTATCAGCAAGTAGCTCTCGATAGCGACGATTGTGGCAACTCTGTAGGTTTTGCCTCTTGGTGTCCGTTGCCGTTATTCGTACAGCAGCTCGAGATGTTGATAATCATAGCACAACTGTTTGGAGAAGCTTAGTTTTGCAGCAGCCCGGCCTCAGTCGTTGTATTTTCTCGGTAATGCTGATGGCTCGCGGCTCTGCAGTGCTTACGTAAATCGAGGCTCATAACCTCTCGGCGGAATACCCATCGTGGGCGTGTGTGTGCGGCTCCTGAATTAGATCAGGCAGCCCGTCGCAGAGGTAAGCACTTCAGATGGTGTCGAACCGACGGGTTGTTGTTCAAGCTTCAGCTCTCAGAACATCATATTGAAAGAAGAATGGCGCTCAAGGCCACTCTGTTTTGATTGTCGGTCTTGTCCAAGAGGACGGGATGAGGTGAAGAGAAGAGAAGGAGAGAAGTATATGAGAGTGGACGAGTGTGCGTGTGCACGGTCGATCGGTCACGGTGCTCTCAAGTCTCAAGACCCCCAGCGCATGATGAAAACAAAAAGTCGATAAAAAACGTGCCTTTACTCTACCAGCAGCAGCATTGCAGCAGCAGTGATAGTAGTAGTCTCGAACCAACCCGTCACGTACACACGAAAGTAGTCGATTGCTACGTATCGCAGCGGGGACTCTGCTGTTTTGATCTAATACACTGTAGTTGTCCCGCCTTGTACTTGAAGCGAAACGTACCCGTGTCAAAAGAATCGCGCATACGATGTTTACAGCAGCAGCAGCAGTACGTACTTACTTTTCAAGGTCAGCCCAGCAGCACAGTACAGTAGTACTCGGACTCGTACTCGTAGTTCACAGTAGTAGCTCCAGATGGCGATGATTGTAGTAGCTGTGTGCAGTCCTTTGTATCAGCAAGTAGCTCTCGATAGCGACGATTGTGGCAACTCTGTAGGTTTTGCCTCTTGGTGTCCGTTGCCGTTATTCGTACAGCAGCTCGAGATGTTGATAATCATAGCACAACTGTTTGGAGAAGCTTAGTTTTGCAGCAGCCCGGCCTCAGTCGTTGTATTTTCTCGGTAATGCTGATGGCTCGCGGCTCTGCAGTGCTTACGTAAATCGAGGCTCATAACCTCTCGGCGGAATACCCATCGTGGGCGTGTGTGTGCGGCTCCTGAATTAGATCAGGCAGCCCGTCGCAGAGGTAAGCACTTCAGATGGTGTCGAACCGACGGGTTGTTGTTCAAGCTTCAGCTCTCAGAACATCATATTGAAAGAAGAATGGCGCTCAAGGCCACTCTGTTTTGATTGTCGGTCTTGTCCAAGAGGACGGGATGAGGTGAAGAGAAGAGAAGGAGAGAAGTATATGAGAGTGGACGAGTGTGCGTGTGCACGGTCGATCGGTCACGGTGCTCTCAAGTCTCAAGACCCCCAGCGCATGATGAAAACAAAAAGTCGATAAAAAACCTCGGCTATTTCGGGGTTCCTCCATACATCCGAGATAACTATTAATAGTCCATCAGGGTTCCACCGCCTATTACTAAATCAGCATTGGCCGACGATTTGCGCTGCTTGTACTGCTGTAGCACTTTGTACTGCTGCTGTAGCCTACTCGCTACAGGCGACCTTGTTACCGATAAGCGACTCGGTATAGACCACTGGATACTGCTGGTTAGCATGGTAGCTATCCTCAATATTTTGGTGACCTTAACATACACGTTTTGATCCACTCGTGGTACGACGGCACCGGCATACTTTGGTTGGCATTCGATGTAGCTTGTACAAATAAAACGGTTCAAATCGGCAAACTAGGCCTGCTGTAGGCCTAGTGGTTATGTTTGGTCCAGTGCGGGTCTATTTTTGTCCAACATTGCTCATTTACCTACACAACATTGTTGAATCATGTATCACAGTTTTTGCGCCCTTGATTATGTAATTTGAAAAACAGCAATTTGAGAGGTTGTGCTTTATACGAAGGACAGGACGTATCGAGTTGCTTCTTTTGGAACATAAAACCGGGGGGTTCTTCGGGCCAACGTTGCCGAACCAGAGCCGTTACAAGCCGGTTAAAGAGATGCAAAAAGCAACGTACTTCATTGTTTCGTTTCATCATGAAGAACAACCCTGCCAAGCCTCCTCATTAACTCTCAAAAACAAGGATGAAGAGGTGCGAAGGTGGTATCTATGGCCTGTCGCTGGAACTATTCATTAATTAAATGCCCGCGTTTCTGCCTGGTACGTAATTCGGTAACAAATACTCGGGACGAGTTATTAATAGCGCAACGCATAGCTCACTGAGTATACTACTGTGAGCATCGTGCCCGCGCGCATGCGGCAATTTTCCATCCCCTGATGAAATTCGACACACTTTTCTTACGAAACACCTGCCGATTTTACAGAGGAAGCGGGAGGAGCCATTTCCAACACCGGCGCTTTGGACATAAAAAATACGGTGTTCGCGGAGAACATGGCTACGGATGGCGGCTTGGCAATACACAGTACCGATTATGATGTGGTGCTATCGAACGTGACCTTCGACGGCAACATACGGGGCTGCCCCACTCAAACATACAGCTTCACCCAAGATGTGAGAACGGATACTAAACCATCGACCTTCGCGCATAACTTTTAGGTGGCACAATATAGAGACTGGACGTCTGCTCGGTTGTGTCGACTCTGGCCTCCTGTGCGGTGATGGTCACGTGTTCTCTGTATGAGCACACTCACTTGGCTGCACGGTGAGGTAGCGACAACCGCCGATGATGTGCACCATATCAAGCATACATCGGTACACGGTATGGATATTAATTAGCCACCGATAAAAGGCCCTCGAGAGTATCTGCAAGCGTGTCTTTGTTTTGTATCCACGGCTCACCAACCGACTCCCCCTTTCACTTGGTGTTGTTTGATGTATGCGTACCAACTGGTACAGACGTGCCCCAATTAAACGCCCCGACACCGGTTTGAACCTGTACCTACTCCATTCACTGCACTGCGCACTATTGTTCGTGCGTACCCCCCTGTTCGTCCTCGACAGACCTCTCCTGGCAGCTGCCGCTTCGAGCTGGCATGTTCCCAATGTCTGCCAGGCGGATGTGAAAGTGACCTGAGCAACGTGACAATTGATAGAGATACGCTTCCCACCTGTGAACCGATACCGGTGGGCGTTCGGGCTTCGTTGTCAGCTACAACTCTCCAAACATTTGACATCGAGGAGGGGTACTTTCGCATTTCTGCCGAGAGCCCAATCGTGCTAGAATGTTTCCAAAAGGATGCTTGTGTTGGAGGGGTCGACCCTAGCCACTACTGCGCCGACGGTTACTCGGGCCCATGTAAGTACTTGCAAAACACTCTGTCGATCATTGCATATTTGACGAATGGTAGCAACTGAAGGGCGCTGCTCATAGGCGCCATCGGCCTGGAAGCCTTAAGTGGTTGGTGTCTGTCAATCCTGGTACCTAGGTGAAAGTTAGGCAGGTATGGCCAAGGCCCGAGCTTCCCCAATAGTTTACCTCAAACGTACGTTTCCGCGCTACGAGTGAAAAGTCTGAAATATGCAACCTGGTTGCAATAAACCCGATCTGACATTCGCATTATTCCTGTCTTGCAGACTGTGCCGTGTGCAAGGAAGGCTACGTGTCGGGAGCCAGTAGACGTTGCCACGAGTGCTCTGGAGAGAGCAGGAGATTCGCAGTGGGTTTTGCAACAACCGTGCTGCTTCTTGTGCTGTTAGCGGCTGTGTTGGTGCTATCCTATCTTCTTCAAGTGGTAGGAGATGGGGCCCACCAGGCGCAGCGCCAGCCAAGACGCTGGTGGCAAGCGAAACTGTCGAGCTTCCGCAATTTCCTTGTGAAAGCGATGCCACTCTCTTCCATCAGGATTGTGGTCGTGGTGTCGCAGATTGTTATTCAGGTGCGTGCCCCCAAGGATAGCCACACACACAAATGTGTGAGACGTGGCAAACATTTCAAATACACTATGCGTGCAGATAATAGCAGACACTGGTATGTACAAATGAGGCGTGAAAATACCATAACAATACGGCACCTACTGTAGTGCTACTCCGGTATCATTGAGCGCTCGCAGTAGGCGTTGACGCTCCATGGCAAGCTTAGTCGGCACTCTCCTGCGATAGCTTCCAACGTAAAAGCCTAACCCTAACCCTCCCAAAAACCTTGCGCTCGACGAAGAGTCAGGGGAAGTAACCCTATCGTGGGAGCGATGGCCTCGAATCCCGGAACTTGACCCGGTCGACTCATCTCAAATTCGCTGAAACTACAAACTCAATCCCGAACACAAACCCGCCAACTTTTAAAACGCGTAGCCAAGTGCAAACACTGCCCCTGGGCCCAGGGAAAGTGTGTGCAGGAGATGTAGCAAGCAAGAGGACCGCCCAGGGTTGTTTTTTAAGTGTATCGTACTGTAGTGGTGTAGAGAGATTTCGTACGACTGTGCGCAGTGCCCTTTGAAACAGCTTGTCACATACCACAGCATCGATGCCTATACACTTCGGGAATCGGGGTTTGAAGGCGTAACACCCCCTGACTGACCTAGCCCCACATTGGCCTTGTCCCGCGATCGTTTTCTTCTGGCAGTTCACTGAGATCGCCGGAACAGTGTACCCCGATGAGTACGAGAGTTTTCTGTCAGCGATGGCGCTTGTCAATTTCGACGTCGGTTCCATCCTGTCAAGTTCCTGCCTGGTGTCGACGGACTTCTATGGAAGGCTGGTTCTTACTACTGTGGCACCGATAGTCATACTTATTGTGTGTGTTGTCACGTTTGCTATCGCGAAGAGGAGGAACGGGAACTCCAACACGGCGGGACATATTGTGAGGCACAGGCACGTGTCGCTCGTTCTGTTCATGGTGTTTTTCGTGTACTCCTCCGTCTCCTTCACAATATTCCAGACGTTTGTCTGCGACCCTCTGGACGATGGCAAGGCCTACCTTCGTGCGGACTACAGTATTACTTGCTTTACCGAAAGGTACAAGGCCTACAGGCTATACGCCTCTCTGATGGTGTTCATCTACCCAGTCGGTATCCCTGCCTTCTTTGCGTTTTGGTTGGTACGCCATCGGCGGGAACTGGGGAAACCTGGCAGGGAGACAGTGTCCCACCTCAAGTCGTATCGTGCCCTATGGGCCGCATACAAACCGTCGCGCTACTACTACGAGGTTGTGGAGTGCGGGCGCCGCATCGTGCTCACCGGAGCGGCTGTCTTTGTTTTGCCGAATACTGCTGAACAGGTCGCCATCGTGCTGTTTTTCGCGGTGGTCTTCATGTTTGTTTCCGAGTCTCTTTCGCCATTCCAGTCAAAATCTGATACGTGGCTATACCGTTGGGGGAACGGCGTCATTTTGGCCAGCATGTACGTTGCCTTTCTTCTCAAAGTTGACTTTGCGCAGGAGGGAAGCGATACTACGTTTGTGATCACGGCTCTGCTTATCGCGGCCCATGTGTTCATGATTGTAACCGTAGCCGTGCAGGCGTTCCTGTTGATGAGAGAAATGTGCACAACGAACGTGAGAGAAAGGGGAACCCCCCCCCGGCATTGGCGTACGCATTCCAGTGCCTTTAGCGTCGAGTTGGAGGCATCGGATGAGCATGCAGAGGTAGAGGCTCAATCTATGAAAGTGTCACTAACAACTCTGGAGGTTCAACGGTCACCATGTGGAGTCTCGGCCTATGAGGTTTCCATGAACTAATAATCTGGAGGCTCAATAAGCATCGTGTCGGAAGTCTAGCCGAGACTACCGTATCGTAGAATCTGTCTGAGGTAGGTTCGTGCGACGATCGAAGATTCTCACAGACAGTATAGCAGAAATTGGCAACATGGTTAGCGGCTGAAATACCCCGTATGGTTGAGGTGGTATGAGACCGGCGGTTATATCGACTTGTGTTTTGGTACGTAGGGTGTATAAGCGAGTGTGCCGTATTTTCTACGTAGGCGGTTGAACGTAGTCACCTGCAGCAAACCTGGACTCCGGCCGACTGTGCAGAAACAGAGGTTTTCCAGTCGGCGAGAGCGAACAGTCAAACACGTACAGCGGTGGACTCGCTACTCCCTCTTCAGCAGGAGTCTTACAGATGTCGACCTATTCAACCTCTGCGGAGTTGTACTTCACGGTTAACCACGGCACGGGTGGTACGCTTAGGCGGACAACAACCATGATTTTCCCGGTTACCGGGTTTCAGGTTTGGGATATCTTCCCACTGGATTGGGGGTTGGATTTGACTCGGCGTGTTTTGTACGGATCAGAGCAATAACGGCATGGTTTAGACGACACCCAGGCATCCACGGTACGTCTACTGTATGTTAGGTAGACGGGGACTGGTCACCGCGGTACCTCCACTATTTTTTTGTTTTATAGGCGAAAATGCCACTATGTCGCGGTATTTCCGCTTGAAGGTTGGCACGGGAGCCGGCGACCGCGGTATTGTTAATGCGGGAGCCAGTTACCGCTGATTTGTTTTTGTATGCTTGCACGAAAGGTACATGTGGGGAAAATGGTTGGAATAATGCTTGTTCATGGAATGCGTTGCAGTAGATAAGCACCATAACCACTGGGCTATCAGTCAGCACTGCCTTTTAGCTCAGTGGTGATGGCGGCTTTCTAGCAGAATGATTGGATCTACAGCAGTGTGACTGCTTCACTAGTCGGCACGCTATCGCTACCAGTTGTCGGCCATGGTTAACTCTAAATCACCAAGATAAGTACAGTAGGAATTTCGGCACATAGTAGTAAAAATTCGCCCAGTGATATCCTGAAACGTCCTATTATAGAGCAGTGCCACTGCTGTAGGAGATGTACATTTGGGCTGCAGAACCCCAGAGCATTCCTCCGGATAGGGGCTATTATGCGTGATCCCCGCCGTGGGCGTGTATACGCGGCTCCTGGGTTAAATCAGGCAGCCAGCTGCAGAGACAAGCACGTCAGTCGGTGTCTAATCCGGCTGGTTTTTGTTCAAGCTTCAGCTCTCAAAAAATACTATTGAAAGACGAAGGGTGCTCAAGGCCAGTGTGGAGTATCGGTATTATTGTCCGAAAGCACAAGACGAGGAGGAGAGAGGAGAAGCAATGATAAGTGAAGTACGTAGAGTGCGCGAGTGTGCGTGTGCACGGTCGATCGATCACAGAGGTCTCAAGTCACAAGACCCCCAGCATGCGACGTGACCCTACGTAAACAACTAGGAACAAACAACCGTCTACGTGTAGCTCGGGTAAACTCGAACAGTCATGTGGGGAACCGATCTGAACTCGTTCCACCGCATCCATACTGAATCAGCATTGGACATACCGCACTGCTTGTACTGCCATACGTAGCACTTTTTACTGTTGCTGTGGTGGTGTGGGTCTACTCGATCGCCTTTATACTAGTTGCAATGTCGGTGCTAACTCGATCACGACTTCGGGAAAAAAAGAACTACTGGCTCGCACTGAACTGGTAGCCAGTGTGGTGGTAGCCACGCTATCTTCATAGTAAACCCGAGCCCTCGATCGTATGGAGGGTGACAATAACGTTAGTTCATCAAACATGACTACATTAACTTCGAGTATGGACTTGCTGCCCAACTATCCCCATCTGTCTGGAAGGTGCTGTTATGGTAATTGATGATAAATCGCCTTGTTTTCACACAGGGAGCCAATGTGCATAAGTGTTAACAAGACCAACGCCTTTCTCTATTTGTTCTGCAGATCTTCGGGTGAGATCTTTGATATGCAAACGAAATCTCAGCAAACAAGCAATCCCGACACCGTATTCTTCCCACCGTTGAACTTCTCACCTGGTCGTATGCATGCTTCTATCTGATACTATTCATGTCTCATTAAATATACTGAATAGGTTATTAGAGTAGGTACATCTGGGCAACTCCCGCCTGCTAGGAATGGGGGGGGGCGGTTGTGTTGCATTATGTTCTCCCGACAAGAGAGGACGTGTGTTTGCCTTGTAAGGGTAGCACCTATATATATACCACCCTGTCCCGAAATAGAAGCACATTTTGTACATTAAATTTCAATAAAAAGGGTGATTATATTTCAGGACAGAGTGGTATCTTTTAGGAGGCTCCTTACTTGATTATAGTATAGGAGCTCTTTCTATATATATATATGTATGTCCGTAAACAAAACTGACTTATGATTTTGAAAAAAACTTACACTTACCCCCCTGCGCCCGGCCTATCGTACTCGTAGGTATTGTTCGAATTATTTATGGTATAAAGCATAATAACAGGATCAACGATAAGGCGTCGACCTTATAGGGCAGTTCTTCAGTTGAGGGGTATACTAATAGTACGTCAGAAATGTTGCTTCAGATGGGGGGGGAAATGCTACGTACCCCTATGGTAGTACACGCGTCAGAGTGCAGTGGGGGGGGGGGCGTGGAGGGGGGGGGGTCCGCCGGTTCCTTATCACCAAACAAATTTGGAAAAAAAAAGTAAAAGGCAGACGCAACTGCGGAGGTCCTCTCCGCGGCGGGAATATTACGAGTATACTCGTGGTATTTCCACCGTTTCTCCACGAGCCTTGGGCGCTTTCGTTCAAACGTCCCCGGGGAAAACTCGGGGGGGGGGGGGGGGGGTGTACTCATGTTGTGCACGGCCGTAGTCATATGACCATAGACCCTCGCATCCCTACAATGCCGGGACGGAGCACGTTGGGTTTTCACCAACCAGGCAGACATTGCTTGCACCAAGCGCGAAGCGCCGTGAGGTATTGGGCGAGTCGCATGGAGGGTGAGCTGCATCCTGCTAAGAACCGCCTGTGAGGCGGACTTGCATATGGATGACAGCTTCAATGAGTTAATTTAATTTCTGGTGTGGCCACTTCCTGAGACAGCAATGGGTTTTACTATGTAACTGCGTCGCGGGTGCCTTACCATATACACACTACGTGATACGATCATTCACCTTGTGCGGAGCAAAGGTTCTCCGCCCCGCATAAATGATCTAACTCGACCCAGCTTTGGTGACCGCCACAATAATTAAAAACGGTACCCTGGTTGTCTAGCTTACGCAGTGAGAGGCGTGTTTTGCAGCGTCGTCGCCAACCGACGCCAACCCAACCTATAAATACATCATATCTTTTTAGGGGGGGGGGGGGGCAGGTACGCACCATCCCACCTAACAGAAGGAACAGGGGGGATTTTGCAGAGCATTCATTTGTACATCAACCCAGCAGTGATAGAAGGGACCCGCGCTACGATAGGGGTGGGTAGGTAGCACTTTTCTGCCTTACAAGGCAAATATTTTCTGAACGACCTGTTAAAGGCTCCTTAACCCGAAATCGTCGTAATGCCATCCTTTTTTTTGGCAACATAAATTTGCGTATACCTGGGCCATGGGATATGTTCATCGAGTTGCATCTATTTTTTTTTTCTCAAAAAAAAATATGGGGTGAGGTATAGAGGTCCTCAACTGACCGCCCTCAGAAAAAAATTTTGGGTGCACCTCTAGCTTCGCATGTGTCTCAGGGCACAAAGAACGCCGTACTGTAAAAGAAACCCCCAAGCTGAGGTCTCGCTCTCGTTACTACGGGGAGCAGCGGGAGAGCGCAGGAAAAATCTAGGGCATATACATTTTAAAAAAAAAACAAAAAAAACATCAAGCTGTGAAATCGAGGAAGTCGTCGAAACTCATCTTTACAAGCTGCGTATATATGATACTTCGATCGCACGTACTACGTTTTTTCGTACCTAAGGGCCCGTTTTAACGAAGAAGAAAAAATTCAATTTGGAAAAAAAAAATCAAATCCGCTTTTCATTGGTCAACACACGCGCCAGCACCAAAGATTAGGATCTTGGGGCATAATATTTGATACTGGTGCGTGTGTTGACCAATGAAAAGCGAATTTGAATTTTATTTTTTCCAAATTGAATTTTTTTTNTTTTAAAAAATTAAAAAAAAAAACAGCTGTGAGATCGAGGATTTCGTCGAAACTCATCTTTGCAAGCTGTGTGTGAGTGTATATACACTTCGATCGCGCGTACTTAGGGCCCATCTTAACGAGCAAAAATAAATTCAATTTGGAAAAAAAAAATTCAAATTCCGCTTCTCATTGGTCAACACACGCACCAGCACCAAATAGTTCCCAAGATCTACATACTATTTGGTGCTGGTGCGTGTGTTGACCAATGAAAAGCGATTTGAATTTTTTTTTTTCCAAGAATGAATTTATTTTATCTTCGTTAATCCTAGGGCCCATTAACGATAAAAATAAATTRCAATTTGGAAAAATAAAAATTTAAATTCGCTTTTCATTGGTCAACACCGCACCAGCACCAAAGATTAGGATCTTGGGGGGTGCTGGTGCGTGTGTTGACCAATGAAAAGCGAATTTGAATTTTATTTTTTCCAAATTGAATTTGTTTTACACTCGTTAATTCGGGCCCTAATGAAGGATGTACATTCCATATAGTGCGTAAAGCACATTACAGTAGTGGTGGAGGGCGAAGGTATGGGAGAACGCCTGATGCATCGAGAAGACGACGGGGGAAAAGCACCGACAGAAAAAACGGCAAGCCTCTTGTTGGTTTTATAGCATAGTCCGCTGGCCTACTTACTCACGTGACTACTATGCTATATAACCAACAAAATATATACTTTGGGGTTCGATACATTTTACCGTGCTGCATTGATCTCCGGGGCACTCCCTTCGCCACGTACTGTTAATAGCATCCAGGAGCACTATAACAACCATTCGAAATGTCTCCAGCGCGTACGCTCGAAAATAACAAATATGAAGCAAGGTGAGAATCGAACCCACTGCACTATGCTATATAACCAACACCTCTCTACCGGCATGTTCCGAACGGAAAGGGACGAGAGATGGCATAAGTATAACACAGAGGTTATCATATCATACTTCAAACAGACGCAAATGAATATACGTATTCGCACATTGGCCAGACTCGGAAGGGAAGAAAGAGAGAGTAAAGGAAGCCAATCGTGGAGAAGTACTATAATAGAGTGCATGCGCAGTGGAACTCCAACCGACCTGACTGACACACCGCGGTCAAGTAACAACGACCTGTTAGGCAGTTGTTGTTGTTGTTGTTGTTGTTGTCTTCACATTAAAAACCGTGCCGGTCTCTCTATCCAGTACCTTCATCTGTCCGTACTAATCCAACACTTGACACGGTCGATTCCCGTGGTCACAGGCCAACTTACCCAAAAAAGGTATACTGAAACAAAAGTGGAACCCGAAGGGTCCGCAAAGCGATCAAAGCCAGTAAAAAAACAGATAGTCTGGAGCCCTCTGCTCCCCTCTACACGCTATGTGAAGGTAAAAATAAAACTGGAAAGGTCAACATCACCAATCGGGGGTATACGCCCCCTGATTCTATCTTGGTGCCCCTATAATGCCGGGGTGTTCCGTGCCGGGTTCACGCCGGTCAGGCAAACAAAATCGAGTCCTCCACCCCGATTATAAACGCAGACATGGTACGGGGGAAGGGAACTATGGTCCCGTGCGACTGATGTACCCCCGGCCTGCGAGCAGTGTAACTGCAAAAGGTCAAAAACAACGAAGGGAAAAAGACGAAGACAAAGACAAAGAGACAAGTCAAAAGTACAAGCAAACACTCAAACAAACAAGACCACAGAGACAGCACAGACACGTCATCCCGAGGGGGTGGTGCAATGGTGCGGCGGTGGGGGGAGGGGGAAAAAAACAAACAAACAAACAAACAGTCCAGGAGAGTCAATCCGGCACATATCGCGCCACTCGGTCCGCCATTTCTCGCTTGTTTTCTTCCCTCGCCGATTCGCCCTTCTTCCGCACCCCTCCCGTCCCGTTGGTTCTTGGCGTCTCTTTATTATTGCTGCACTCTTTGTCTCGCTTGGTCGCTCGTTTTTGGCTAGCCTCCTCTTCATCCTTGTGCCAGGAGGTCATAAACCTCTCAGCTCCCTGCAGCACTCCCTTGTACCACTGCCTTCCTCCCTTCACCTTCGCTGCTTCCGCCCAAACTGAATTCGGGACTCCGAAGACACGTCTCTGGTCGTCCGTAGAGCCGTGCGTAGCTCCGAACGCTTTGAAGTCGTCCTTCAGGCACGTCTGCCAGTTCCGCTCCGGGCACCCCGCGCCCGGGTCCTTCCCCCCCACCAGCTCCCCGAACATCAGTCGTTTCGGGAGTCGCCCGTCTGGCTGCCTTGCCACGGCCCCCGCGAACAGCAGGCGCCGCTGCCGGACAGTGGCTTCCACGCTCTGGCACCCGACCCTCTTCAGGGCAGTGAAGCCTACAAATAGACCAGACGTTTTCAGCTCTCTCGCTATATATATACGCGACGCAACTTGGTTCGTCTCGTACGATATAAAAGCAATACCGCTCATCATGAAAATCACTAACTGCTATGCCTTCGTGAAGCCGAGACCACCATGCACCACGACACTAGCCGATGTTGTGAGCCACGAAGAGGAGAGTGCACTCCGCTTGATCGGCCCAGCAGGTTCGTCGAGGGAACCAACGTCACTTTTTTTTTTATCGTGTGCGCAGACGTTTACGAGTTACCACATGGCTTATCATCCTGGATCCCAGGGCGTGCATCTCGTTTGTACTTAACGATTTTAACACTCCACTCACGGGTTCTAGGACAACTGGTTCGAGTTGACTAATGTTTCTAGTAGCATATTAATACGGCCGGTCGAACGGAAGACTTATGTTACCCTGTATACGCCGGAGTCAGTCGTGAAAAGCACGGGACTTCTTCTGCTTAAAATACCAGGCATCTGCTATTACTAGTACGGCCGCATTGAAGCGTGCGCCATGCACGGGTGCCGTGACAGTCGGCGAATTGTGACCATGCCCATCCAAGAAGCGGCGCGACCTGGACGGGGGTCGACAAAAAGCGGCGAGGGAAAAATGAAAATGGTCGTGCCCATCTGTTACGGAGAACCATATAGTAAATAGGACCAAATATTGTTGGTAGAAAAAGTAAAATATATAGGTTTTCGTTTGTACCGTAGATCCTATTAACTAGTATTATATGATATTTACTATGCCCCCCGGTAATAGCAGCAAGCAGGGGTTTACGCAGCGATGACATTGAACTCCACGGGGGAAAGCCTACGTCCAAGGGGGCCTCGTGGACACCAAAAGCGCCGGCTTTCGGGCGACGTGCCGCCCGGGTCGAAGTGAGGCCCACTGGAAAAAAAAGGGCACGAGGACACACCCGAAAAAGGCGAGAGGGCAGCGGAGGTCGTGCGTGTATTCGACCCCGTGTGGCATTCGTGGTCTTCTACAGTGATCGGCACTTGAACGGACCCCGAGGTACGTGGCCCCTGGGATCCTGGGATATCGCAGAAACATGTCTTATCCGCTGAACGACGAACATCGCCCACAGAAGTCCCTGTATGCGGTATCCCAATGAGCACCTTCGCACGGCAAGCATTTACCGTCAGCGTTTCTCAGGAAAAGAAAACGGAGGCATTCATGTGCCCCGTCGTCTTCATCAGTCGCCCCATGCTCCGCCCCCCATTCCATAGCATTCCTGGTTCTCGCACGACCTCAAGGCTGGAAGTATGGCCTGGGCTACTAAACAGATCTAAGGCTAAATGTGGCCCCTGCAATCTCCAATCCCCGCACTTAGTCCGGACACACAAGACCCTCGAGCACAGCATTAGTTAGGGTTGGAGAACGCAAACGCTCGTTTTCAGCGCAGGTTTTTTACATTATTCCTCCACTGCTGCCCCCGTTAAGATGTGTACTACTACTGCTGTGAAGGGTATACGACCAGATAATCGCGTGTAGTCTCTGGTGTACGAGGTTCCTGTTATCTTGTAGCAGTTGCCCTTGTTTTCTCGGTTTGTTTTTTCGTTGCGCAGTCGGCTTTGAGTTCGGTGACTATGTTACCATGTTATAGGCTACCATGTACTGGTATAATAGCTGGTCTAGAGTGTATCGCTTTAAAGTGGTGACAATAGCCGATTCGCCGGGCAAGTTATCGAACGAACTATTAATAGGCGTACTTGTTACGGAGTACCGCGAAGGTGGGCTTACACATTCAGGTAGGTAAGAAACCCTCCAATGTAAAAATGTGTATGACGTCCTTGAATTTGGCGTCACGCTGTTAGATACCTGGTATTACGGGGGTCCATAGTAAATAGGACCTATGGTAAACACAAAAACCCACATATTTACCTGTTTGTCCCCACAATATTTGGTCCTATTTAATATAGTCCTCCGTAATAGCACTGCTGTACATCTCAGTTGGGGAGGCTCGGCCGACCTCACCATACGATACATACCGACTAAATTTAAACGAAAACAAAATCCGATACAAACAACATTCTCCAGAATCCTCGAGTATCTGGTCTGCTTCAAGACAGGACGAGCCGCATACGGAGGTACATCGGGAAACGAAGGCCCCTCCGTGATCTTAACCGATTTATGTCGAACATTCAGCTCTTCAACGCCCACCCCCACATGTGAGGGTGTTTCCTACTAATCTACAGTACAGGGGTAAAAGATCGATCGATTACGTACCCAGCCCGGGGCAATCCTTGTAACACTCTCCCCCCCGTCTGAACGGTGGGATATTTCTGGACGTAACGGCACCTACCGCATACGGCCGTACGTTGACCTACTGCCTGCTTCGTGCAATACCTCTGGGGAACCAGGGAACACACATTTGTTAGGGTAATCCTTATAACACACACATAGACATACCTCACCTCTGGTTTAGGAGGCTAAGCGCTATATAGGAAAAAGTAAGAGTATGTATCACCTCACTCGTGCTGCGGTAGGGGAAGCACTCTTCCATTTTTTTCTGGGGTCAAGATAAGCATCTGATTATAGGATGGATATCTATACGTCAACCAAAACAAAAAAAAAGCTGATTTGGAGGAAAGGTTAAAATGTAACTCGATGAGCAATCTCAAAAGCCTACCGTAGGTACACTGTTATGGTACTGCTGGCATGATGTGGAAACGCCTGGTAAATACCTGGTATCAGGTATAATAATCGTATTGGTAGTACTTGGAAGGCGGTATCTTAGGTGGGAACCAGGGATGGTTCCCGATGACTTTTAGCCATCTCACCTGCCTTATCAGTCGTTCATCACGCGAAAACGGAATAAACCTGCTCTTATTCTATCTCTATGCAAACAACACACGTGAGTACCAACGAGTACCCGTTCCATAGGCTGACCTGGCTAGGGATACCCTGTCCTCTTATACCTAGCGTCACTACACTTGGCGTCGTCGGCAGGACTAGTCTAAAACGGAGAAAGTTCGTGATAAGGGCCCGTATTAACGAGTATAAAATCAATTCAATTTTGGAAAAATAAAAATAAAAATTCGCTTTTCATTGGTCAACACACGCACCAGCACCAATTTTTATGCCCCAAGATCCTAATCTTTGGTGCTGGTGCGTGTGTTGACCAATTAAAAGCGGATTTGAATTAAAAAAAATCAAAATTGAATTTTTTTCTTCTTCGTTAATACGGGCCCTAATATCGTAAAAAACACAAAATACTACAGTAGTACCTGGTACGT
Organism: Saccharina japonica; assembly: GCA_008828725.1. NCBI lineage: Eukaryota > Phaeophyceae > Laminariales > Laminariaceae > Saccharina > Saccharina japonica. The sequence continues at coordinate 92,613 of MEHQ01001421.1, forward strand.
AATAATGGTGCCCCAACGAAGCTGGGTTAACTAACCCCTTAAGAACTGGTCCCACGCATTTGGGGACAAACTACTTGGAATTAATGTAGTAGAAGTTTTTTAGTTCTGGATGGGTTAAGGAGCAAACTATTACAGGGGGGGGGGATAGTAAACACTAGTAAATAGAACCTACACGGTACGCACAAAAAAAGCCTCTATATTTAGCTATTTTTACCAACACTCTTTGGTCCCTATTTACTATGGTCCTCGCTAATAATAGTCCGTCCGAACAAAAGAAAGTGCTACCTACCTCTTTCCCCTGTCTCAGCACGCCTCACTCACTTCAGACGTGCTACGATAAGGGCCCGAATTAACGAGTATAAAATAAATTCAATTTGGAAAAAAACAAAATTCAAATTCGCTTTGCATTGGTCAACACACGCACCAGCACCAAATATTATGCCCCAAGATCCTAATATTTGGTGCTGGTGCGTGTGTTGACCAATGAAAAGCGGATTTGAATTTGTTTTTTTCCAAATTGTTTTTTTCTCTTCTTCGTTAAAACGGGCCCTAATAATAGTCCGTCAGAACAAAAGAAAGTGCTACCTACCTCTTTCCCCTGTCTCAGCACGCCTCACTCACTTCAGACGTGCTTCGTACGATAAGGGGGTCATATAAAATAGCAACATTTCTGAGGGTCGTTTCAGACGCGTGGATGCGATATATCAGCTAGCAAAGATGGGCTTCGACGAAATCCTCGAGCTCACAGCTGTTGTTTTTTTTAATTTTTAATATATATAGGGCATGCATGCCTTACAGCCCCTTTTTGGCTGTGATGTTTTTTTGTTTTGTTTTTTCTGGCTGAGCCGACTCATCCCACGGTCCACGGGTAGGTATGTCGTATATAGGGGTTGCACCTTTTTTTAGATTTTTCCTTCTGAGGCAATATTTTGTCACTGGGATCGGTTGAGCTCCCCAAGTGTATAACCTACTACGTACGTACAGGTTATTATGATTAGTTTACTATTGTTTTACTGTAGAATGTTTAATTTTAGGACTAACGCGTAGAAACCTTAGTAGTTTTTGCCGTCTGAGGCAAAGTATTTGTCTGACCGGTTAAGCTCCCCAAGTGAAAAACTACTACCGGTTAGTATGATAGTCTGACTACTACTGTAGAATGTTCTGCGTAGAAACCTTACCCTTACCCTTGGTCGGGTTGCGTGAACAAAGTTATCGGGAAGTCCTGTTTCGGATGAGATGTTGAGCTCCTCATAATATACAAGGAGAGCTCAGAAAATAAAGCGCGACACAAGGAGCTCAGAAAATTTGCCGCCACTCCTATACCGTGGCATTGCTCGACCCGGGAGCTCCGCAACAAACGAACAACTCCGTAGCGCAGTAACCCATTTGTGTTGCACGATATTATGTTTCTGTTTTTTTTTTCATCTTCGTAGGCCATGGGATGTGTTCATTTATTAGGTTAAGCCTACAATTTTACCAAAAAAGTCAGTTTTTGGCCGATGGTTGGAGATCCTCCAAGTAAGTAGCATCATAAAAATTGCAGGTGCACGCATCCCTACCGTAGTGTTCGCGCAGATCTGCCCGCTCAGGCGAACTTCCTTAGATGTGCCCGCACTGAAAATAGAGCGTTTCCAAGCACAACGACCAGGTGGCACACCAACCAGGCATGCCTCTCCTTAGGGTTAGGGTTAGGGTTAGAGTTCCGGGTCGGGGTGGTGGCCGCCGTTAGCCGAAGCCAAAAATAAGCTCACCGTCGGGAACGAATGCCTTACAGCTTCGTGACAAAACCCTACCTCGTTAGAAGCAACATCATTTTATGCGGGCACGTCCCAGAAGTTCGCCTGAGCGGGCAGATTTACGCCTGCTGCCCTACCGTAGCATGCCTTCTCACCTTGAGGAGCTCCATACTGTTAGTAAATTTACTCAAAAGTTGACTTTGTGATAATGTGTAGGTTTACCTCTATACAATCTCATGGAGTACGTGTAAAAACAAATAATATTGTGCAACACAAATGGGATAATACCGCGTAGTTTGTCGGTTGAGCAGTACACTACTAGTCAGTAATAGTCAGTGATTGTCCCTACTACGGTAATTGTCACGAATAGTCGATAATAGTCAGTAACAGTCAGTAATAGTCGGCATCAGTCAGTCCGAAAAAAATCGGCCAAAAAAGTGCTATATTTGTACCCCTATCGTTGGAAGGTACCAAGTATAAGTTACTTGAACGAAAAAGGGACATGAAGGAGTTGCCGTATATATGTGTCCCCAAAGAAAAGACTGAGGTGTGCCAGATTACCAGGTAAGTTGGTTGTTGTCCTTGAGCAATGCCTTGTAGGGGTGGCGGCATATTTTCTGACTGAGCTCTTCACACGAGGGAGCTCAATACTGCGAGTAAGCCACCCGAAAACAGAAAATTCGAACAAGTGTGTTCACGCAACTCGACCAAGACTTCTGTATACCATTGTATGCGCCAATCATTAACAAAAAAATCAGTCTATGCAACGTACTAAACGTGTCAATCTAACCCGTATGATAGTTGCTCACCTGCCCACCTGAGGAGATCAACCGGTCGGAAATAATGAGCCAAAGAGTGCACCCCCTACCGTGGGATGGGTCCCTTGCCGCTGGAAATAGAGCGGGAGGAAGGAGGGGGGAGGGCGAACTCATTTGTTGCTTGCCTTAGTAATTTGATCATTGACCACGCATCCCTTTCGAGACGGAGCACCGTTCCTACTCCTAATAGAGACGCCTCCAACAGTCAGTTGGTCGCTCATTACGTTATTTCCATATATTACAGACTTTTTGTTTTGCTAGTATTATCCCCTTCCTGTTTCGCCGCCTGTGGCCACCATCTATCTCCTAGGATAGCGACCGTTTCCGCACTACCATCTACAGTAGTGTGCCAAACTTCTCCATACTATCTATGGCGAGAGGAGGGGGAAGGAAGAAAGCGTCGCTCGGTACATACCGTATAAAACGCAATACAGCAGGGGTCCCCCAATAAGGCGGTGGTGTGCCAGAGCAATATGACCGCCTTATAGAGGGAAGCCGCCTTATCCATTCCAGGTTACGAGTGCAAATCCCCAGTCGTGCCAAGCGATTTTGACCGCCTTATATCGGGATACCGCCTTATTGCTCAGACCGCCTTATTGGGGGACCCCCACTGTATAACACCCCCCTCCCCCAGACATGAATGTCCGAGCCGGCTTTCTCCAGAGCAAGCCTTAGAGGGCAGGCACTACGAAAACGGTGGCTTTGGAAATATTTCTTTGAGATACTACCCTACAGACACACCGCTTGGCGTTTGCACTCTCCCCGTTTACTGGGAAGGAACTATAGTAATCCTGTTCCTAACAGTATATTGATACATGCCGAAGCAGTCTATGCTACCCTACTCGGCGAAGGGGGGGGGGGGGGGGGGGTCCTAGACATGGTGCAGAAAGACACGGTCGGTGGAGAATATCTCCAGGTGCTGATCACCAAACAAAATTGGGAGGGCGCAATGAAAAGAGTAAAGTGGTCTGATAGAATGTGCGATCAAATCGGCACGCTACGATGCGCAACAAGTGAGCGCATTCGCCTTTAGCCCCTCTAGGGCTGCACCCACCTTGTCGGGAGCAACCCACTTGTAATTAGTGTGGGGAGAAAAAATGCAGTTCCCAATATAGGTCAAGAGACAGCGAAACGAAAAACAATACCAGATATAAAGTATCCGGGTATTGATTGACATAACCTTTCATGTTGTAAGTCATTGGATTCTAGTTACTCTTTCAGTCTGTATGTAGATGGTATGATTGGGATTTTTTTTTTTCCATCCCATTTTTTTTCTTTGTCCTTCCTCTCTCTCCCCCTTCCTAGTCGTAACTCAGACCTGGGGTCACAAAGTAGGCCCTCCTCCCTCCTCCCCACTACGTTTCGTGCCTTGATTTTTTTTATCGTGATACGATTTCAGGCTTTTATTTCCCTCGTCGACTCCCACCAATACGCGCTGCATATTCTCAGATGGAAAGCGGAATATTGACCCCTATCGCCCGATCCAGATCCGCACTCAGAACACCAGGGAAAAGCTACAACACGACACGACTTACGTATCGGCGCCGCGAGACTCGTCTACGTCACGCCGATTACCGCGTAGGATGCGGAGAGTACGCCTAGCACCGAGGTGGCATTGGATTGAGTGCTACGCGACACGCACGCTCGAATACTGCACGGGCGCGTTGACAGCGACGCGTACATGCTTGGAGGTGTATCGTTATATTGAGACAAGCTGCGCGGTTGCCAGTTTAGCGAGAGGGGCGAGACCTACGGGAGATAGAATCGTGTGCCGAGCCAGGGGGGCGGTAGTTTCACCAGCGATATTAGTTTAACCTCTGTCGGCAACTCTCTATTGAATAAGCCAAGAAGGCAAGGTCCTGGGGAGGGGGAAAACGTGCCAGAAATAAAGAAATAAAAACAAGGAGGGGGCAGGCGGCTGTCCGAGCAGCGTGGCGATGCAGGTCGCCGGGTTGTCCGTTTCTTCTGCCGCGCCAAACCTGATTGCGAGAAACGCGCGGCGCGGTCACGAAATGCCACTAATATACTGCAGCCCCGTAAATGCGCGGCTACGCAGAGGAAACCCGTGTTCAGGCAAGGCGACGGCGGCAGCGACGGGGGGACATTGGGAAACCTGAACCGCATTCTCGTAGGGGGGGCGCACTTCGTACGTTCACAGCAGTTCGGTACCGGTGCGAGTGGTGTGGGCGGAACAGGGTTGTTCGTAAATCCAGGGACGAAAACGCCTCTGGTGATGACAATCGAAACCCGCGCACGCATTTCGTTCGTTTGAAGGCACGTATGATATAAGGTATGCGTTGGAGCTAAGTACTTGCGGTCACGTGTTGCTGAAGTAACCCACATCACGTAGTTTCTTCTAACGGGCACAGGGATAGGCTATGGCGGAAATAGCCCCACGAATAAGAAATAACCAGAGGAGAGCGTTAAGGCTCACTTTTTGGGGGACGGTAAGAAAATAGCAATTATAAATAGTGCTCAGCAGCGAACGCTACTGTACAGCACAAACCCTACAGGAAAATGCATATATGGTCAAGGTTGTTCAAGATCAGTGTCACAATAGGTAGGGTTTCAGGCCTTACTCAGGCCAAAAGTATTCTTGTTGACGGGTCCATACTCTAGGTGCTGGGGAGATTTTTTGCTGATATCCTCAGCGGCTGCTGGGGAGGAGGTTCTAGGTTTGCTAGAGGCGGTCACTGGCGGAAGAATATGTGACACCAACCGATCGGTGGAGAGGGGGCGGGCCCGTCGAACACGGACAGCCGGACGAATAAAACCCCTTGAGCTGAGGGAAGAAACCACATTCATTCGTCGAGGGCCGAAGCAGAGAGCGCTCTCGTACATATGGATTACAGTGGCGACCGTTCGGCAATTTTGGTCCGAGTTGAAATGAGTCAATGGGTCCGGAAGACGTAGATGGGTGGGGCGAGAGGCAACCAAGAAATCAAAGAGAGAAACAAAAACAGGAAGTAAAAGTTATAGAAAGAGGTGGGGGGGCGGGTTAGAGGGAAAAAATCTCAGGCTCGCGTACAAAAGATACAGCAACAAGTGTAACCCTTGAGTAACCAGATAATAAATTCAACCTGTATCGCACGCATGCGAACCGTACGTACGCCGGAGGCGGTCGGGAGCGGAGCGGGTTGGCCCGAACTGTGATGATCAGGGGCAGTTAAGTAAGTCATCGGAGACATCCATAGGGCCCCCTGGGGGGAGGGGGGGCTCGACAGTGGATCTATTGGTGCCCGATGGTCGAGCCATTGAAGGGCCCCCGAAAGGCCGGCTTGCATGACATGGTGTATACACAGAGGAGATTTCTTGTTCTCGATAAAGTTGTTGAGCACGTAAATAGTACTGCTTTGTTTTGCATCAGACCCGCCGACACGTGCTTCGGCACATCATCACTGCTATTATGGGGGTTGACACAGGGCTTGCAACGCGGCACGGAGACCGTAACAACAACAAGAACAACAGCAGTCGGCCGCCTTTTGCAGCGAACGTCTGTCTGCTGAACTTCTTTCTTCCTGAGGCCGGAGGGTTGATCGATCTGCTGTGTGTGGTCTGCTGTGGCATACCGGTACCTTTTCTGTTTGTCTAATTGCCTACAAACAGGCAGTTCCTCTCTCTATAAGCAGCTCGTTTGTTGCCTGCTTGGGCCCTTGGCCTGGCTTGATCGCGCCTTGAGCTTGAATTGAATAGCGTTACGACGGTTGCCGCTGTCCCGAGGGCGGGCGGGCGCTCGTTGACGCGTTGACGTTGCTATTGCAGTGTTACGGTTCGGTGGAACCGGACTATTCCACCGCATTTTTTCTGAACCTCTACCTGTGTACAATTTTTGTCCGGAAATATAAGGATCATTTACGCATTAATATTAAAATTATAAAGATTCTTATATTTACGGACAGTGAGTACTGTCACTGCGTACCACGTCCCATACGCGTCCCACGTCTCGTATAGACACACACATCCATCATTTTGCGACGAAGAAAAAGGACAGAGTGATACACCGGGCCCCAAGGTTACCTTACGTGCACAAGGAACACAGACGAGACGACGCCGCCACCACAGGACTAGGTCGGAAAACCAGTAGACGCGGACTCACCCGTAGTCGCTCCTCGCTTTCCCAACCACGGATTACCTCTGGCTTCACCAACTGGCCTCAACGACGAGCATATTTTCTCCACCATGTCGTTCAGAGCTCCGATATCGAAGCAGCACTCTAGGCTGGCGCCGGCCTGGAGCACTTTGTTGGACCCCCCTCAGCTGCCGAGGGCGGTGGCATTGCCGCTCTGCGTGGTCAACATTTTCGTTCCCGGTGAGTGCCTTCCGTCTTGCCCTCCCTGGGCGCCACTTTCGGCTAATTAATATCGATACTCGTGTATACTCGGTAGGGTTCGACATGACGATGCGCCCTCTGAATCGTTTGTGGAGCGAGCGAGTTGCCTTGTTTGTTCGCGTTGTGCCGTTTTGTCCGCAGTCGTCCTCTATCCGCACCCTCACACAGCAGCGGCGACTTGCTGTACGAGTATGTACTCGTAGCATTGGTTCAACTTGCAGTAAGTATGTGCGATACAAGTTACGAGCAACAGCACTACGAAATATAGGAAGGACTCGTACACTACGTACGTACGTAGCTCTCGTACGTACTGCTGTGAAAGAGCTTTACGAGACGTACCAGACGCAAGCGTCGTGAGATATCAGGGGAAATAAGAAATTCGGTTATACTGAAATCAGTATGCTCTCAAAAGGCAGTATACTGCTGGCTGTATCCCGGGTTTCTTGGTACGCGCTGTTGTGCCGTGCCAGGTACCAGGTATATATGCCAACAGGGCTATGATATACTCACGAAGCCGTGCGTTGTGCAGCCTCCCTCTCGCTCACTCTGCACTGAGGTTTTGCTTGTTTATATTTGACTCTTGAGTCGTACATCGTACACAAGAGCTCTGATATTTCACCTTCGTACATCGACATATAGCGCCATTGCGCCGTTTTACCGGCACGCGGCAGGGATGTCGGTTACTACGGCGTTACGCGTAATTACGCGTAACACACTATACTCAGCGCGCCCGCGCGTACTTATACGCGCAACACATCGTACTCAGCGCGTCCGCGTCTCATAAGATCACATCTGGTACCTGGTATGATGAGTGCGTACGTACAGCAGTATCAGGCACGGAAAGCCTTTTCTCCGTCTGGGCTGCTGTTGACTTCTCAGCTGGATACCACTGCGGGAGAAGCCTTGATGACGTGCGGCATGGCGCGTGCTTTGTCAAAGGAGGGCATATACCTGCAGAGCATAGAGGCGTTTGCGGCCAAAAACAGGTACATACTTAAAATCAAGTCAAAAACGCACTCCACGTACCCTGCCATTGGTCCAAAATTCGTTGTACCTGTTTTTGCCTCTTTAAAACCCAGGTATACCTGATTTTGTCTACTCTGCTTGACGTTCACCTTGTTTTTGTCGTTTTTAAGCCAATCAGAGGCCCTTCATAGTTCCACCCTATGCCCCCTATACAAAGGCCGACGTACGCGGAGACCCCGTTCTCCCTTCGCACCTCGCACTACACGCCACTCGAGCGACACACACACATATCTGCCTGCACACCTCCGCCGAAATAATATGAGGTAGAAGGCTCCCCTTCGGGATTGTGGTTGACTTTGAATACCAGGGGTGTCGCAAGCTGAGAAGGGAGATACAGCAGCAGGCGTTTGTTCCTCGTACTATTAATAGCAGCTACTCGTATACGTAGGCACCGGGCGAGCACGAAGAACATAAAACAACTGTACTTTGCGTTGCAAGGAACGGCAGGTTCTTGGGGTGCGTTTTAAACTTGATTTTAGTATGTACCTGTTTTTGGCCCCGAACGGACCAGGTGTACCTGTTTTTGGCCGCTGCCCTTTTATCAATAACAGTGTTACAGCAGTATATACTTTCGGCGGGTTCCCGTGGGAGGCGCAATGAGATCCCGTAGAGCGTCTTGGGATGCCGCGAGATGCCACGTGTGATACCGCGGGATCTCGCGGCTGCCCACGACATCCCCGGTGACATACCGCGAGATCCCAGCCCCGGTGGGATCCCGCGGCATCCCATGAGATCCCATGACATTCCGCGAGATCCCACCTGGGATGTCGTGGTAAGCCGCGGTACCCTATGGGGGTTCCTGCGCATATTTCCGCGGGAACCTTAACCTCCGTAGGAGCCCACGGGATGCTGTAGAGTGCCGCGGATGAGTTGCCGCGAGTTTTCCGCCATATTTATGTAAGGCCTTCGTCTTTCCGACCTGCTATTAGAGTCTCTTCCCAAGCACACAGCGGCCTGAGTCTTCCCAAGCTCGGCAGCCTCGACCAAAAGAGCATCCTATAGACCAAAGAGCAGCCTAGACCGAAGCACAGCGACCTACCGTAGACCTAGGGTATTCCCAAGCACAGCAATCTACCGTAGTGTCTTGCCAAGCACAGCAGCCTAGACATTAGCACGGCGACCTAGAATCTCCCCAAGCACTGCGATCTATTACAGAGTCTTTCCGAAGCACACCAACCAAGCCGGCCTCTGGTTGAGGTTAGGCTTAGGGGTAGGGTGGTCGAGACGGTGGCCGCCGTGAGCCGACGCCGTACGAAAAAAACACGATAATTCCGTGGAAGCTCGTGGGGGTACAATTGCATGGAAGCTCGTGGAAAGGTCGCGGCATATCGTGGAATGTCACGGGATGTGGTGGATTCCCGTGGGACCTCCCGTGGGAACACTACCGTGGAGACCCGTGGGATTTATCGCGGGATAGCCCACGGAATAGCCCACGGGACTTCCCGCGGGAAGTCCCATGGTGGAAAATCCCGCGGGATTCTGCTGAACCCCAGATGGGAAACCGCGGTAACCCGTGGGATCCCGCCGTGTGATCATGCGGGATCCCATGGGAAGGGATCCCGTGGTAACTCCCACGGGATCCCACCATTTTTTGTATTGTCGTGCATACACTTGGCGCCCGATGGGTGGTGGGCGTGGTTCGTGCGATGTCTGTACAACGGAGCTCAAGCTTCGGTTCAGGTTTTTGGGGAACAAACAGTCCCGCGCAGGTCGCCCAACTGCGGTGTTTTGATGCATATAGGTAGGCGTTGTTTCTTATATGCTCGTTCGGTCGGGGGATTCAACACATCTGTGTCTGTGTAGTCTGACCATCTGCTCCCACTACGAAACATTGTAGTACTGCTGTGCGCTGCTGTATACCTGGTACTGATGCTTATTATACCAGGTATGGTATATTTTGTCGGTACTATGTATGAGGCAAAAAGCGGCGGTGATTATGCTGTGCTGTCCGAGTTATCCGTTCAAAAGGTCAAAGCGGCGGAAACTTTCCGAAAGGCGCCTCGATAGCTTAACCAGGAAACGTGCCGGGCGGGGGGGGGGGGCAGACCTCCCGGGCGGGAAATGTTACTGCTGTGACGCTGCTGTGACCTTCGAACGATGCAGGTTGTGAAAGGCGGACGCAGACTTACCGACTTGTATCGGTCCATAGAACAAGCAGGCAACCTGTTGTACAAACAGTAGATTATTTGAGGTGTCTACGGCTAGTGAGATGGCTAACTGTTAAATCGCCGATTAGTTTATAAGTTGGCTAGGGTTAGACCCGAGCTACGATAAGGGTCATCGTAGCACTTGTTTTGGCCGAAATATTTCTGACCGACTAATACTGACTATTACTGACTTCAGGCAGTAGATGTACCAGCAGGAACATTCGGCACTCTGGCGGCAACCGGCACTACTCCGGGTCGGGGAACGTACAGGTTTTGGTATGGAAATGAAAAAGTGTGCCAGCCAAAAATACCGGCACTACTCCCGCAACCGGCACTACCGAGGTACCAATCACGACTGTATTACTGGCTAGTAGTATACTCCTAAACTGGGGAACTATTACCCGGTGTGATATATATATATACGTACCCGATTCGTGTTGCACAATGGTTTTTGTTAGCACCTATTAATACGAAAACGTGGTTGTTCGTTCGTTGGGTTAAGCCTACCTATTTTCCGGTACCTATGAATGAATAGTTGTCATCACATCCCATAATTTCTACAGTCATTATGCGGCCACAAAACGGGTTCGTTCGTACACAACAACTGTTTGAGCGCCAATAGAAGCCAAGGTATTTTTCTTTAGAAAAATTATCATCTCCATCACGCAAGCGCTATAGATGTACACGTTGTAGAGAAGATAGATCAATATCTTAGATCAATCATGCTGTACTCCACCTGGTCTTCCTGAAATACTTGCAATATCAGTTATACCGGGTACCGGTACGGATAAAGTGCTATTAAATAGGTGAAACGCCTGCTTGTATACACGAAAATGTCACGCATCATGGGTACTCCTAACGACCACGACATGCCGTGGTGTCCGCTCTTTCAATACTGTATATAAATATGTACCGTCAAACCTGCATGCCCAAAGGTCTAATACTCTGTGCAAAATTCCTTTTTGGGGTGGGTATGGAGTTCCTCAAGCAAGTGCAAAGCCCCAGAATACCCCACCTGGCACCCCGATCCCACTTGGCACCCTGCAGGCCATACATATCTATAGCAACTTCTGCTATACATAATATACACGATACAATCGTATTCAATAGACCACTTGCCATAGGGAGTTGAAAACATGAAAGCAGCGTGGGGGGGAGCCGATTTTGATGTTGTTTTAGTGTGGAATCTATGGACAATTTTCTTCTTTTTGATTTTGTATTTGGACCATCGTGGCATTGCACATTGGCCCGGTGGCGTACAAGCGCTCTACGCAATCAGGTTCACAGTGAGCCACGACCAGCAGGGATGCCCGACATGATTCACACCAGACCACCACCGCAACGTTGTCTGCACTACCCCATCGTAACCATCCTTGCGTCCTATGCGTTGGAGACTAGCAGGCGTTGTCACCTTGGGGTACTTGACTCTTGTGAAAAATAATCTGAATATGGTCTTGCACGTATCATATATATATGTAAACGTGCAATTTCTCCGCCGCTGGCCTTAACTCACAGCCCGAGTTGGCTTATTTCGGCACACAAAATAGTAAACTACCAATCTGACCCGGAATATTAAGAACCTTTTGTATGTTAACATTTCCATTAGAAGGCTCCTTACTATATCGGATTCAGAGTGGTAGCCCGTCAAGTCCAACCAACGCACAGCTCCAGTGATGTCCGTAGTCCGTAACCGCACCGCCTATTCCCGGGGCGGGAACATGTGTTTATGTGTTGTTGTTGTTGTTGTTGTTGTTGTTGTTGTTGTTGTTGTTGTTGTTGTTGTTGTTGTTGTTGTTGTTTTTTTTTTGTCTCTGATCTCTTGACACGTCATTTTTCAACGCGCGGTACTGCTGCTGTAGGTGCACAACCACGAAATGGGCCATTCATATCAATATCTACCACATTATGAGAAGTTTTTTTTTACGAGAAGCGCTGAGCAAGCCGGCCGCAGTAGGGGTGCTACCCGCCGGGTACCCGCCACGAACGGGTATATACCCGCCAAACTCTGGAGGTCGGATTTTGACTCGTGACCGGGTAACCCGGCTTTTCAGGGGACCGGAACCGGGTACCCGGGTACGGTCCCCTGAAACCCAGGTACCCGGGTACCCGGGTACCCGGACAACATATGATCCCGTTTACGGTCGTCACGCGGGCCTGACAAGTGGGGGATAGGGCTCATTTCGATCAAATACGTATCGCTGAGAGAACTACAAGCGTTTGTATGAGCGTTGCTACGTGAAGTTCTTCGTCGTCGGGGTGTCAACCATAAGCAGACTGGGCCACGCGTTCACTGCGCTGCTGTAGCACTGTAGCACATCATCTCGGAATAGTCTGACATACTACTGCTTGCTGTAGTACCATGCGAAATTATTTACTTCAAGTTTTGTTGCTGGTGGTGATCTATCGCCATACTGTAAGAGAGTCTGTGGTCACAGGACAAGCTCCATTATACCTGGATCGGAAGGATATCCCAGGGGAAAAAAAAAACGGAATCTGACATCGCCCGCCTTTAAATACATGCCTGAGCAATGAAACAAGTGCAGGCATACGAATATACCTAGCAGTATCATATCAGGAACTGCTATTGTAAAACCCCAAATCTAGTAGTGTCAGTGTTGCGCTGAATCGTTGGCGTGTTTGAAGGATTTCTTGAGGTATTTACAGGCGTTCTGACCACGGGGACACGTCGCTAACCGGGTACCCGGATACCCGGCCTTTTTGTTGGGTGTTTCGTTGCTCTCACATGTGGTAGGCACTGGAACCCCAAAACTATGTTGCGCTGGATCGATTGTGTGTTCGAAGGGTTTCTAGAGATATTGTCAGGCTAGACTGACTATGAGAGCACGTTGCGAACCGGGTACCGGGGTACCCGAGTACCCTGGTACCCGGCCAGAAAAACCCGGCGGCTTTTGGGTCGGACCCGAACCCGGTGACGGGTAGTACCCGTCCGGGAAAACCCGCCGGGTACCCGAGTAGTAAACGAACGGGTAGCACCCCTACGACGCAGCACAAACTCATGCTTTCTTCAGACAGCAGTTCCAAGCACTCGGTAGGAGTTTGCTGTTTTACGTAGTGCTTTGACGACGGAATAAGCCGATGCTCCCATGCAGCTCCCGCCACCCTCTCTCTCCGAAACCCCGCGGTGTGAACTGGACCACACGACGTATGAATTCGATATTTGACACGTCCACTCCTCCATCCAGCACAAACACACATTTACTTAACGTTAAACATGTTCGGGGTAGGTAGCAATCACCGTTTTTTCCTGCGGCTCCTCACTTGAAAAAGCTCTACGAGTATACAGCTATGTAGGAAGTTCCGCTCTGTCCCTAAATGTAGGCACCTTTTGTACATTAATATTCGATAAAAACGGTGCTTATATATGGGGACAGCGAATGGTACACCAGTAGACCTCACCCAACGAACGACTTTTCAAGAAAAAAATATAAGCTACATAAGCTCGATACACAACCTCATGGGCTATTATATTATTAATAGTCTACAGTCTTTTTTACTACAAAGTAGTGCAATACGAATACAGCAACCTAAATCTGAGTCTAATTCCAAGTGTTTTGTCCGCACAGTGGGAGTGCGGTCCTGAACGGGTTGAGCAACTAATATAGTATATTGCGGGGGACCATACGTAGTAGATAGGGACCTACGTATGGTGGGACACAAAAACCGATAATTTCCCTATCTTTACTAACAATATGTGTTGTCTTCACATTAAACCCGTTCTTTCTACCCAACCACATCAGTACACCCAGTGTGTTTCCTGATATTCCTAATCCTAGAGAGATACAAATTATGTGGTCACAGACTGTGAAACAGAGAAAAACCAAAACAAAATAAACGCAAATTAATGGGCAAGGCAAGTGAGATGCTAACGTACCGGGTACGAGAACACAACGACACAAGCCGAATATGTGATCCTATTTACTATGGTCCCCGGTAATATTATTACGCAGAGCTTTATTACGGGCAAGGACCATAGTAAACACTAGTAAATAGGACCAACGGTACACACAAAAACCTACATATTTTCCTAGTTTTACTCACTATATTTGGTCCTATTTACTATGGCCCTCCGAAATAGTAGAAAACCATCGGATCCAACGATACGGTGTTTGGGTACATAGCTCCTCAGGTGAGGAGTTGTATACGATAATTGCTATAAGTACGGGGGATCAGAGTAAATAGGGGACCAAACGTTGTAGGTAAAAACAGGTAAATATTTAGGGTTTTGTGTGTACCTTAGGTCCTACCAGGTATGTATATAATATTATTACGCAGAGCTTTGTTACGGGGGGGCATAGTAAACACTAGTAAATAGGACCAACGGTACACACAAAAACCTTCATATTTTACTATTTTTACTAACTATATTTGGTCCTATTTACTATGGTCCTCCGAAATAGTCTAAAACCATCGGATCCAACGATACAGTGTTTGGGTACATAGCTCCTCAGGTGAGGAGTTGTATACGATAATTGCTATAATTACGGGGGATCAGAGTAAATAGGGGACCAAATGTTGTAGGTAAAAACAGGTAAATATTTAGGGTTTTGTGTGTACCTTAGGTCCTACCAGGTATGTATATGTGTGTGTTCTTCACATTAAACCTTCCTTTCTACCCGTCGACATCCAGCACACCCAGTGTCCGTGCCGATTCTTCATCCTAGAGGGGTACCAGTTCTGTGGTCACAAAACTACGACACAGAGATACTGCGCTCAGTGCAGTAAGCAGAGCAGACATTGCAAAGCCATATACGACAGGCAAGACCTACCCTGCTAGCAATCCAGGTGCATGAAAGAGAAAAAGAAAGAAGAAAAAAGAGAGAAAAAGCGAAAAGGAAAAAAATATAAAAAATAAGCATAATATACTACAGCAGTAGTAAAGGACCAAATATTGTTATTAATAGTAAAAATATGTAAACGTATAGGTTTTTGTGGTTACCGTAGTCCCTATTGACTGTGGTCCCCCGTAATAGTCAAGACAGAGAGACGATGGGACACAAGAGTAACCCCAATACCTGCCGTAGTCTGCTCCTTAGAAACCCTTAACAACTGCCTGTACCCCCGCTTGCACTATGTCCCCAATTATAAGTAACCTTAATGTTGTACAAATCATTAGTATGCAGTCTAGACAGTGCTTATATTTCGGGACAGATTGGTACTTCGGAAGTACGTTCGTACGTCGTGTGGCATCATTTTTTTTTGCAGTAGTTAAAAGGGTTACGATAGAATGGGGAATCTCGCCCGCTAATTATTTGCCTATGGTGTGTGTACGTGCCGTGCCTGTGTTTGTTTTTGTTTTTGTTTTGTTCGTTTAACGTTCCTCGGGGTGCGGCTTGTTTTTTTGTGCCATACGAAGTATATGCCTGGTATGTAGTACTTATATCATATGTCAGTGGAGCTTACCACTTATTCGATGCTATACAATGGTTGAGGTATATACACTGCTGCGTACTGCTTGTATGTATGAGACATGCGGAACAATGGTTAATTTTGGTGTGATTGGCTTAGCCTTATTAGGGTTCGGGTTCCGGTAGGCCACACTTGCAAAAGGCAGCATAATCGGTGCTTGAGATTTCCTTCCTTGGATCAGCCGAAAAATCGCTTCACGTACGTGCCCGCCTTGGGCCAGTCACAGCATCCAAACGTATCCCGGCACTCACAACTCACAACCAGAGGCGCCCAGTCATAGCTTTTGTACCTGGTATGATACCTGAAAGAGGACTATTAACAAATCGTCCGGTAACATCTTGGATCAATGTACGGGCGTAGAACCCCTAACCCTAACCCAAACCCGACCACACTATTATTAGTAGTGACCTGGAAAATTCCCAGAAATATCCTTCCGGACGAAATGCTAATACTACAGACCCAGACCTGGAATGGCTTTTGCCTGTGAATCGAATGTGCTGCCTCTGCCTGCATGGATCACTTTCGTTTCTATTCGTCTTGTACACGGTGTACGTCAACCATTTCCTCGAATATGTGGCGAGCACCCCTAATATATAATTACGAAGTATATAGGTTTTTGTGTGCACCTTAGGTCCTAAATACTACTGTAGTAAATATGTAGGACCAAATATTGTTACGAAGTAAAAACAGACAAATGTACAGCAGTAGGTAGGTTTTTGCGTTTACCGTACATACAAGTAGGTCCCCTATTGTCTATGGTCCCCCGAAGCATAGATGTCAGGAGACAGGACTTTCAACCCTTGACAGACAGCAGATTTGCCTTGACATGCCGTGACTGACACCAAACTACTAGGTTTTTAGTATGGAACACTTCGTCCCTACACCCTTGACAGCGCATGTTTTGCCTCGCTTGACATCATGTCTCCCGACATCTCTGCCCCGAAGTATATATGTAGACCGCTCGTGCTCGTGTTCGTGTTCGCAATCTCATTAGTTCGCGTTATCACGACCGCGGTGCCGCGCGCGCCCCGCAGGTGTCGGTACGATGGTGGCCGGAGCGATGACGGACAAGATGGACACTTTTCTCATCGGCGCTCTCCAGCTCTTGACCTCGGTCGCGCTCATCGGGTGGCTGTGGTCCGTCGTCTGGGGAGTGGAGATGGTCAACAGGTCCCTCAGGCGCGGGGCCGGCGAGGCCGGTGACATCGTTGGCCCTGGAGGGGCGGCGGCTGATAACAACGGCTGGGACACGTCACCCCAAGACGTTTAGGCGGTGGCGAGAGAGTGTGTGTGTGTGTGTGTTTTTTTTTTTGCGTATTCTTTGGAAAAAACGGGTCGACACCACCCACTCTGTATAATACGTATACGTAGTGCACATCTAAACGCCAGACCCTTGTTGTAGTTACACCGTATCACCCGGGTGATAAATAGAACACACTGGGGTGATAATCTGACACACACACACTCTCGAACGAATTTTCGAAGAATTTTCTGAGCTGGGGTTCTCCTAACAACGGCGAAGGTTCAAAACGCCACCAAGCCGATGCGCCTATTTTGGGAAGATCTGTCTTGGAGATATTTCCAAAGGCCACAATTTTCTACTATGGGAAGATATCTTGGAGATATTTCCAAAGGCCACAATTTTCGTTTTTTTTTTCTTGTGTGTGTGTGTGTGTGTAAACTCCCTGGGTTTTGGATGAACTCGGCCTCGTAAGTTCGTCCCATAAAAGGGTCTGTGTTTTTTTTGTTTTGTTATTCTACTGATTACAGTATACGGTGGAAAAAAATTGACTTCCAGGTTTTCTACGCATCTGAGAGCCGTGACTGTTTTCAGTATCCGGTAACACCCAGCAGGGAGCTCAGCTCGGTGACGGTCTCCCTTCTTCTGGGGCTGTTACGGAGGACCATAGCAGTAAATAGGACCTACCGTACACCCAAAAACCTATATATTTCCGTATTTTTACTAACAGTATTTGGTCCTATTTACTAGTGTTCACTATGGTCCCCCGTTATAGCACAGTAGTTGAACCTTGTGAATGCTTTCATCTACTACTGCAGTAGTGCACACCTGGAAGCCAGACCTTGTACGTAATAAATGGCTTCAGCTTTTTTACACATCTGAGAGTCATATGTGACTGTTCCGTTCCGATTCAGTAGTCCATTTGGGCTATATACCGACTTGACCAATCGGATATTTCGTGGTGCATTCGAGGCGCATGGGAAGGGGGGCGGGGCGGGACCTGGCTTTTTTTATACACCTTTTGTGTTTTAAAGAAAAGGAAGGGGGGGTTTGGCCCCCCGGGGGGGAGGGGGAGGGGGGGGAAGGGGGCGGGCGGGACGGGGTGGCAGGGGGGGTTTCTCTGTGGTTAGGCGTGGCTCTTGAGGTTGCAGGCGGCGCCGCGTGATGTTTTTTTTCATCTATCAGATTAAAAAAGCATTTGGTGGCTACGTACGTAATCTCCTGTTTTGGCAAGCGAGTGGTCACAAGTCGTGCGCACCTTGAAAACAAGGTGACGCCCCCGCCGCTCCCCCACCCAACGGACGCTCGCGGTTTGATTGCAAGCAAGAAGACCCAACGTCGTTACGCGCGGAGTTCACTTCTTTGTGAGGCTTGCGCGAAGTCCCACTCCGGTGGGGGGGGGGGCGCGGGGGGAACCTGTCCCCAGAAGAAAAGGCCGCCTACGATGTGGGAAAGCCGCGGATTCTATGATGCGTAGGCGCTGTAATGTTGCTATGTGCTAGTTGCTTTCATCACAGAAGCCTTGAGGGCATGCAGGTGACAAGGTTAGTTACTGTTAGTCTGTTCGCGCCGTGGTGATAGTTTATGTTGGTCATTGAAAGCCTTGGGGCTGCAAAGGTTTTGCTGAATAGTCAACGCCGCGATTGTTTTGCTTTTCCGGGTTGATCGATGACATTTGTCACGTATCAGTAAACAATCTGGCGCTGTGTCACGCTTGGGGTGGACAAAGGGGGAGAGGTGGGGCGGGGGATGGGGGGGGGGCGGGGGCAGGGGGCGTACTCAATTTGTTGGCTTGCCTAGTCGATTGACTGGCATTGACCAATGGGGGGGGGGGGGGGATGAGGGGGGGGGGGTTGTCCCCGGTTTCTTGTCTGAGAGCAAATAATTGGCGAAGAAAGTGAGCGCAGAGGGGGGGCGGAGGGGGGTGGTCGCTCACTTCATTTTTTTGTCATGCCGACCCATGTGATTGCCGAAGAATATTGTCGGGGGGGGGGGGGGGTAATCCGCATTTCTTTATAGACCATATGATTGGCCGACAGAAGTGTGTTGGGCGAGGAAGTCACGGGAGAGTGGGGTCTATATATCCAGTTCGTCCTGCTTTGTCTAGCGTAGGGGCATATATGATACAATCGTACAAGTAAGGGAGTAGGGGAAAATTCGTGGAAAATTCGTGGAAAATGTAGTCTCACGCCTTTGGTTTTGGTACTGTAAGCGTCTTCCGCATAGGGGAGTGTGCGCTTCATGCCCGATCGTGTTAAATCACGAGCCGGGCGCCACGGGTGCTGTTCCCCCATGACTTGGTACTGGTCGGTGCTCGTACTCGTACCGCCTTATTTGTATGTATAATACTAATTACATAATACGTGTACTCGTATTACCATCAAAAACAGGCGGCGTGATGGTGGGTTTTGCTGGTGGCATTTCCGGCTTCCTATTCGTTGCGCCTGGACGTGCGTGAGATTGGTTTTTGTAGGCCGTTTTGGTGGGTTTTTGTTGATCGTGGGCGGGGGGGGGGTTTTGGGTT
>MEHQ01001421.1:111898-123523 GCA_008828725.1 Saccharina japonica
CGGGCCCCCGGGGGGGGGGGGGGGCGGGGGGAACCTGTCCCAGAAGAAAAGGCCGCCTCGATGTGGGAAACCCGGATTCTATGATGCGTGCGCTGTAATGTTGCTATTGTGCTATTGCTTCATCACGAAGCCTTGAGGCCATGCAAGGGAAAGGTTAGTTACTGTTACTGTCTGCGCCGTGGTGATAGTTTATGTTGGTCATGAAGCCTTGGGGGCTTGCAAGGGGTTGCTGATAGTCAACCCGCGGATTGTTTTCTTTTTCCGGTTGATCGATGACATTTGTCAGGGGGGGGTGGGGGGGGAGGTCCGGGAAAAGAGGAGAAAGCATTAGAATATTCGAGAGCAAAGGGGAAACGTTGGGTTTTCGTTTTTTTTTGGGGTGGGAGGGGGTCCGGGGAAAAAAAAGAAGAGTGCTAAGTACGTACGAGAGCAGGAGGAAATGTTGAAAAAAGTTGGATCACACGGCATGGTTATGTATATGCGGGCAGCGCGGGCAGGATATGTGTACGTGCGTAAGAACGCGATGGTTGAAAGACAGGCAGGCAGTGGTTTTCCCGCTGCTTCTCGCGCAAGCTCGGTGTACCGGCGACATGACCGGTTACTTTTGTAGAGGAGACTCGTCGTTCAGAAGGGGGGAGCACGTACGTACGTAGTGTGCTCGAAGTTAGAAACTTGTTTTTTTGTGTTGTTGTGTTGTCTCGCAGGCCTTTTGTTCGTTGTCTTTGCTGACATTTTTGTTCTTTTTTTATTCTTCAGATTTTGATGTTATTTTGATTCCTCGTCAAGAGGTGGTTGTAAGGCTTATTAATAGTTTGGGTAGGTTCTTGGTTAACCTTTTACCAGAACGTACAGAGCTCAACAGACAATTGGTAACGACCTAACAAAAAAAAAAGCGACGGCGGCGGCAGAACATGCTGCGTTTTTGGCATCGTGAGTTCGATTCTCACCGCTATACCTACATTATTTGTTTTTGTAAATACAATAGAAATTTCCTTACGTTGGACCTGAAAAATATTCGCTCAGCGTCCCCAGATATCGGAACCGCTTGGCTGTTGACACGTCGACCCGTATATTCGGCCGACCTCAACATCCCGCCTTTCTAGTGTTGGTAAACAACTAAAAAAACTTGCTTATTGCTGCTTAGTAAGCATGCTTTTCTGTAAGCAGAATCGAAGCAACAAAGCCGTGCTTATTTGCTTATTTGCTTATTTTACGAGCAGCTGTATGGTTTTGCGTATGGTGTGCTACGTATACGGCATACAACTACTGTGTATAGGTTTTAGCATACCCATTAAAAAAACTATACGAAAGGAGTGTATGTGTTTCAGTGTATACATAAATACATCGTACCTGGTATGGGTTTAAGTATTAATAGTGTAATACTACAATGCACCTATGATATAATTTACCTAAAGGTTTTATCGTATCGTTTACTATACGCCATACAAACCAAATACATGGGCAACTAACTTGATTAATTCAGGAAAGCAACAAAAAACCCAAAAAACAAGAGGTTGCTTTTACCAACACTAGCCGGGAGTGTTATAGGGCTTAGGTTGGGTAGGAAATTGGTTATAGCCTTTTACCAACATACATTTTTTGTTTTTCGCATGAATACACATTCATAACTCGCATGGCACCACAATGGAGTTTCGGCTATGTACCAAGGCTCCGTTTAAAATACCTGGTGTGTTCTTACTGTGGAGAATCGGCTGAAAGTATACCTTCACATCTGCGCAGTGCGGCTAGTTTGGTGTCAGCAGGCGTAAATCTGCCCGCTCAGGCGATATTCTCAGACGTGCCCGCATAAAATGATGCTGTTTTTAATGAGGTAGGGCTTCGTCACGAAGCTGTAATGCATTCGTCCCCGACGGTGAGCTTATTTTTGGCTTCGGCTAACGGCGGCCACCACCCCGACCCGGAACTCTAACCCTAACCCTAACCCTAAGGAGAGGCATGCCTGGTTGGTGTGCCACCTGGTCGTTGTGCTTGGAAACGCTCTATTTTCAGTGCGGGCACATCTAAGGAAGTTCGCCTGAGCGGGTAGACCTACGCGAACACGTTTGGTGTTGTTGTTGTTGTGCTTATGTTTCTTGGCAATAGCAGTAGGCATTCATGTGTGCACTCGGTCCTACGGGCGACATATAGAAGACTGCAAAAGGGCGGATCCTTCCCCCGCTGATCAGCACCGCAACTGCATACATACATACACTGGACAACACAACAGCTCATATTAATACTTACTGTATTTACAGGACTGCAGTTTACATGGGACGGGGCTGAAAAAAATACTTTTGGTGGTGGTCTCTCTCACTGGGCGCCCGGATGTCACTCCCTCTGTTCTTCAAGGCTATAAATAGACCCATTATACGAAGTATTTATTTATTTTTTCTCATCCCGTTTGTTACCTTTGCCCTTCCTTTCTCTCTCCTTCCTATTAATGGTCGTAACTCAGATCCGGGGTCACAAAATGGGCGCTTTTCCCTCCTCCCCTACCACGGTTCGTGCCTTGAATTTTTATCGCGAGAAGACTTCTCAGCCCTTTTTCTTCCCCTTGTCGACTCGCATCGATATATATCGTGGTCAGAAGAGTTTGTTGGCATGTTTTCCCTTTCCCGAGTATTATCACGGAGGTCATCACAGTTGCCGCTCGAGGCGCATACACAGGGCATCACAGGCCTCTCCCTGTCCAGTCGAACGACCTCTGAACGTCAATACTATATATAACACGATGATGGCATGTATTGACTACCACGTAGGGTTCGCCGATTCCCGTGTGCAAATCGCTTCGATAAATAAAATGGGGTGTAACAGTAGATGGGAGGGGGGGGGGCGTACTCATTTGTTGCTTGCCTTACAGTAGTCATTTGATCATTGACCACGCATCCCTTTCGAGACGGAGCACCGTTCTTACTCCTAGTAATAGAGACACCTCCAACATTTGGGCGCTCATTACGTTGTTTCCATACATTACAAAATAAGCTTTTGCTAATCTTATCCCCTTCCTGTTTCGCCGCCTGTGGCCACCATCTATCTCCTAAAATAGCGATCGTTTACTCGCTATACTATTTAGTGCACCAAACTTCTCCATGTCACATTCGTCTATGCTTCTCATCTCCTCCTCTAACACAAGGGGGCGGGGGGGGTGTTTTCTTTTGTTGCAACGGCGTCCACAGACGAGGGGGCGGAAAATTACGGTGCTCCTCGTGGCTCACAGCCCCCCCCCCCCCTCCGCCCCCGTGTCAGCGCGCGTGCCATCCTCGACTCTGTGCCGCCAACCACTTCTCGTGTTTTAACCCGTTTTGGGACCCCTTTTAAGGTACCCCTTTTTAAAAGATATAAGGGATAGCGACTGGTAAAAGGTTAACCAATCACCTACCCAATCTATATACAAGTATAAGCCTTTTAACAGGATAGCGACCAAAACAATGGTATAACTTTGTGGTTATCAGCCAACCATCTACGAGCACCATGAGCGTCCCGGCCGTCAGGGCAATAATGGTAGGATAATATAGTTGCGCCCGGGTGCTGTGCGTCTCCTTGCATTGTTGTAACTCGGACATGTATAACCTGTATCATCCCCCAATCACGCGGTGTGGTGTTACAAGGCTTATAATAGATTGGGTGGGTCCAATTGCCTGTCTATATTATTATTATATGATTTGCCTTCCGACAATGTGCAGGGCATCATTCATTCAGAATGAAGAAGCTGATACAATTCGTCGAATACCACCAATAAATCTCATCCACCCAATTATCCTCCCCTGCGTGTACTCAATCGAATAGGCACTACCACCCTTTACCCAAATATTGTACCTGCTATATATCTATTCGCCGTGCTTCCTACTCCGTACCTACATATTGAGGTGTTGCTGTAATCGTCGCTTTTGTTAACTCGTCAGTTTTCCCCTGTACTACAGCAGCAGTAACATTACCAAGAAGAGGGGTTACGCAGCAAAGAGCCTTGGAGACAAGGAAGGGTATTTTTTCGGTGCGTCAAGGCCTCTTATATGATGGCACTGCTCTATGGCATCTTACTGGTTTTAGAGTAGTAGTCGGGCGGTCAGTCAAGAGGGGCCAACATTTTGCGCTTACTGCGAGGCGAAAAACTATACTTGGCCATTCTCCCAACAAAAAGACCGACCCCCCTTTCGTTCGACCCCACTATATACGATACGCCTACATTTTTATTCTGCGTTTTTTTAAGCTGAAATGGAGAGTGAGTGCGCTGTGGTACGATGTATGTGACGATGGGCTATTTCCACTATTTCCCCCCAAAATGTGGCTGCAGAGCTCATCACGAAAAAAACTATTATACTTCGTACTACTCTGTACCTTTACGTAGCGCGCACTACTACTGTTGTTGTACTTTCTTCAAATTTTTAGATGTTTCAAAGAGGATGCACGTGTATATACCATACGCACAGTCGCGCACAGTATACTACCTGGTACGTCGTAGTACCAGAGAGGCACATACATACCTGTGGTATAGAGAGATTCGCACAGCGTCGTACGCGAGTTCGTACTGTGATTTTGTGCTAAAAAAAAAATAGCGCGGCACAGCTTGTCGACGTTGTTGCCCGACGTCTGCAAAAGAGATCTCCGCGTACGTCGTGTCTAGAGTCTATGTAGACCGATCATTTATCGTCGGCACGGGGAACCTACGTACGTGCATACGAGAACTCGTACAGCAGTACGTAGTCATGACCAACAATCACCACACTGCAGAATGCGAGAAAACCACATTTCAACTGCTTGCTACAGTACGGCGACCGGCATGCCGGCCCATCGTCATATCGCCCGTCGTCGTATGGTCGCGTTGTCATGTTGACTCCTATTACCACTACCACCAACAGCCAACAACAAATAGCCTACTGGTAGAGGAGAAGAGACCGGTCTTACGAGGCGCGCCAAGGCCTGTTCGATCCTTGAGATACTACTGGGAGCAGACTACGTACGTACGTAGCGCGGGGGGGGGTGGGAGATATATAGAGATATCCCTCAAAACCACGGTTAGCATGGATATTTGGCTCTTTGATAGTTGGATATTTGTCCCAATTGGGCCAACAGCCAATAGCCAAGCCAACAGCCACTCAAACGAAACGACAATAAAAACGCGGCGCAATTGATCACCGGAGCCCGAGAGCGCCGCCTCATTTCCTCATTTCGCCCTCCCCCAGACCGGCCCTGCGAGTAGCAAGAGGGGGCCATGGCGGCCGACACTGCAGATGCTCCCCACTCTGTGAGTCTGAGGTGCTTGATGGGATGCATGGTTACGTCTCAATACACGCGTGCGATTGGTCTATCCAAAGCGACGTTCATCAACATGAAGTTACGTGCAGGACTCGTGCTTACTACGATGTACTCTGTCCGTAAATGTAAGGTCCGTTTGTGTATTAATCTGAGTACTAAAAATATCCTTATATTTCCGTACATACGGTAAGAACTTGGAGGGAGGGGTGAGGGGAGACATGCGGACATACTTTAATTTCTGCACTCGTATACGACGCACACGAGTGGCGGAGGTATGTAAAGCGGGGGTGTAGAACTGCAGGGAAGAGCGCTCTACCGCACTGCTAGCTGCAAGGCTCGTGCGTCGTCGTTGTTGATTTAACCGTTAGGGAACGCAATGGTTGCTCTTGAACTACGAGTACAGCAGTACCGCTGTTGGTATTTATCGCACCAGAACGACTCAAGAGCAGTCGTACTGCTGTAGTTTCTTCGTCGACGAAAAATCGCGCACGGATACACCAGGAGCTCTGCCTGATGATATCGTACCATAAATTGACGTTTTGATACGTGTATGTATGATACCAGTACTACAGCAGTAGTAGTAGTGTTGCGTACTCGTACAGTTAGCAGTATAGTACCTGGTATGATACGACTCTACTTAAAACACTATTTTTTTTCATGGTGGTTTCGTTGCTGTCGAAGCTTCCCTTCAGCTCGGCGAGCGCACGCTACAGCACCCTTGGCGTCTTCTGCGTGCATTGTTTGTTTGTTTGTTTGTTTGTTTGTTTGTTCGTTCGTTTTTTTTGTTTTTTTTGTCAATTTGTTTCTTTGCTATACGAGGTACTCGTACCTGGCACGTAGTTTGTATCGATACAACGAGGGTATCGATGTACTTGTTGTTTGACGTTATATGACCATGTAACCCCCCCCCCTCCTCTGCAGGTTATAGGATACGAAGTATCAGTGCGCAGAATGGTTATGAAAAATCGTCCTGTTGACCTGGCAGCATCCAGGGGAGTCACTGGCCTATATCCTCGACGAGGAATGAATATAGAACACGCGCGGACGACTTACCAATAAAACTTACAGATTTGAATATAGTACCAGTACACTTAATAAGCACGTGTATGACGTACTGTAGTACGCAGCTTGCAAAGTTGAGTTTCAACTATTCAATTGGTCGTTCCCACAGCTGACGTATTTTTAAAATTTAATAAAAAATTGGGTGCCCGATCAAAAGATCAGGACTCAAAAAGCAAAAAGCCCATGGACTTGCGCAGGAATGCGCTCACCTGTACTGATTCCATACCCTTTTCCGCAACCTTACAACTTTTCACTTTTTATATCGTAGCGCGGCGAATTCACCCAGCCATACCTTGTATGATACTCGTACACATATATACTCGTACACGAAAGAGTACGTAGAACTGCGGATGCACGAGTAGCATTTCAGTAAACACCCTTTTCAGAGCAACGCTAAGGAGAGGAGAGGTGTGGCTCGGGTGTGTGGTGGGACGAAATCGAGTCTGGTTTCAGACCCGACCCACGAGCTTGCTGTTTTTTGCGCGAACACCGAATACCAGCCGCCACCCCCCTCCCCAAAGGATCGTTGAGACTGGGGCTGCTCATTTCCAGCGAGTCTTACGCCTCGTCAAGAGTCGGCTACGAGTCAGTTTCGAGCCCGAGCCAGTGCACTACCCCAATTTCCTAACTGGTATCGCACCGGGCTCACACTACGAGTACCAGCCAGTAGTAGGCACCTGACACCGCAGACACAAACGTACACAAAGAGCTCTAGTATGTGTCGAGATACAATATTGTAGTTATGACTGCACTGCAAAAAGAAAGCATACGCACCAAAGGTAGATCCTCGTATGGTAATATCGGGAGAATATGGTCGTGGGTACGCACAAAACGGTAGTCTCTCTGTGTAGCCCCGTTGTTGTTGATATGACGTTAGCTCACTGCCATAACCTAGCCCGTGGTCGCGACAATGCACAAGGGAGGTACTCGAAGGAAAAAAACACGTACTTGTGAGCTTCCGCACACCCCATGCTAGGTGCCAAACTTGGGCTACCGGCTTTGGTCTGCTTTTTATTTACGGTAATATAAAACATGAACATGCAGTGGTTACGGAGGCGTGTGTTCCTACTAACCCAAGGCCGTCGCCTCTGTGCCTGCCTCTCTCTCGTTATTCCTCTCTGTCTCGTCACCGCGCCGTAACGCAACCCAACCCAGCCCAGCCCAGCCCAGCCCAACCCAACCCAACCCAACCCTAAGCNNNNCAACCCAACCCAACCCAACCCAACCCAACCCAACCCAACTCGACCCGACCCGACTCAAACGAACAAAAAAACGCGCGCAGCGAGTATTTCACGTCTTGAAAGTGTGCAGGGTGACCGGCGCGCACAAGCAGGCCCTTGCGAACCACGCCTGCGTCCAGTCCTCCCTCAAGACCATGTCGGCCTCGGTGCACGAGGCCGAGGTGCTGCTGAACGCGGCGGGCATCGACCTCGACGAGCCGGGTGCCCGCGCGAGCTGCTTGCCCGACGACGACCCAAGAGTTGAATCTATCGGTGAGCGACCACCCTCCTAGCCTTGAGCCCTAACCCTAACCCTAACTCTAATGTGGAAGAAAGTGTTACCTACTGAGCTATAGGGGTAAGATATCGATCGGTTACCCAGCCCAGGGTAAGCCCGACAACATTATCCCCACTTCCGAACGGCGGGATCTTTGGGACGTCACGGTACCACCGCATATACGCCGTACGCGGGGCCTACCCGCTTCGTTTCAATACCTGGGGAGCCACGGAGACATGTTTTTTAAGGCACGCGCGCGTACAGCGTTTCTATTCAAAGAAACGTTCAAAATTGAGATTTCGAACCCCGCGCCCTCGAACGGCGTCAAATGTGAGTGAGGGTGTTACCTGCTGAGCTATAGGGGTACACATATCGATCGCTTACCCTGCCCACAGGGTGAGCCTTAAAAACTTAGGCCTTTTAAACCCACTAAAAAACTGATAATACACGAATTCCAAGTATTGTACCCCCAAAGACGTGGGAGCGGTTATGAAGGGGGTTGACCCCTGGGCAGCTTTAGAGGCATGCGGTAGCATCGTTTTTATTTCTCGCGACGTGTGAGATACCAGTCTTCGCGCTTAGCCGGCTCCTAAATATAACGCCGCTTTAGACCTTTATGGGCCGGAGCCGAGAGTTCACAACGAGCAAAGGCGCGCACGTTCGCCCTTTGAAAAATACAAATGCGGGGGAACGTGGGCCGCGCACGCGATGAACGAGAGGTGAGAGGTTCGTCGGAACATTTTTTTTTCTTCGCGAAGGCCGTGGATAACAGCGTACCAATAAATAGCACAGTTTTCGCACAGAACCTCGAACGATACAAATAGCAATACGATGGGCCAGCCAACGAAGTGACGAAAGGCCGAGGGAGACTTACCCTTGAATTCCCTTCTCCTCTTTCGTGTCTGCTCGTTGAAAATACACGCACGGTCTATTGCACCAAGTTTCGGTGATGGACCAGGACGGCACCGGCAAAGCGCTGGTTTCTCTCAGAAACGTGGCCGCGGAGCGCTACTGGGGCACGCGCTGGAAGCGCGAGTGGCAGGCCAAGTACCATGACCCGCTTGTGGTGAGCTTCGTCTGCAGACATCGGGAAAAAAGTCGCTTCTCTGTCTGTTCTCTGTTCATTTTACCTTATATGACGATACCTTCGTGGTGGTATACCGTATATCCCGGTAGCCCCGCGCCTGTGCCGTCACGCTCAGGCTGAATGCAGAGGTACCCAGAGACGGATGACACTATACAGCCCTTCAAAATCGCGTGAGCGATATAGTACGTGAGCGTCTCGAGTTCAAGTAAGTATACAGAAGCGTCAATGTTTGGCTACCCCAATGATTGGGCTCGCCGATATAGCTGCTGCGTCGTCGGAAAACGAACCGCCATGCATCTTTGACATCGACATCGACACAAAAAAACGCCTGCGCGGGATAACGGCGCCGTTTGCCGTTCGCCCACAGGCCGAACAATGACTCGTGAAAAAAATGTCTATCAATTGTCCGAGGACATGTTACCGCCGTGTGTTTGCGCGTTATCCATACCACGTTCGGCGTCGCTCGTTTTTGTCCACTACAGCCACACTTTTCTTCTCCCACCGGCAGAAAAATCGTCGTTCCTCCTACGAAATGAATATAGCGCAGACCTAACGGCCACCAGTTCGAGCCCGGGTTCTAATATTCGCGGTACAGGGTCGGCAGCGTTAACCGCGGCCACCCCCCCACACCATGCGACATACCGCGGTGTGTCCTGCTGCTGTTGCTGCTGCTGCTGCTAGAAATCTTCACCCCTGTGTGCGGCGTTTTCTCGGAAGGTTTTGCGAGAGGGGACAAAACGTTGACGATACAAACACAAAAATCCGTGTCTCGGTCCGTTTTCTACGGGAATCTTATGGTGCCTTTTGTTATAGACATCGGCTCACTTGGCCGGTGCGCTCGCTCAACATGCGACCGCAGGAAATCAGACGGCAGGAGCGGGAGGATGCTACCATGGGAGGGCTTGACGCCTGCATGCAGGTGATCGACACCACCCCACGAAACAAAAAACGTGCGCTCAAGGTCGGCCGCTCGCCCGCCCGCCCATCCACCATCCAGCGTTGGCAGGCCGATCGATCGACACCCTTGAGACTTGCTCATCGCAGATCTAAGGCAGTGGGGTGACACGCCGTCTCGCTTGTGACCCCTCGCTGGAGTAGCAACTCGCAGTCCTGCTATGCACCATAGGCGCTTCGAAACTGCGAACTGTGGTACCGCACTGCAAACTCGCACTGCACTATAATTCACCCCAGTTCCTTGGACAGCGTTGAAGCCCACCGTCCCAGCATTGTAGGGATGCGAGGGTCTATGGTCATACGACTACGGTCATGCATGACTATCGAGTACCCCCTACCCCCCTCGTTCCGTCCCGGCATTGTAGGGATGCGAGGGTCTATGGTCGTACGACTACGACCATTCATGAATATCGAGTACCCAGCCGCCTGCTCCCGCGTGACCGTCACTACATTTCCGTCCCTCGCCAATCTGCCGCCGCGCAACCAAAACTACCAGCGTCGACGGGAGCAGAGGGTACGTACCGCCCTTAAGGACCTGGTGAAGAAGCCGGAGTTCGATCCCATCCTTCGCGCTAGAGGGAGGGCCCAGGAATTCGTTTCCCTTCGGAGGAAAGGACAGGGTGGGAGGTGATTGAACGCCCAACATTTTTAGGACAGGCAGTCAGTAGTGGCGGCGGAAGTCTTTGTCATTGAACCTTTCGAAAAGCCGGCATACAGTACCCGACATCCAGAAAGTCACTGCTGGACTCAGACCCTTTTGCTTTTTTGTTTTTCTTCGGTTTTTGTTTCGTTGAGTGGTTTCATCGGTGTGGGACTTTGGTCTCTACCCCCAGAGGGTGAATGGTGTGTCTAAGGAAATTGACGCGTCGCATCTCGGGTGTGTCTGTCAAGCAAACGCATAAAAAAATGAGCTTCGCGATACAGAGCCACAACAATGCCGCGGAATTCGGGTATCAACGCATCCCGAAAACGTGAAATGCTTTTCCCCAACCAGCCGAACTTCTCGCACATGGACACGGAAGCAACAAACCTGTCCCCTACGAGTAGCTTCGCGTTTCCAGGTCGACGATTTTCCGATCACATAAGATAAGAAGACGGTACGTAACAAGGAATAGAAACGGGTATTTCTGATCCCATGAGATGAAAATCGACCGAGCATTTCCGATCCCATAAGATGGAAATAGACCGAGCTTTCTTCGATCCAATAAGACGAAACTAGGTCGGGGATTTCCGATCACAAAAAAACAGCGCACTGGGGGGTTAGCACGCCATTTCCATTAAATACGACGCTGCTCTACGGTACTTGCTAGCTTGAGAAGACGGGGAAAGGCGGAAATAACAACAATGCCCACGAAGTGAATGGAAGTTCCGTAACACCCAAACAAAAATCGGACGGCAGGTGTCTCGGCGGCGGCAGACCACGCACCGCCTTCGGCGCGACCAACAAACCCGCCGCCTCGGGTGCGCAGCAAGCGGGGGGGAAACGGGCGACCCAGGAGAGCTGGGGGGGGGATCGGGGACAGGGAAGGCTGGCGGCCTTGCCGCTCCAGACTGCTGGCGGCAAGTTGGTGGTGAGTCATCAGTGGGGACTTTGCGTACATATCGAACAGAAGTTATGGAAGTGGGGACGGGGGGTGTACTCCATTTTCATGCATGGCCGTAGTCGTATGACCGCAGACCCTCGCATCCCTACAATGCCGGGACGGGGCACGTCGGGTTTTCACCGACCAGGCAGACATTGCTAGCACCAAGCGCGAAACAAGGGGGGAGGG
>MEHQ01001421.1:126739-143765 GCA_008828725.1 Saccharina japonica
CCCCCCCGGCTCCCCCCCCACGCCGTTCAACCCTCCAGGCGATGGGTCAGGCCAAACTTCAGGACGGGCAAGAATGTTCCGTGATCTCATCAGCGCCCCGAAGCGGCGGAGAGCTGATCTCCAGCAACCAAGGCTGTGCGGTGTAGACGTTGCGAGCTGTCTGCTGCACTCGCATTCTTGTGGCTGTCGCTTCCAAAAGGAGTAGATAAAAGGGAGGCACCAAGATTCCGTGATAGTTATTTTATACCTGGTAATTTAATAAACTGAGAACTCGACACAAACGGCATCTCAGGAGGTGCGGTTTGGCTCAGGCGGAGCGTCTGAGTGAGGGCTATCGGTGCTCGATCTCGTGAGGGGCCCGACTGCCCGGGATCAAGACCAAGCCGCAAGAAACTTGCCTTTTTGAGCAGAGTCATGCCTGGTCCTTACGAGATGTGTGACAGACAGACCGACCGACGGACCACAGTTCCTTTTTACTGACAAGAGTCCCCAGGGTAAAACACTGTGGAATCGTACCGCAGTCTTGGGGGGCCGCCTGCCATAGAAAACGGTACACCGTCACACAGAACAGAACGATTATCTCCTTTTAAGACCTTTTTACCACTGCAATTTTTACCCCCACTATCCAAGTAGTTTGTCCTAAAAAAAACTGCGTGCAGTTTTAAAGAGGTTGAGGTTTGTTGAACCTTGCGTTGATTTTCTACCGAAAAAAAAACTGGCGCAAAAAACCACCGGTATATCGTTTTATGGCGATTTTAGCGGGTTACTACGGACATGTTTGGACTTATTTTGTGTATAGAAGACCCCAGCAAACTGGGGAACTGACCAACTGTTGGCACCACCGACCCAGAGCCGGCTCAGACGGGACCCGGACACGAACAGTCATTATTTTTTTCGGTCGCCGAGGACGCGCGAAAAACTGCAGGCATTCACTTTGGATTGGGTGGCTCGACCGACTGCACTGCGACGTTTTTGGCGGTTCGGGAGGTAGGTGTACTTGGAGCAGGAAGGCGCTTATGTATATCGGGACCAAACGGAAAACGGCGCCCGTGTGTCTTGTGTCCTCGTTCACCCTATTTATGTACGACAGCAATTTATCTCCTTATCCCACACGAGGACAGGAAAACGACAGAGACCACAGCGAACATTGAATACAACTCCGTATGGCGTTTTTTTTTCAATCCGCTTGAAGATGGAGGCCTTGCTGTTGTTACAGAGGCTATATATACCAGTAGAATGCACTGCTGTTGTTACAGAGGCTACATATTTAATCGCTAATCGTAGTAGACCAGGTCTCGGAGCAGTGCGTACAATCTCGGACAACATCAGAACATTATATGTAACCATAAACATCAGCTTAAGGGAACGGGGAGACGATGGCAGTGTGCAGTCGCTCACTGCACCAACAAGGAAAGCAAGGTGTGGATTACGTCAAGAACGAAACGAACGCTCCCGAGCTCAAGCCCCCCCCCCCCCCCCCCCCCCCCCCCCCCCCAAGAGGCGACCAAGTAGGCCGTCAACTCACACAGCAAAGCTAAAAGAGACAACCAAAAATATTGAAAAAAACGACAACCCCAAATATTGACCGAACACATGGGTACCGGCGAGTCTCAACTGGCCAAAATGCCCTGCACCGCACTCAGCTGCAGTCTCTGAAGAAGGTACGGCGCTTTAGAAGAAACTGAAAAAAAATACAAAGGCAGCAATTTCTTCACCCCGTGTAAATATTCCGGGCAACTCCATTCTCTGCAAACGGCAATTTCAACGGAAACGAAGCAAAAAAACGCTTCGCCGGGCGCAAACCAAACGTCAGGATGGCGGCGCAATGACTCCGCAAGACCCACCCTGGGCAGGCCTAATACGGTTTCTCCTTCACGAGAGGCTCTTCCGAGCCCTACAGCAGTAGTAACTGCTGTTCACCACCACGACCACCGCTGCTGCTGCTGCTGCTGCTGCTGCTGCTGCCGCGCTGCTGCCGCGCTGCTGCTGCCGCTACTCTTGCGCTGCTGCAGTTGCTGCCACCACCGCTGTTGCTGCTGCTGCTACTACTGATGCTGTGGCACTGCTGCTTTTCCCGCTGCCGCCGCGGCCAGAGCAGATTATCGGGCGGTACCACCCAACCAAAGTACGCGGGGTGCGCCAACGGCAACCTACGGCGCGTACTGCACGGGCGGCGCCTGTCTCCACTGCCCCACTATTGCAACTGTCTCGCGTCGATGTGACGAGTTTAGCCGACGTACTAGACCCCACGAAATGCTACCGCTTGGTAGCAACATGGCTTGTCTGCCCTCTGGCCCTCGCAAGCTTGCGTCGAAGCTCTTCTTCCTCTCCGTTCCTCCCCCCCTGAGCTGCGCCACCTTTTCCTAATCGGAACACGGAGTTCCTGTCGTGCCGTGGGTGCCAGGGGGGGCGGGGGGGGGGGGGGGGGGGGGGGGGGGGGCTGGTGGAGTCAAGCGACTCATACGAAACACGGCAGTAATTACCAGACAGATAGATGGTATTTCTCTCCGAAGTAGGGAGGTATTGCAAGCGGAATAACAGAAAAACGCCCAGTACAGCGCACTCGGCGCGTCTCTTCGCGGCGCCAGACCACAACAACAACAGCAGTTGGTCTTGCCGTTTGCTCAAATATCTGCACGTATGATACAACAAATCCGTGTTTTCTCGCATAAGAAGACTGTTTCGATTTTCGAACTAGGTCGCTGAAAAATCGATCAGACCATAATCTGAAGCTCAAAGATCGAACCGCATAGGAAACGGCCTGATGGTGTTGCAGGCCCCTACTAGCTGTAAGGGGCGTAGGTGTAATCTATCCTATTACGGGCAAGGACCATAGTAAACACTAGTAAATAGGACCTACGGCACACACAAAAACCTGTATATTTACCCATTTCTACTGGCAATATTTGGTCCCTATTTACTATGGTCCTCGGTAATAATAAGGCTTCATGTCACATGGGCGAACATGCCTCATAGAAGTGCCTACCCATATGACGTCCTGCTCCGACTTCGCTCGAGCGGAAAAGTTGCACTACTGCCGTGTTTCTGACGGGGAGCCCTCAAGAGAGTCAGGAACTATTAATAGTACTGGTATCTACGTAACATGATGTACGGAAAGCTATACATATATACCAGGTATGTACGTTGTACGAAAAACTACGGGATTGTGTGCGTCGGGTCGTGCAACTCCCCCCCCCAAAACGACCATCTCTTAGATCGTCATAGCTACGTGCTGCATACGGTGCGGCGTTCCCCCAATGAGGATACCGATGGCGTGTAGGTTAGGGGGGGGGGGGGGCTGTATGACACAGGACCCTCCGGTAGAAAAAATTGGTAGATAAAACAAATAAAACGACGCGTGGTGCGAAAGGGATATGATAGCACTTTATTTGCCATGTGTATACGGTAAATATTTTCTGCCCGACGGGGCTCCTTAACCCCCAACCGTCGGAATATCAAGTCTTGTTTTGCATTATAGGATTTTTTTTTGCACGCTTAGGGCCCATATTAACAAGTACAAAATAAATTCAATTTGGAAAAAAGTAAAATTCAAATATGCTTTTCATTGGTCAACACACGCACCAGCACCGAAGATTAGGATCTTGGGGGTATATAATCTTGGGTGGTGGTGCGGGTTTTGACCAATGAAAAGCGGATTTGATTTGATTTTTTCGTTTCCAAATTGATTCTTTTTTCTTCGTTAAAACGGGCCCTTAGGCCATGGGGTTATTCATCGGATGGCCTTTCAGTTTTCATCAAAATCAGTTTTCGGGTGGGGTTTATCATAGAGCTCCTACACTATAATCAAGTGAAACATACAACCCCAGAAAAAATAAGGGTGCACCTCTAGCGTGGCACGTGTCACACAGAGGGAGAGTGCACCTGTAAGCAGCAGAGCGTCTTAAGGGCTGGGCTGACCGGACTGACCTGGCCTGTTATGGTCTGGTTTGTTTTGCGAACGTACGTGTACGTACATACCTGACGGCGAAGTTCATTATCGACGAAGCCGTTTCGTGCGGCTGGTCTTCCTGCACGCTGTGTCCGCACCCGTACACCAGCTTCAGCTGAAACCTTCCGCGGGCAGGGGGGGTGGGGTGGGGGTGAAGGTGGCGGCGCACACGAGAAAAAACAACACGGACTGCTGAGAAACGCTTGCAGGGGTCACACAAACGATTTCTGTCTCAACGCACCTGAATGTCCGATTGATCTCCTCCTGTTGCTTTCTTTCTTGTGTCCGCTTATGACGGCAAGCGTTTATCCCGGATTAGGGTGGCCATTGCGAGCTGTTACAGTTGAGGAAAATGTTTGCTGCATCCAACGATCGCGGAGCCGTCTCGCCTTCGAATCTAAAACAAAAGAAGGCTACGTACGGCTAAGCGGGCAACGTCAGACGCCCAACTGCTGCGGCGACACATTCTCGAACCATGCATACGCGTCGCGGGGGCATCATCACGTGCCTCCTCTCGGAGACACTTTTTAACGGTGCCGTTCCCTCACACCCAAGCAAATAAAATCGGCAAACCGTGCACACACACACATACACAACAGTGCGCGTGGCACTGCTGTGCCCGCACTTGCTGCCATCTACGGCTTACAACACGCAGCAGGCGCGGTCAACGTCGACACAGGAAAGGGGCGTGCAGCGTGCTCACTTTCCCATCATGTGGGCGGCCGTGAGATCCGTGTCGAGCCTGTCCATCCCCGCCACCACGAGCAGCTGCAACAGGAACAGCAGTTTCGCCGAAATATGGGGTACAACAGCGGGCACCAGGGAGGGCGGCGGCAGCGGCGGCAGGGGTCAACATTAGCGCCTTCAGTTGAGCGCGTCAGCAAAACACAATCAGGTATATCAACGATATCGCGAGTCAAACAGCCGGCCAAAATACCCATTTCATGACGCGGTTACGTACGCAAGCACGAGCGTACGATGGACAAGCCCATGTTCTAAAATTTAGCCGAGTCTGAAGGCTCCACCCCCCTTTACCCACCACCCACGATCAAGGTCACAAACGTCAGAACGGCAAGTGCTATAAATATAATATCTCGAACTTCCTTGACCAATCACGGAAATGTAACGTAGAGACAACCTTCGGAATCGGGAGCGCCAGGAAAGCCGTTGACATGCCCTCGAACCACCCTCGCCAGTGCCGCTCCGTCGCTCGCAAGTCCGTTCGCCAGACCACCCGCCCCGTCGCTGCTTGGCACGACAAACAAGTACGAAGGCCAAGCCAAGGAGGAAAACACTGGCACTGTTTAACGGGCGGACAACACTGGCACGAGAGATACCTACGTGTGTTGGACGTGCCAGTAGGCTGGGATCACAGAAGATCTCCGACCTGTCTCCCACATCGCGAGCTGCTTCGGGGCTTTCGGGACCCGATGTGTCGGGGCGGGGTTCAAGCGCCAAAACAATTCTACATCCAGTTTCGCACCGAATAGGAATGTGTGCGGCGGTTCTCACCTTCAGGCTTAAGGCGGGACGGAACCACTATGGACGCCGACGCTGCGCTGCGAACAGCCCCGGTCTTGCTGTGCCACAACACGGCCGCCTCCATGCTCGGGAAGCTCTTCGGAATTTTCCTCAGAATCTATCGAGGTCGCGGGCGAGAACAGCATTGGAGGATAGGTTCGACCGCCATGTGAGGGTTACAAACGGCGTTAACAGTGACGACACAAAAAAATCCCCCAACAGCAAAAATCCTGGTGACAGCAACGAAACAGGTTGGTCGAGGAAACCAGCTCAGGTACCGGCGTCCTGGGCGTTTCCCATTTTCGCAATGCTCAGATCCAAC
This sequence comes from Saccharina japonica, assembly GCA_008828725.1. Taxonomy (NCBI): domain Eukaryota; class Phaeophyceae; order Laminariales; family Laminariaceae; genus Saccharina; species Saccharina japonica. Next base: position 132,532 of record MEHQ01001421.1, read on the forward strand.
AAGCAGTACTGTCGCTTACAACTACATACTCGTACCGCTCCCGTTAAAACAAAGTCCCACGGAATAGGGGGTTGAAAAATGGAACCGGAATCGAGGTGAAAACTCGCCACCGCCACACAGCTCTCTTACTGTTGTCGGACATCTGTAGTATCAATACCATAGAAAAGGGGGAAAAAAATACACGAAAAGTTGGCGTCGTACAGCACAGTACAGCACAGGTCAGCACAGTGCAGCTCAGCACCGCACATCGCAAGGCGAGGAAATTCGTGTCGAACCGGCAGCACGCTACCCGTCACAGAAAACTCAAGCGCATACACGGCTATTCAATACAATAGGTCGCCCCTTACAGGGGACCCTACCGTAGCGCGCTCGGCAATCGTTGCCCCTTGTATGAATACCAACCTCCCGTATCATAATTAGTACCGGCCCCTTACAGTCAGCAGTGGCCTAAAGCGGTGTGCAGAACATTTCAGGGTCCCTTATGTGCCGTTTTCCCTTATCGCGGGCCGGGCCCTTAAAAGGGGCTACCTACTGCGGTAACATCGTCTCGCCGTCCGCCACCAACCTCGGGCATATCGTCCAGAGCGGCAAGCGCGGTCCCTTCCACGACGTCTACGGCCACCACGCCCGCGATCTCCGCGGCCCCTCCGCACCGCCGCTTGAACTCCCCCGCCGCCCCTGCCATCCTGACCGCGATGGAGCCCCCGAGAGAGTGCCCTACCAGAAGAAGTCGGAGGCAGCCATCGCCGCCAGCTGCGTCTCGAGACAGTTACAAAAGCGAGCGAGTGGCGGTTTCATGGACGGGCACTTGGTTTTGGGAGATTTTTTCGTTGTAGAGCGTTGGGTTGGGCTGGGCACGGTTCCGGGTTGTTCTGCGGTTAGCCTAGCAGTGCCCTACTCTGCAGAAGCGACAAACTCCGGACGACCAGCGATGCAGTCGGTTTTGTGTCGCCGAGAGTTAGTTGCACGGGCCACGACTCACAAAAGCCGGGCAACGCAAAAAACAAGAGCCAGGCCAAGCACTTATCCTCGCAGGGCTAATAAATTGAGTTCGAGGTTTTCATGAAACGTTCTCCTCTCGGCCTCCGTTGTAGCAGTCTGGGGGGTTGTCCCCCGGCCTACAAACGTACCGTCTCGCACTAACGCATCAAATTACATCGAAACCCGTCAAAATATGTTGCCTAGTCGTTCAAGTTTAGAAAACTACAGCGGCGTCCCTGCTTCGTTTCGCAGATGTGTGGAAGTAAGTTAACATCCATCTATCGCACACCCACCTTGTTCTTTTCCGCTAGCGCTACCCGGCGCTACGGGGTCCGCCTCACCAGCCACGCCACCGCCGGCTCCGGCTGGAACCCCCCTGCCCATGCCGCCATCACAAATATCGCCGCTGCCGCCGCCGTCTGCCCCTTCCTTAGCTGCGGTGCTGGGACATCCTACCAACCGCGTTACCCCACCACCCTCCCCGTTCTTGCTCTCGCCATCACTTTCACAGCTACTGCCGCCGCCGCGAACACCAACGCCAACGCCACCCCTACTGTCGTCTACTCCTTCCTTCGGGGCGCTGCCAGGGCTCCCAACCAATCGTGTTGCCCCGCCACCTTCGCCGCTATCTCGCGCTCTTGTTGCGCGGCTAGCAGCACCGCTACCGGCGGCCACCTCGTCATCGCCATCCTTGGCGACGAGCTCCTGCGGTTGGTGCACCCCAACCTTAGAGCCTGCTGTATCTGCTGCTTTTGCTTCTGTTGCTTCTGCTGCTGCTGCTTCTGCTGCTGCTGCTGCTTCTGCTGCTGCTGCCGTTTCAGCGCCGCTATACAATGCCGCCTCTCTTGCTGCATGGCTCGCATCGCCGCTACCGTCGACTGCCGTGTCAGCGCCCTCCTCGGCGACCAAATCCTCCTGCGATACACGCGCCTCAACCTTAGACCCTGCTGCTTCTGGCGCTGCTGCCTCTGCTTCTGCTGTTGATACTGCTACTGTTTCTGCTGCTGCTGCTGCTGCTGCTGCCTCCGCGGCACCGTGATGCAAAGTCGCCTCGCTGCCCCTGGCGCCGCACGCCGCAGCGGTGCCCTCGGTTTTTCGGTCCTCGGCCTCCGGGGAGGGTTTCTGCTCGCGAGGCCGCGGCTGCTTCCGCAGCAGCAAGCCGCTCGAGAATATTTCGACCAGAAGGCTTGCCACGTCTTCCGCAAGGCCGTCCAACGACATCAAATCGTTATGCCCATCGTCATTGGGGCCGTCGAGACCGTCGTCGCGGTTGCCTACTGGTGTTGGTGTGGAAGTAGTTAGGCCGTGCCCGCGCAAGTCCGGGGCTAGCACGCAGCAGTCGCGCTTCATCAGGCCGGCTGCGGGGGCCCAGGACATGCCGGTGAAGCCTCCCTGTATATGCAAGGCGAAGAAATAGCTTCGAGGGGTCAGCCGCTCGTAGTTTTTTGGACGCGTGTGCTTTGCGCGCCCGGCATGGGGGAATTGGGAGATAAGGGTGCGACATGGTGGGGTATTGGACGATTTGCGAGCAACTTATTGATATACCTGGTATATATTGCTGCATTGGACAGCGTTCGGCGGCGGCAATGACAATGTTTGCGCGGCCAGCCCTCAAAGCTCCTGATCACATGGCTTTGTACCGAGTGCACCCCGGCCAATGTGCCCATTATCCTGGAAACATCCCATCGGAGCAGTGCGAGCTTGGCGCGAGACAGCAGTAGTCCCACGGCGGCGGTTTGTGAAGGCTGTAAGATAGGCTATCATACGTAAGGATGCCCGTCTGTCCCAAGTCAGGACAAACCACACGAACACAACGCATGCCGCTGGATCGCGACCATGTACGACCTGTTTTCCTGAACATATCGTATATACTCGTAGTATCCACGAACTTACAGTCGGTGGTCGGTGGTCTGGTTATACCACCCACCATGAGCCTGCCCTGGTCTGGACTGGGGTGCTGCAACTGCTGCTGCTGTACCAGAGACCAGTGTGTATCACAGCGTTGTGAGTTGTGAAGCTCACCTCGAACACATAATCGATTCTACACTACAGCAGTAGATCTTTCTGGGCAGATGTATTCCTGGGGTCTGTACTCGTGTGATCTATTAGTAGCTGATGGCACACGTTTCTTGGGTTGGATCTGACAGGTACTATCAATAGGGAAATCCTGCACAGCCTTTCACAACGGCAGGAGAGGAACTACAGCAGTAGATGATCTACTGAACTGTAGATCACAGATCATGATCTGTCCGAATACCGGTATGTGGGAGCTTGCACAGATGCTCCGAGCACCTTGGAGTAAAGTAAGGAGTATTGGAGATAAAATACTTCAGGTACTTCGTGTACACGCAGTATTTGGGCTCTATGTACTTTGGAATACTGCTCGTACTCGGAGTATTTCGATATTCTGTACTGCAGATACCGCCATACTCGGAGTATTTCGGGGTCCGATACTGCGGGTACTCCTTGTACTCGCAGTATTTGGGGCTTCAGTACTGCCCATACTCCAAGTACTCCGAGTATTCAGGCCGCCAGTACTCTAATACTCAGTACTCGGAGTACGAAATGTACTCGATACTCGGAGTATACTCGGAGTATCGAGTATTCTCGGAGCATTTGTGGACTCCTATCATACTTACATGAGTACAGCAGGACATGCACACCAAATGTTAGTCAGATATCGTCGAACTCAAACCTATATCGTAGGAGTGCCTGATATCTACGAGCTCGAAGACCAATGCTTCTCACCCCATGAATCAACACCGCGACACCGTTGCTGGCGGCCAACTCCCGCCCGGCGATCCGCACGAAAAAGCTCGACCCTCGTCCAGGAAGAAGCACCTCCAGGTCCTCGTCGAACCCCGTGCAGGGCAGTGTTGCTATTGGCAAGGCTGCCGGACTCGCGCTTGTACGACGATTGAGAGAGTTAGAGACACCACTTTGAGAGGTTGTTCGCGGGTTTCTGCTTGCCCTGTTCGCCGCCGGCCACGACGCTGGAGGTGGTGGGATTCCTTGATGTCGCACATCACATATTTTCTCTTCTCTCCCAGTACTGAGCTCGTCCTCGCTGGGAGGGTCCATCTTGCTGCGCGACTGCGCTTGTTTACGTCAAGACAGCCCAGAAATAATACAAAAACGCCACCAGAACCAACTGAACTCCTTGAGAACCAAAATACAAATCCTCATTGTGATGAACCCTCCGTGCTCGATTGCGTGTCGCTAAATCTCTCACCACCGATGCGTACTCGTAGCACTCCCCAATTGACGAGCACACGCTTACGGAGGGCACGTCACTCGCTTCTCGTTCTCTTCTTCTCTTTCCTTCAAGCTTCCGTTGTGCGGTGCTCCGCGCTACCGGACGCCAACTCAAATATTCCCCGGAACAATCTCGAGCACTCGAGGAACAGGAACAGCGGCGATCCCAAACGGTGCCCATTAGACTCGCCGCCGCCGCCGCCTCCGCCGCCACCGGTGCCGCAGCAGCAGCAGCAGCAGCAGCAGGCGCCCAACCGGTCCGGCGAGATGGAAGTGGTTAATGCGGACCCCGATAAGGCCGTGGACGATGCCGTTGCTGATACTGCTCTGCAGGCGGAGGAGATAATCCCGGAGAGATTCGTAATCGGATGCAACGGCGACCGGGTCGAAGCGGCGCGAAGGTGAATAGCAGAGCGGGCCGAGCGCGGTATGCGGTGTAGACACTAACAGCAGTAGGCAGTAGATTGTTGATGTCTGCCTGGTTGGGCGTTGTGTTTGCCTCGGCGTTTTGACGCACGATGCGCCGCCGCGGGCGTTTTGATCTTTGCGGCCTGGCGGTTGGCGGCGGGTCTACTTGCTGGCCACGTGCTTGTATACGTGTTTGGTCACGCTGCACGATCGCCGATCGCCATACGATACCTTCGTACGTAGCGGGTACGAGAAGGAACATAGATAATGGTTTCTGCTTGTGTGTGCTGGCGTGCTGGCGTTTGCACTGCTGTTTACATCACCCTCTCATAATCCTCCCCTGCGTATTTTATACGTGTCCTTGTTACAAAGTGCGGCATACCTGGTACATGCCATTCATATACGCACCGAACACCGAACATACATATAATAGCACTCTGTATCACTACGAGTACGGTACGCACTACGCACATACCTGGTACCTGATACGTGATAACAGCAGCCGAGGCACCAACCACACGCCTTTTTACGGAAAGCGCCATACATACCTTCTGAGCTCCCATGATACTCCTGGTACACAGCAGCAGTACGTAGGCCCGACCCTACAGAGTCGGAAAGCTTTACTACTGTTGCTGTACGCTGTACGTACAAACTCATCGCAATCTTATTTCGGGGTACCGATAGTGTTTCATCTTCTCAGCCTGCGTACCTGTATTGCTCCAACGTCCGTTGTACCTGGTATGCTGTACGCTGTATGCACATGCACATCACGCTCTACCAGGTACGCTCCCCATGTTGTGTTTGCACCCAAGTTGCACCCCGTAAAAACGCTACGAAATTCTGTACTTCGGGTAATTCTGCTTTTCGCGGCGCGGGTATCATAGTGCCTTACGAAACGCGGGGTTCCTTTTCGTAGAGGCTTGCATCGGTCGGCCTGTGAGCAAACACCATTACGCTATTAACAGTACAGCAAGTAAGGAGACGGGTCCTTCCGAGCTTGTCAAAAGGCCTCCTTTGACCTTAATGTACTGGTTTTGGTGAAGAGGTAGTCGGCCGCGGTCTGCCTACGTACGTCATAGCTTGATTGCCGTCGTTGTTGTCGCCGAAGCTGCTTTCCAAACAGCAATGGCGGTAGCGCCTGGTATCGTAGCGAGAGCAAAGTCTCGTTTTTCAAGTTGACCAATAGACGGCGGAGTGCTATGTACATATGTCGCAGCGGAGTGCGTTCGTCTCGCTGAGGCCGTGTCTTAACTCCATTCGATAGCTTGGAATGGCTGGAACGGAACGAGACTATTCGCGTTCGTTCGTTCCATTCCATGCTGTTTTTGCGGTTTGTGTCCGATCGAATTTTTAGGCACCCGATCCTGGAACAGGCCGCAACAGAAAGTAACCCATGAAATTTGCCTCGGGACTGTACAGCTGGACTCTAGGACAGGGGTACCGTCACGTAAGGCAGCGAGTGCTCCTGGTACAGAGGATAGCTTCACACGCAAATAGAGCGCCTGGCATGCCTCAGACCAAGCAGTGCTAGCCGTCCAAGTGGCACCCTCGGGACAAATCTAGAAGTTATGATATCGCCGTCGCGGCTCGACGAGGTATCCTGGTGCTTCTGTGAACATCGGTCCAGCGTTTTTGCTAGATATCTATCGCCACAGTCTCGTTCGCCACCCGAATTTTTCCCTCGTGAGCCTCCTGTACAGGCCATGGCCGTATCGCGTGGCTCCTACCGCAGGCGAGACCTGTGGCGTCTGCACGTGCCCCATCGCGTGCTCCCATGTCATCTCATTTTGCCTCATGCCCTCGTGGGCCTCCCAGCAAATGTCGCAACCAGTTGCAACATTCCAGCACCAATCAACTGCCGTAAATCTCGTTCCAAGTGGGCCGTTCGGTTCTGCTGAACAAGGATTACTGTTTTGACACATACGCTGAGGCGTGGTCAAGGTCGAAGAATGACAGAATTATTTCGTCGGAGTGATGATACACATTTACATTGTCGAATTTAAACAAAAAAAGGTTGTTGTAAGTATCGGCTTTCTACGAAGATGTTCGTACACAGCAAGCAACGCACATATATAGCATAAGTCGACGCCGGTAAAAAAATAATAATCCTGTGCGCGAGTTCCTACGAATTTTGCGACAGCTGTGGTGTAGTGCTGCTCTATTATCAAACGATGGAATTCTTACGCCAAGGGCGACACACGCTGCGGCTGCAGGCTGCAGCAACACCGCGCTTTTTTTGGCAGCATCACTTGTTTTATCTTTCACATGAAACGGTTCACTCTGCCCGACGACAGCCAACACCCCCAGGCCCCAGGCCCCAGGGTCCTGATTATTTCGAGAGAGGTTCTCGTATATTATACGTACGTATTTCGTATATCTGGTAAAACTTATACCACGGTACGAGTATACGGTATACACGAGTATGATATACCTGGTATGCCATACCAGGTACAGGGTATACACGTATGATACGGCGTAAGACTTTCGTGATCACAAGGCTACGAGTCGGAGATCATGCATTTTACAATTTGTTACATTGGGTACACTACAACACACAACACACACTGGACGTATCATACATACAGTAGTAGCAGTACCGGTGCCATACATACATATACACCACACACCACACACCGTACGTAGATCAAACGGAGATAAACCAATTCCCTCGGGGACAGATACGCTTAATGCCAGGGGTCCAGTTGAACCTGGCGTACGAGCAAGCACAAGCAGAGCAAAATAAATAATGAGTAAAATGAGAAGAGAGTTAGTTGTTGTTGTTTTGTTTTCGTTGTCGTTGTTGCTGCTGCTGCTGCTGTTTGTTGTCTTCATCACATCAAACCGTCTTTTCTTTAATTTTTTACCCGACGACATCGAACACACCCAGTGTCGATACTGACTCTTCGTTCTGTTAACCCGTTTGGGAGCCCTTTTAAGCTTTTAAGGGGTGTGAGGCGACCAAAACAACAATGATAACTTCGGTGCCATCAACCGTCTACGTACGAGCAGCGGGTACGTACGCACGTACGTACGGGTAAGAATCCTGTTGCGCCCATGCCGCATACTCGTACATGATATCATATGATATGTGTGTGTTGTTCACATTAAACCGTCCTTCCTAACCGTCGACATCCAATATCCAATATGTATGTATCATACGTCTCCTTGTTTTGGAACTCGGACACCAACTCTAAATGTATATACGTCTCCTTGGTTTGGAACTCGGACACCAACTATTAATAACCACCTATAGCCCCTTAAGTACTGGTCCCACGAATTTGGGGAAACATTACTTGGAAATAGTGTGGGATATTTTTTCAGTTCTGAATGGGTTAACCCTAACCCCTAACCTAACCCTAACACAATGGTTGGTTGGTGGTATGATCCCACGGGCAGGCATTCATCAAAAAGTAAGATCATGTCAATCGTCGGGTTTCATACATATCATCCCGCACTATTCATTATTCATTATTAATAGCCGTTGATGTAACCGTCACTTATATGGTCAGTTTTCGCCTCTGAAATCCCAACAGGGTTAACCCCTTAAAAACTGGTCCCCCGTTTTTGGGGACACACTTCGTACTTGGAATTAGTGTTGGATACGTTTTTCAGTTCTGAATGGGTTAAGGGACCCCTTCGGTCAAAACAAAAAAACAATAATACCTTAGACTTTGAAGTTTTTTCTTGTCTTTTTTACTGCCGCAATACTATTTCTGGTACAAAAGCACCGTATCATACTCGTTACCGAACCCGGCATGACTCCAGTTCAAATGCTCAGGCCTGCTCCGTATATTGTTGATTTGCTTTATTATGCTTATGTTTTATTCTTTTTTTCCTTTTCGCTTTTTTCCTTTTTTTTTTTTGTTCCTTTTTTTCTCTTTCATGCACCTGGATTGCTAGCAGAGTAGGTCTTGCCTGTCGTATATGGCATTGCATTGTCTGCTCTGCTTACTGCACTGAGCGTAGCATCTCTGTGTCGTAGTTTTGTGACCACAAAACTGGTACCTTTTTTAGGATGAAGAATCGGTACGGACACTGGGGGTGCTGGATCGGATGTCGACATGTCGACGGGTAGAAAGGAAGGTTTAATGTGAAGAACACACACATAGCTTGTCGGTTATGGTCTCTAAGGAGGTGTTGGGGCTCCTTAAGGGGCCCCTTCGGTCATGATGAAACACGAGTCTTCCATCGTTGAAAAATATTTTTTTTTCGTTTTTTTTACAGCAGCAATACTATTTCTGGTATAATAACACCATATCAGTACTCCTTGAAAACCTGAGCATTAGAACTGGAGCTATGCCGTTTTCCGTATACTCGATGGGCGAAAACCTGAGCATTAGAACTGGAGCTATGCCGTTTTCCGTAAGGAGTACTGATATGGTGTTATTATACCAGAAATAGTATTGCTGCTGTAAAAAAAACGAAAAAAATATATTTTTCAACGATGGAAGACTCGTGTTTCATCATGACCGAAGGGGCCCCTTAACAGGCTTACTTTAATTTTTCAACCTTTGTCTTATTTTGATCGTTTAGATTGTGCTTCAAATTTAAGGTAGAGCAGTTTTGTGACCACATAACTGTTATCTCCCTGAATAGGATGAAGAATCGGCACGGACACTGGGTGTGCTGGATGTCAACGGGTAGAAAAGGCGGTTTTATGTTTTATGTGAAGAACACATACATACACACAGCAGTAGAATAAATCTGGGCTACAAGCAGCTCTGGTATTTTGAGCTACGAACATCACGTTTTTTTTCAACCCCTTAATAACTGGTCCCACGAATTTGGGGACAAACTACTTGGAATTAGTGTGGGACATCTTTTTCAGTGCTGAATGGGTTAAACCGTGTAAAATATCGAAGAAAAGTACTAACAATCCCGTCCGATCTTTTTATTTTCGTCCTTCACACAGGGCCTTTGCATGACTTAAAAAAACATGGTGCGGCGTACATACCTGGTAGAGAGTTAAAGCAGTCAGCGTATTCGTACTCGTAGCGCGCCCGTGTGTCCGAAAGCTTGTGCCGCCACGATATATCGCCAAAATTATAGAACCCTCTAAAACCCCACACACCCCACCCCGTACGAGAAGGCGCGATCGATGCACCACAATATCACACCAAGCTGAGCGTGTAAAGATGACTTTTGACCCTTTTTTTCTTTCGATTACATAATTACCTGGTACGTACGAGTAGCTTAATTTTATGAATATACTCGTACGTAGTTATTCTTGTTTTATTTTTCTTGCTCTTGTTGTTCTTATCTTTATTGTTCTTGTTCTTGTTGTTCTTTTTCTTCTTCTTGTTCTTATTGTTATTGTTATTATTACTTTGAAAATATACCGCGAGCGTCGATTTCTTCAACTCCTGAGTAGGGTCGCCGCTCGTTGCTTCACAGCTTTTGGTCTGTTCTCGTTGCGACTCCGCTACCACTGCTCACCTCAGGTGGAAGGAAACATGCGAGTGGAGGAAGGAAAACAAGATAGACGAGATCATCGAGACCCCCCAGCCCCGGTTTTTCGACTGCAGGTGCATTTTTTTTGCGAGGCCTGCCGGCGGTCAATTAGGTAGAGTTTTCAGCGTCAGTTTGGAGGGCTGAGGTCCGGGTGGAACCAAGGTCGGTGTGGAATAAGGTTGCCAAGCGTGGAGCAGCGTGTTTAGAACCGGGGTTACGGTATCATAACCCTCTAGGGGTACGGCTTATTGCCCCCCGTATGGGGGCATATACAGGTTGTTTTGGGGGGCATGGAACGTGGCCCGGAATTTTTCATCGCGCGGAGTCGGGTAGGTATGTAGTGCGTGCGGGCGTGGAAATGCAGCAGCCCTACCAAATAAATTGTGTTGGTACTTGTGTATGCCTGGTGTACAATATAGCTCTGACTTTTGGGGGCTGTTTTCTGTTTCAAACATTCAAGGAAAAGGCTACTGTAGTACAGCAGTACGATCACCCGCTGCGTTTGCCGATCGAGTGTTAACGAGACCGTTCAAGCGCCTCAGCTGCTCCAGATAAAGAGCAAATCACAGGGTAAAAAGTATGCCTTCACACCTCCTACAATCCCCGCCATGCTACATAGCACACGAGACCCACTCTACGTACCGCCTAATCGGATTGCGCGCCGAGCGCCGCGGCACTTGACACGCAAAAAAAAAGAAAAAAAAACTTTGCGGTAAACTTGAAACATCAAGCCGTCTTCCCGTGTGATTCTGGGATGAAGCAATTGCCGGTAATTACCGGGACTCGATGTCGTGGCAAACAGCGCGGGTCGTGCGCCGCGATATAGCAACCTAAAAAACAAATAATGCGAAGGTCTGTTCCCCCCATATGCGTATCTCCCGTCCGCTTGCCGTCGTCAAAATGTGACGACAATACAGGGAGGTCTTCCCCGTGTATTTGCATGGACGGAGTAAGGAGGGACTGCCGGTGCTGTGGGAGCAGATCGGGAAGGTTAACCTGCGGAGGGCGGACGAGCTGAAGCTGCCCCTGCAAGACCTGACCCCGAATTACGTGTTCCTGAACGAGTGCATCTGGAGGGTGGTGCTGGACAAGGGGGAAGACGACAAAGATGACGCCAAGGTGGGTGGGGGGGGGGGGGG
>MEHQ01001421.1:143819-210625 GCA_008828725.1 Saccharina japonica
CTGGGGGGGGGGGGGGGGGGGGTGTACTCATGCCGTGTATGGCCGTAGTCGTATGACCATAGACCCTCGCATCCCTACAATGCCGGGACGGAGCATCGCCAACCAGGCAGACATTGGGGGGTTCACTCGTTTGTTGCTGGCCTTAGTCATTTTGACCATTGACCACCCATCCCTTTCGAGACAGCGCACCGTTCCTACTACTAGTAGAGACACCTCCAACAGCCGGGCGCTCACTACGCTGTTCCCACATACGACACAGTTTTTTGTTTTGCTATTCTTATCCTCTTCCTGTTTCGCCGCCTGTGGCCACCATCTTATCTCCTAGGATAGCCATCGTTTTCTCGCTACTATCTACTATTTACAGGGGATCAATACCCGGTCGCCCCGGTGGTCTAACTGGTAGCCACGAAGCCTGTAGGCCCGGATGTCGAGGGTTCGATTCTTCCCATGGAGGTTTTTATTCTCATATGACACCGTCTGTCGAGAGCGCATATTATAGCGTGGGTAAGCAAAATTCGACGAGAGTTGACGAGGGAAGAAAGTGCTGAAATCTTCTCGCGATAAAATTGCAAGGCAAGAACCGTAGTGGGGGAGGAGGGAGAGGAGCCTTCTTTGTGACCCCGGATCTGAGTTACGACTAGGGAGGGAGAAAAAGACGGAAGTGCGAAGATAATAAATGGGATGGACAAATTTTTTTTTAGTAAATAGGACCTACGTTAGACTCAAAAACCTATATATTTACCTATTTTTACTAACAATATTTGGTCCTATTTACTACCTGGTAGTATTGTAGGGTTCCCCGTAATGGTGTACCAAACTTCTCCATGTCACATTCGTCCATTTCGCTCAACTCCTCCTCCAACACATGATGAGGGGGAGGGGTTGGTGGGACGCTGTGCGAAAGAGGACATGCGCAGCTCGCTGGCGCGAACACGCTTCGATGTGGATGGGGATGCCGACGTTGCTTCCTGCTTTCCGGCGCCAGGGTGTTTACCTCCGGGCGAGGCGTCCAAAGTGGAAAGCGGCAAGGATACATGATGGCGTGGGTGTGTATTGTCCTGAGTCCTGACCCCTCCTCCGCGCCCTTCTAGCGAAGAGCGACCCGCTCTGCGTGGAAGAACCCACCACCAAGCTGTTGTTGCTCTGCTACCCTATTGTTGTTGCTGCTGCTGTTGCTGTTGCTGCTGCTGCTGCTGCTGGCGTCGCCTCTGTGTGTTCGGAGCTACTACAAGGGGCCATATATACTACATAGTTGTACAGTGGGTATCCCGATTTAAGAGCACCCAAGATAAGAGCATTCGGGATTTTACAAGCGGTCAAATCGGCATGTCCCGCCTAAACTAAAAGCTATCCACAGGACAGGACACCTATTAATAGTAAGAAACAGGCTAATAAGAAAGCCAGGCTGAGATTTAGAGGGAAATCATAATTTCGGGAGTCGTTATCTTGAAATTAGTGTAGAAAGCACCCTCATCTCGAATAAGAAATCCAGCCTGGACCAGATTTCCTGTTTCTTACTACTGTAGGTGTCCTGTACTGTATTGCCCAATCCAGATAAGAGCACAATGTGTAGTTAAGAGCGCTTGTTTTGGCCTGTCACGGGGCGCTCGCTCTTAAATCGGGGTACCCACTGTAATCAGAACCCCACAATTGTTGTTGTTGTTGTTGTTGTTGTTGTCTTCACATTAAAAACCGTGCCGGTCTCTCTATCCAGTACCTCCATCTGTCCGTACTACTCCAACACTTGACACGGTCGATTCCCGTGGTCACAGGCTAACTTACCCAAAAAAAGGTATACTGAAAAAAAAAAAAAAGTGGAACCCGAAGGGTCCGCAAAGCGATCAAAGCCAGTAAAAAAACAGATAGTCTGGAGCCCTCCGCTCCCCTCTACACGCTATGTGAAGGTAAAAATAAAAGTGGAAAAGTCAACATCACCAATCGGGGGTATACGCCCCCTGATTCTATCTTGGTGCCCCTATAATGCCGGGGTGTTCCGTTGGACTCCAAAAATCACACATCCCCCCTGATGTTTACACACCATATTTGGTTCTGATAATTAGTGTATGCTCCCCCGTACTACTGTAGTTAAACTTCCGTGATCGCTGTGTTTTACCAACTGCAGTGGGCGTCGTATTTTCCAGCGGTTTTGGGATGCCCCGGAACCCCCCGTTTTGGGATACCGAAATATAGGAGCAGTTTGTCTGCTTCGTATGAATACTTCATACATACTCGTACGTTGCTTATATTTAGGGACTGGTATAGTACTACAGCGGTATATCCCGACCCCCCCCCCCCCCCCCCCCCCCCCCCCCCCCCCCCCCCCCCCCCCCCCCCCCCCCCCCCCCCCCCCCGCCGCCGCCGCGCGCGCGCTTATTTGCCTCGCTCCGTTGTTTTCCGTTAAAACTTTCCTTTGTTTCACCGTTGAAACGGTCCTTCATTTTTGCCATTGAAACGCTCCTTCGTTTTACGGTTGAAACGCTCCTTCGTTTTTTTCCGTTGAACAGTTCATCACGGTGGAGGACGTGAGCGGCGTGCGGCTGTGGCACCTCACGCCGAGAGTGCTGACGGTGCTGCGAGCTCTCACGGGAACGATGAAGGCGCACTACGTCGAGAGGTGAATTCAGGGGGGTGTATTGTACAACCAACGAAAAAAACGAGATATTTTACGTATGATACGTGTATCTTTTTTTGTGCGTCCGGTAGTCTTGGGACGAGTGGAGGTACACATACTATAAATAGTTACTTATATATACGTGTACCTTTTTTGTGCTTTCGGTAGTCTTGGGGACCGGGGGAGTTTATAGTGTTGTGCATATATAGTTATATGTCACGTGGGAGCTGTGCTCCCCCACTTCAAAATCAGACGTACGCTATCATATTACGCGGGGGGGGTAAAATAAACCTAGTGACTGTGGTGTGTGCCACCATTCAAGGTGGGGCGTCTGCCTTGAAGCCCCCCCCCCCCCCCCCGGCCTGTCTATAAATATATTACATATTCATAGGTTGGGTTGGCGTCGGTTGGCAACGACGCTGTAAAACATGCCTCTCACTGCGTGAGCTAAACAACCAGGGTACCGTTTTTTTTTTTTTGGCGGTCACCCAATCTGGCGGTCTGGTAGATCAATTGTGCGGGGTTGATAAACTCAACTCCGCACAAGGGGAATGATCGTATCACGTAGTGTGTATATGGTAAGGCACCCATGAGGCAGATACGTAGTAATACCCATTACTGTCTCTGGGAGTGGCCGCACCAGAAATTAAATCAATTCATTGGAGGCTGTCGTCCATATGCAAGTCCGCCTCAGAGGCGGTTCTTAGCAGGATGCAGCTCACCCTCCATGCGACTCGCCCAATACCTCACGGCGCTTCGCGCTTGGTGCAAGCAATGTCTGCCTGGTTGGTGAAAACCCAACGTGCTCCGTCCCAGCATTGTAGGGATGCGAGGGTCTATGGTCATACGACTACGGCCGTGCACGATATGAGTACCCCCCCCCCCCCCACCCCGGCGTTGTAGGGATGCGAGGGTCTATGGCCATACAACAACGGCCATGCATGACAATGGGTACTCCCCGTCCCCCTTCTTGCCCCTTTTCGCTGCTCCTCCTGGTGTTGCCCGCCCTTGATCTCCAGATGCCATAAGTCGTACATCATTAACGCCCCCGGAGCATTCACGGCGATGTGGCGAATAGTCTCGGGCTTGCTTGACCCAAGGTGGGTTCCGTCGCACACGGAGCAGCGTCACCTAGTTGGTTGGGGATACATCGGGCTCTCTTTGTGCTTTCGTTCTGGAATTGTGTGCGCTGTTTGGAAGGCCGAACCCACGCACGGAGATCGAGATTTCCAGACAGGGAGTTGGAGAAGAGTGGGAGGTGGGGGGGGGGGGGGGGAGCAGGGTTCTACCGCTGCGCTATATATGCGCCCCCGGGTTTTAGCGGAGTCACGTGTTCTTTTGTGTGTATTTTGCCGTGGCCACGGTGAAACACCCCCCTCCCCCCCTCCCCATCCGCTGAAGGCGTTACTGTGACCTCTTCTTTTCGCGCCGCGTGCAATAAAAAATTAATCGCGCAGGACCCGGTCGAAGATTTCCATCCTAGGCACAGATTTCATGGAGACGATGCAGCAGGACATCGACATATCGCAAATACCGACCGAGTACGGAGGGCAAAGCGCTAGAGCCTTGGACGATTCGGACGACGAGCGCAAGGTGACGTCTCGCCCCCTTTTGCTTCTGCTGGCTTTGTTTCTCCGCATAAGCTTCCCTTTCTCATACGCGCGCGTGTGGGGGCTTGGTCGTGCGTGGGGCTCATGTCTTCCATCCTCCTGGGGTCACCAGATGCGCGGAAGTTCCGGGGCGGCATCTCGGATTATGAAGCAGTCCCCCCAAAACAAAGACAAAGGGGGACGGCGGTCACCAATAATAGACTGTTGGAAAAACATAAACGACAAATAAGAAAAAAAAGGGGAGAAAAAAATGGAAAAGAGGCATCAAACCAGAGTAAGCTACAATAGAACTTGAGTGGTGTGAAGCTACAGCCAGCCGCCCTCTGTTTTTTTTACGTATACATTTATAGATAGTTTTTTGGTGGCGATTGTTTTTTGCGAGAAAACCAGTCCCTACGTTTGTTATTGCCGTTCCGGCGCGGGTATCTATGATGGCGCTCTATAGTAGAAACTAGCACGAACGGCGTATACCGTAGGTGTGCCCCCTGTTGCGCGAGCGCCCTCGTTGTGCGCGCGTTTTGTATGCGCGTGAAGCAAAGAGCAGGGACTTCACGTTGGAATCACGTTACATCTACTTCTGTAGCATTTTGGTTCTAGTTTTTCTCTGCTTGGCATCGCCGGAGTCCAGCCCAATAATAGTCGCGACTGACCGCTGACCTAAGGAGCCGATTTCATGCACGGTAGGTAGCGTACAGCAACAATGCACATGCTCCAAGCACAAACACGGGCACAGGCGCGAGCACAACAATGCACACAAACTGGTGATTCAACCCCCCCATACTCCTGGAGGGGGGGGGGGGGGGGACGATGCTGCTGTAGTCGAATGGAGATTGCGGGGGGGGGGGGGGGGAGGTAATCATGTTCTTGCTTGCCTTAGTCGTTTGACCATTGACCGCGAATCCTTTTTTAAGACGGAGCGGGCGTGCTCATTTGTTGCTTTCCTTGGCCATTTGACCATTGACCACGCATCCCTTTCGAGACGGAGCACCGTTCCTACTCCTAATAGAGACACTCCCAACAGTTGGGCGCTCATTTACGCTGTTCCCTTATATTACATAGAAACGTTTTGCTAGCCATATTCCCTTCTTCCTGATACTCGTGGAAGGGGGGGGGCGGGACGTAGTCGTCTGAGCATTTCCTCTAACATTTCTAGATGCGGTGGCCAATTTTGCCCCCCCCACCCCCATCTCGAAAGGGATGCGTGGTCAATGGTCAAATGACTAAGGCAAGCAACAAATGAGTACGCCCCCCCCCCCCCCCCCCCCCCCCCCCCCCCCCCCCCCCCCCCCCTCCCCCACCCCCATCACTACCACCGCCCTTCGTGCAGATCCAAGCTCTTGTCAAACGCCTTGGTGCGGAGGCACAAGGAGGAACCGAGGGCGTGCCTGAACAAGCGGCGACGCCCGGAGAACCGGTGGACGCTGCCGCGACTTAGGGTCAGCGCTGTTGTTGTAGTGTTGTTTTTTGTTTTGCGGTGGGTACTGGGCTTTCCACAACTTGCGGTTGGGATAGTGGGTGCTGGGCTTTCCACAACTTGTGGTTGGGATAGTGGGTGCTGGGCTTTCCACAATTTGCGGTTGAGATAGCTTATAGTACGTGGTTCGGGCTTTTCCTCTTTTGGAGCTGAAATTGGTGTATTCACCGACGGCGCTGCTGTGTGCTGTTCCGTTCTGCGCTTCTGCGGAGTGTTTGCCCTTTTCTGTTTGAGGAAAATTGGGAAAA
The DNA here is from genome assembly GCA_008828725.1 of Saccharina japonica. NCBI lineage: Eukaryota > Phaeophyceae > Laminariales > Laminariaceae > Saccharina > Saccharina japonica. The sequence goes on from MEHQ01001421.1 coordinate 149,763, forward strand.
AAGTGATCTGGTATGTGTGCGGAGAGGGAGAAGAGGAGAGGGGAGGGGAGGGGAGGGGAGGAGGTAGGAGATAAGAGCCGCAAAGTAGTGGTACGTTGCTACTGTAAACCGCTCTCTCTTTTTCTCTCGCCCTTTTCTCTCGCTCGGGCTCGGTGGAGACTAACTACTGTGCCGAGTAAAACTGTACGGGGGGGGGAAGGCTTTAGGCTTTATGCCGAACGCAGGTCACGCGCTGCTGATACCTTGGGCGCCACAGCGTTTTTGTTTATTCTGTCGAGCATGATCTTGCCTGTGATGCTCTGTTTTTGTGGATATGAAGAAAAAAAAAATGGATGACCGTAGATCCAACGCCCGAGCTGGGACGAGGTCCTGGGGGTTGGTTTCGTCGAATCGAGTCGATTTTTTTACTAGTTTGTTTTTCGTCGAGGAGCGAATGGGGCGGTAGCACGTCTATTGCATTGTTTTGCCTCCGCTCGTTGTGCTTCTAGGTTCTAGGGGCGGTATAATAGTCTACCAGGAATGGTGTTTTGTTTTACGCGTTTTTTTTTTAATTCTGTGGTCTTCGGTCTTTTGATTAGAGCTCGCGCGCGAGCCGTTTTGCAGATCCCAAAGCCTAAGAGACGGAACCCCCGTCATCCGTGGGTCGCCCAAGTGCTATAACTGGAACGCAGGACCCGGTAGGGGCTGTAACATATTACGGTATATAATAGCCCTGCAACTCTATGATACGTAGCTCTGTTATCTGGGTATATATGTAGATCCTGTATCACGAAAACAAGTTTTGATTAACAGACTTTTTGAACTTCTGGGGGTGGTTGTCCTTACGGACCTTATATATGCGGTATCACAGCCGGTTAAGACCCCACTGCGATTCCCGCGGTAGTTCCTAGATGTTCGGGCTCGTACTTGATTTATCCCCGGCAATATTCTCGGCAGAGTTCTGTCGCCGTATTCTGTCGCCTGCCTCGTTTACCGTGGTAACGTGCAACGACGTTTTCCCTGGGGCGATAGCAATGAAAAATATGTGTGAATACATGAATAATACAAATACTTCGTAAGATACTAATAAGGCGTCAGCCTTGTGTGGCGTCGGATTTCTTGGTTTTTTTTTCGGAGACCCCTGCTTCAGCTGTGAGTTCATGATTTACGGAGTGGTCCTCCACTTTGCAAGTTGAGCGATAAATCGGTCGCTCGAATTGTAGAATTCGTCGTGAAGAACTGAATAGGCCGGCGATTTCCCTGATTGGGCCGAGGTGGACGATACGATGCCCCTGTGGTAATTTCGTGATTTCTGCCGGCAAATGCGAGTCGACGAGGGAAGAAAGGGCTGAACCCTTCTCGCGATGAAAGTGCAAGGCACGTACCGCAGGGAGGGGGCGGGGGGCGAAGAGCCTTCTATGCGACCCCGAATCTGAGTTACGACTACGAGTATGATTACGTAGGAGGCAGAAGAAAGAAGGAGGAAAAATATTAAATGGTATTAAAAATACAAAAATACAAAAATACACGAATAGTGCATCGTTTTTTTTTTTTTTTTTTTCTATTTTGTTTCCAGCTTAACTCATGGGAGGATTTTTACCATCAGCTACCCTGCCTTCTCTGCGCACGGAAGCTGTATGCAGCACGTTTTGAGCGGGGACCAAGGGGGTAAACTTACATGAGCAACCAAAAGTGTTTTTACTTTTTTTGGCGGACGGGGATGTTTAAAAAAAACTTGGGCTCGTAATGTGACAGACTGACCTGTTATGCCCTGGTATAATCCACTCTGAACGTAAATATAAGGAACTTTTTAAAGATTAACATGAAGGCCAAACATTCCTTACATTCACACCCAGAGTTGTACCTGGTATATAGGCAACATATCCCCGGCACGCTATAATAGTACCCACACATAATGGTGATGCACTCCAATTGGTCGACGTTAGCCTTGCACTTTGATGCAACCGAGGCCCACCGCGGGGTGCTTAGTCGGGGTCTGGGCTGGACGTCCTATACGCGTCCTTTCCGTACCGGAGACGATTCAAGGCGGAGGTGGTGGAGGTGCGACGAAGGGGAAAAGTTTGCGCCTCGGAATAGATCGCCGATCCCCACACGGCATGATTTTGATATTTCAGGGCACAAATATATTCTTGATCTGTATGATGTAGCTCAATTCGCCGGGTCTGAGCCGTATGATCTGCATTGATCTCACGCCTGTTTCCTGTGTTTGATCTGTACTATACAGATCCTTGCTCAACATAATAACGGTACAGGTGAGGATCTACTTGCAGATGATTTACCTACTACCGTAGATCGTGGTCTGTCCGGAGTGTGAGACATCAGTACAGCAAGGAGTCCGTCGTCCAAGAACTCCTCCATTTTTTTTTCTTACAGCCTGGGCAAGTGCAATTTGTGCACACATCGAGCAGATCAGATCAGATCATATCAGATAGGATCAGATCAGATAGATCACCATTTAATGATCTAGATCTTTCGGGGCAGATATATCCCAGATTCATATGATCTACAGTAGTAGGTCATGTCTGTCAAGTGAGAGATCTCTGTGACATGGATGGCTCTTTGCGCACGTGTTTGCCGGGTGAGATCTGTACGATGCGGCTCTCGCACAAAAAATCTCATAACGGAAAATATACATCATTAGGACCTAGATTTTCTCGTAGACCGTCTTTTAAGGGGCCCCTTCGGTCATGATGAAACACGAGTCTTCCATCGTTGAAAAATATATATTTTTTCGTTTTTTTTACAGCAGCAATACTATTTCTGGTATAATAACACCATATCAGTACTCCTTACGGAAAACGGCATAGCTCCAGTTCTAACGCTCAGGTGTTCGCCCATAGAGTATTTGCAAAGAGCCTAGACCATGGTCAACATTTGTGTCTCGGGAGGCATATCGATCAGACGCCTTGGTCGTCACGAAAAGTGTCTCTAAAGAGGCACTAATCCTAACGTTAGGATTAGTGCCTCTTTAGAGACACTTTTCGTGACGACCAAGGCGTCTGATCGATATGCCTCCCGAGACACAAATGTTGACCATGGTCTAGGCTCTTTGCAAATACTCTATGGGCGAAAACCTGAGCGTTAGAACTGGAGCTATGCCGTTTTCCGTAAGGATTAGTGCCTCTTTAGAGACACTTTTCGTGACGACCAAGGCGTCTGATCGATATGCCTCCCGAGACACAAATGTTGACCATGGTCTAGGCTCTTTGCAAATACTCTATGGGCGAAAACCTGAGCGTTAGAACTGGAGCTATGCCGTTTTCCGTAAGGATTAGTGCCTCTTTAGAGACACTTTTCGTGACGACCAAGGCGTCTGATCGATATGCCTCCCGAGACACAAATGTTGACCATGGTCTAGGCTCTTTGCAAATACTCTATGGGCGAACACCTGAGCGTTAGAACTGGAGCTATGCCGTTTTCCGTAAGGAGTACTGATATGATGTTTGTTATACCAGAAATAGTATTGCTGCTGTAAAAAAAACGAAAAAAATATATTTTTCAACGATGGAAGACTCGTGTTTCATCATGACCGAAGGGGCCCCTTAACAGATTGTTCAGATCGTGATCTGTCCCGAGATGTGTTAACTTGTGGCCCAATCAGCTCGTTTTTGGGCGGTGTGCCGCGAACACCAGCCAACACTCGACCTCGTACAGTATTACGGGGGGCCATAGCCGCTCGCCCCGGTAGAGTAGTGGTCAGCTTCAAAGACTACTATCATTGGTACCAAAGATCGAATCCCACCGTGGTGAGAGATTTTGTCTTTTTTATTTGAAAAAATCAAAAAGGAACCAATTGCTGAGAGCGCCTTCGTGGTGTGGGTAGGCGGAATCCGACGCAAGTCGACGAGGGAAGAAAGTGCTGAAATCTTCTCGCGATAAAAATGCAAGGCGAGAACCGTAGTGGGGGGGGGAGGGAGAAGAGCCTACTTTGTGACCCCGGATCAGAGTTACGACTAAAATAGGAAGGAAAGAGAAAGGAAGGGCGAAGATAATAAATGGGATGGAAAAAAAAAGAAGTATATATAGGACCAAATATCGTTAGTAAAAAGAGGGAAATATATACTCGTACGTTTTTGTGTTTACCGTAGGTCCTATTTACTACCTACTATTAATACTATTACGGGGTGGGCTAATGTAGTAAATAGGACCTACGGTACATACAAAAACCTATATATTTCACTATTTTTACTAACAATATTTGGTCCTATTTACTATGGTCCTACGTAATAGTGTAGTATGGTCCCCCGTAATAGTAGAACGTCTTGATTGCGCTTGGCCTCACACGATGGGGAATTCAGACGGTAAAAATGCTGGCGTATATCTTGAACATGTGATCGGGATCGAGGCAGCTTGGGAAGGGGCCTACAAACTACTCTTCTACAAGAAGGTAGACGGAGGCCGGGGTCACCCGGTCTGGTAACGTGTACTGCCGAAAAAAGCGCTGAGTCCGCACAGAGGGTGGGTGCGATCGTTTTTCAGCGCTCGTTTTCTCAACAACGGTAAAAAGGGTGCTATATCGTATACAGAGTCGAACATTGAATTTTCCGAAGGCCCTCGACCAGATATTTCCGTAAACACGAAACATCTTGTTCGGTACGGTATTGGTAACCTTCCCGTTCTGGAAAAATCGAGCGCTGAGAAACGATCGTACCCCTCTTGTCTGTGTGAACTCAACGCTCTATTCTCGTGTACGGTATTCGTCTTTTTCTCCAGCCCCATGGGATACTCCCGTGCCAATACCGGCGGTACAGTACTGCTATGGAAGTCCCACGGGAATCCCACGGAAGCACCACAGATATCCCACGGAAGTCCCATGGGACTCCCACAGAAGGAAAAGTCCCACGGAAGCACTACAGATGTCCCACGGAAGTCCCATGGGACTCCCACGGAGGAAAATCGGGAAATCCCATGGAAGCAGAAGTCCCACGGGATTTCCGAAATCCCACGGAAGAACCATGGCAGTAATGGTATTCCCATGGAAGCCCCACGGGAACTCCGAAGTCCCATGGAAGTACCACGGAAGTCTCATGGAAGCACCACGGGCTTCCCATGGGAGCTCCAAAACCCCGCGAAAAACATTTGAAAGCACCACGGGAGTCAAATGGGAACCAGGAAGTCCCACCGAATTTCCCTTGGGTGTCCCATGGAAGTCCCACGGAAGCACCATGGGAACTCGGAAGTCCCACGGAAGTCCCATACGGAAGTCCCATAGGGCTCCCACGGACGCACAGGTGCCATAGAAGCCCCCCGGAAGTCTTCCGTGGGACTTCCATAGGTCCCTACGAGTCGCATGGTACTACTTCCATTATGCCTCCATGGATTCGATAGGACTTCCGTGGTACTTCCATTTGGACCCCCGTGGGACTTCCACGTGACTGTATTGTTCTCATGAGGCTTCCATGGGTCTTCCATGGAATTTCCTTGGGACTTCCATGTGGGACTTCCACGGGACCTCCAGGGGACTTCCATGGACCTCAATGGAATTTCCATGGGGAGTTCCATGAAAGCCCCGCAAAAGTGCTACAGGACTTATATGCTTTAAATACTACTGCGAGTATGCTTCCCCAGTTTTAGTATTAATACTATTACAGGGGACCATAGTAATCAGGACTCATGACATTCACAAAAACCTATATATTTCAGTATTTTTAGTCAACATATTTGGTTCTGATTACTGTGTTCCCCCGTAATACTAAACTTCTGCTAGCACTACTACTACTACTACTACTACTACTACTACTACTACTACTACTACTACTACTACTACTACTACTACTACTACTACTACTACTACTTTAACTACTACTACTACTACTACTACTACTACTACTACTACTACTACTACTACTACTACTACTACTACTACTACTACTACTACTACTACTACTACTACTATTACTACTACTACTACTACTACAGTAGGGGTCCCCCAATAAGGCGGTGGTGTGCCAGAGCAATATGACCGCCTTATCGAGGGAAGCCGCCTTCTTCATTCCAGGTTATGAGTGCGATTCCCGAGTCGCGCCAAGCGATTTTGACCGCCTTACGTATATCGGGATATCGGGATACCGTCTTAGTCAGACTGCCTTATTGGGGGACCCCCATTGCTACTAAAGCGGCCGCTGTGCCTCCCCGCGTTGCACGCGGCGGGAAGATAATCATCTACTGCGACGTCATTTCTCTACGCGTATTACTACCTGCTGCTGCTACTGCTGCTGTTCTGCTGTCCCTCAAGGCAGGAGGAAGGCAACTCGACAACTGACAGGCCGCTGGAATATCGTCGGCTGTCGGCGATGATTCCGTGTCTGTGCGTACTGCCTACTACGTACCAATGCATGTATTGTTATATTTTGTCTGTTTTTGTTTTCCACTGAAACCGATCAATCCACGTTTTCAGTACTTTATCCTACACTAAATTGCTGTGTACAGGTCTCTTCGTACCGATTTCCTTATTTCTGTAAGATCGCATGGCCGATCTCCCCTTTTCCAGGAGAAACACTCGAAAATTAATTGATTGTGACAAAACAGGTCGAAAAACGGCATTTTTTTTCAAATGATAGAGATATCACCGGACGTTTCATAGATCTTGTGAAAAAAATGAGAAAAAAAAAAAATAAATAAAGCAAAAAAAGCCAAGCCAGAAAGCTACAACAGCAGTACAGCAGTATGCGACGGCTTTGAACCTCGATACTTACATCAACGTCAACGAAGGCGCGATCTGATCATGCCGGCGCTGCCAGTGGTTCCGTTGCTCACGGCTTCTGTCGTAGGCTTCTTACTTTTCCTAATCGACTTGGGACTCGAGCCCTACGAGTACCCGAGGTGAGTGAGCCGACTTCAAAAACGATGCCTTCTTTTTGTGTTGTGCTCTGATTCTTGCTCAGATTTACGTTTGCAAAAGCTGAGATCGTCGTGTCTGCAGCAGATCATGGGGGCCAGCGGTGCGTCGTGCGTGCTGCGTGTGTGCTGCTCCCAGCGTCTCTTAAGCAGCTACCAGTACCTGTGTGGCATTTGTTCTCAACCACCCTCGGATCGATCGGAGATTCGATTCTTGTGGCCTCCGGGCGGCAGCCCCCTCTCTCCCTTTCGAAAATATGTCTTTTGAAGACGGAGGATACGATTAATACGATTATAATACGACCACGAAAAACGTTTGCCTTTTGGTTTGGCACACCTCACGTTTTTCGAAGAGAAGAGAAGCGAACGAGGTGCAGCAACAGCAGTACAACAGTATCCTAGTTGGTGGTGCTGATGGCAATCACTGGGACTGGCTGGTTGGTGGTGGATCGACTCAAGAATGGTATCATACATGAGCAGTACTCGCGCACACACTCGATTTCCTCGGCACGGGCCATGCCCTTCAGAACTGGAAAATGTATCCCACACTAATTCCGAGTAGTTTGTCCCCAAAAACAGGGGACCGGTTCTTAAGGGGTTAATAAAAAAAACTACTTTTTTTTCTGTTTTTTTGCCTCTCTCTCATAGATGTCGGGAGACATGACTTTCAACCGTTGACAGACAGCAGATTTGCCTTGACATGCCGTGACTGACACCAAAATACTAGTTTTTAGTGTGGAACACTTCGGCCCTACACCCTTGACAGCGCACGTTTTGCCTTGCTTGACATGTCTCCCGACATCTTTGCTCTCTCTGGTATCTGGTATACAAATGCTGGGATGTTGTTGCGTTTCGACGAGCAAAAATCACGTTTCAGGTTTCACGCACATTCTGGACGGAAATATAAGGATCGTTCACACATTAATATCAATATCAAACTCTCCTTACATTCCTGTCCAGAATGGTACAATACAGCACACAGCAGTCGTAGCAGCACAGCCAGTATTTTGCAGAGGAGCATACAGTAGTAAATAGAACCAAATACGTTGTGCTATTAATAGCGAAAATAAGGAAATGTATGTAATGTATAGGTTTCTGTGTCTACCGTAGGTCTTATTTACTACGACCCCCCGTCATAGTACAGCAGTATACTGGTATAGAACAGCCCGTGCAGCCGTACATCTACTATTATTGCTGATGAGAGCAGCTACGTAGTCGTAGCATCAGCAGCAGCAGCAGCAGCAGCAGCAGCAGCAGTAGCAGCAGCAGCAGCAGTGCCGCGTGCCGAAGGATAGCCATATTAACACCAGACAGACAGACCACCATCAGTGGGGGATGCTGCGGTTCGCTGTATGGTAACCTGGTAACCGAAGTCCCACATCTTCTTGTTGATGCGGTTCACCACGAGCGAACCAAGCAAGCACTTTTAGCAACGCAGTAAGAGAGGGTCTGCTTGGCGGTTTCGCATTCACAGCTTGGAAAAAAAAAAACATGTCGCGCGGACGGATCATGCGTTAAATCATCTGTCTCCCATACATAGCTCAACCCCGGTAAACTTGTGTAGACGAGCTATCTCCTACAGCTCACACCCGGCAAACATGTGATAGATCATGTACTTCGTATACTCGTAGCTCTTACAGCTCACCCGCGGGAAATAATTCCAGAAGAGCTTCGTACCTATCTACTCTGTGTCGTACCTGGTAGATAATATCTCATCCCCGGCAACCAACTATGTATGTATGCGCAGAAGAGCTGTCTCCTATACAGCTCACAGTCGGCAGACATGTGATACTGGTACATACTCGTAGCTCATCATGCAGTTCTTCTGGCCCACCCTCGGGAAAATGTGTCGAAGAGGTATGATATCTCCCATACGTACGTGTTGTAGCTCACACCTGGCAAACCGTGTGTAGATGATGTATTAGACTAATAGCTCAGATAAAATACAATACTACTGCTGTAGTTCTCAGCCTCAAGAAACACAGTATGTACACTACAGCAGTAGTAGTAGTAGTAGTAGTAGTAGTAGTAGTAGTAGTAGTATTTAGTAGGTTTTATATGGTGATTGACACTCGCGCTGCATTGAAACGGCAATTGATTGGTGTACTTTGTATTGATGTATTGAAAGCATACGTGCTCAAGAGGAACAGATGACTGCTGCACGGACGAAGAGACACGAAGAAGAGGAGGAAGATACAGGCATAATGATGGCGGGGGGGGAAATTAAACAAAGAGAGAAACTAAGCCCAAAAGCAGGAGAGAAGCGAGATCAAAGAAAATAAAATCGTACTCAAGGCGATGATATGATATGCAACATGGGTTCCCGTCTCTGCTACAAAACCGATCCGGGAACCTTGTCACACCCTCTCTCTGCCATCTCCTTGCTACTCTCGTCAATAGCAGTGTCAAGTGCCAGTACTGTCGCTGCCTTTGCCCCCCCCAGTGAACAGCTCAACAAGAAACGAACAAAAACAATACTACAATAATAGCATTCAGAGATTATTAATAGTCGAATCGACACCTTGCCACACGATCTACCACTTCGTTTCTGCTTTCGTCGACAGCTGCTGTATCAGTACGGCTGCCCCCCTACCCTACCCTTGTCGCCGTTCTTGGCGTCCTCAGCTGCGTGCCGTAGCCATCTCCTCTCCACCTCGCCCCTGTGCCACCTCGCCATGAAACAGTCCACCGCTTTGATGACCCCCCGATACCACTTCCCACTCTTCTTACGTAGCGGCCCTAAGCCAGAACACCGTCTCTGCTCCGAACAGCAAAGGGAACTTTCAGTGGAACCCTCGGGGGCTTGAAAACCCCTGAGGTCGTCAGCTAGACACTGATTGGGCCCAATTGTAGACCAGTGTAGACTGAAAATGTATAGCACCCATCCGGGATACGTACCTGGTATTTGAGACTGGTACCTGGTACAGCATGATACTATTCCTGGCTTATTTCCACCCAGCATGCTACAGTATGAATAGATAGTACTACTGCTGTATCTGGTCACACCACTACAGATTACCGGTAACCACGCTGCTCGCAATGCATTTTCGTAGGGATCTCATTGTTGTTCCTCCGAATCAATGCGAAACATGTACGTACGAGTACTTACGTTACGTATATTGTTCGTTGTTGTTGCTGTTGCGTGTGCGTTCTGCCCCACTGACCGACCGACCGACCGACCGACCGACCGACCGACCGACCAGTATGCCGGACCTACTCCCAAGGGTTCCGGCGTGGCTCAGCGACTCTTTGAGGCGCAGGTACCTGCGAAGGTGAGAGAGGCATGACAACTTTCTTTTGGTTATTTTCGGCAGCCGACAAAGTAGTCTATCTGTGGTTTGTGAAGTAGAGTACGAGAGGTATTGTGTTTGATTCCGACGAGCGAACGACCAGAGCAATCAGCGTGTGTGTGTTGTCAGAGAAACCGCTGTGTGTGGGACAGGCTGTAGATGCTATCGATGCTATCGTACATGATATCACCTCAAAGGCAAAATAACAGTTTTATGTCACCACTCTCGCGTATGTACATATTATGTATTCTTTTTAGCTCAACCCGTGGGATGCTTCAGCCTCACTCAGCAGTCCTCTCGACAAGCCATAGTCACAGGTGCATGTCGTCCTTTAACCCCCCCCCTCCCCGCTTTTGCTCCGTCTCTAAAGGGATGCTGTTTGGTCAATGGTCAACATGACTTAAAGGCAAACAACAACATTCGGAGTACGCCCCCCCCCCCCCTCCCCCGGTACTTATGGCTCCCTTTTTTTCGCGCATAATTAGGGTTCAGCATTCCCCATTAATTTCCCAGCACTACTTACGTTGATTTTCCTCGATTTTTGTGCCAACTCGCGCTCGCTCTCGCACGTTCACTGACGGAAAAAAAATGCTCAAAGACAAGAGTGTCGTACAGAGTCATGAATAACAAATAACACCACCAGACGAGCTTCGTAACTCAGCGCAACCGCCAGCAGAGTGACGGCAGTCTACCCGAGGTATCAAAGTTAGACTACTGTACACGCAGCCAATGCGTGCATAATAAATACAAAAATACCCAGGCACCAGGTACCCTAGGCGGAAATGTAAAGACCGTTGGGTCACAATTAAGAATCTCTAATGGTCCTTATATTTACGTCCAGCGTGGTTTCATTGTAGCCAACCACAAGTAAGGGCTTCATGTATGATATGTACAGCAGTACTGCAGTATCATATTATTATTATACCATTTCCATCTGACAATGTGCAGCTCTTTACATGCGCCGTGTATGTATGTGCTTCTCCATGTTGTGAACCGCAGCAGCAGCAGCAGTATGGCGTGCTATTATCAGTACCAGTCTGATCAGTACGATCAATATCACCCGGGGGGCATAGTAATCAGGACCAGTCACATACACAAAAACCTGTATGTTCCAGTATTTTTACTACAGTAAGCTTATTTGGTCATGATTACTATATATACTGAAGTATATAATTATTTATTTTTTGTCCATCCCATTTATTATCTTCGCCCTTCCTTTCTCTCTCCTTCCTATGAATAGTCGTAACTCAGATCCGGGGTCGCAAATTAGGGTCTTCTCCCTCCTCACCCACTACGGTTCTTGCCTTGCATTTTTATCGCGAGAAGATTTCAGCACTTTCTTCCCTCGTCAACTCTCGTCGAATTTTGCTTACCCACGCTATAATATGCGCTCTCGACAGACGGTGTCATCTGAGAATAAAAACCTCCATGGGGAGAATCGAACCCTCGACATCCGGGCCTACAGGCTTCGTGGCTACCAGTTAGACCACCGGGGTGACCGGCTTCACATTAACCCGTAATAGTATGGATTTTTGAGGGGTGGACAAAGGGTGATAGTGGATCTTTAAAATGGGGGTATTTGTCTTGGTAGTAGTGATGTTGACCCTCAGATCGAACCCGAACCCGAACCCTAACCCGAACCCTATGCCAGTGGTCAGTACTTGCTTGGCCAATCAGAGTGCCTAATTAGCTACCTTAGGAAGATCCACTAACAGCGTCTGTCCACTACTGGGATTTTTTTCAAGTATAATCATTCGCCCTCATTTCGCTTTCCTTTCGCGCTCTGACCCCGACCGGGTACATACTGGTACCTACAATACGTACGTAGGGCGACCCTAAGAGTCATTTTTATTGGGCGGGGGCGTCGTTTTGCGATATGTGGTCCTTGGATTTTTTTTCTTTAACGTAACAAAGTTGCTCATTGACCCCTGTACCCTGTACCCTTTACGGTGGTAGCCCTTCCTTGGCTCCAACCCTCTATCATATTTTGTCCGTTTTTTTCTTTATACGAAGCCCTTGGCTCTAACCCTTGTCCATATATTATATGTATCGTCATAACTTAGATCGGGGTCTCGAAGTAGATGGCTCCTCTCGCCCTTCATGCCCGCTCGATACTGAAACTGAAACACCTGGTTGTAATAGGTTACGAGTTACGACTTTTTTCGTAATATTTTTGTTTTTTTATGGGCAAACCCTGCATCTCACTTTACATTAAATTGATCGTATTTTTTTTCGAGGTACGTCGCTCGCCGTCGATTACAGCAGTGCGTACGTGCGTACCGCTTCAGTTTCATTAGCGGCACTACTGTTGACTGTTGACCAGAGGCACTATACTTTGTTTTGTGTATACACCATGTATGATATGCACCTATTGACAGTACGATTCCCATGCGCTTTTAAACGAACGGATTTGACGAGAGTTGACGAGGGAAGAAAGTGCTGAAATCTTCTCGCGATAAAAATGCAAGGCAAGAACCGTAGTGGGTGAGGAGGGAGAAGACCCTAATTTGCGACCCCGGATCTGAGTTACGACTATTCATAGGAAGGAGAGAGAAAGGAAGGGCGAAGATAATGAATGGGATGGAAACAATAAATAAAATGGAATGGATGAGGTATGATTGAAATAAGAGCTGCACAGTGTCAGATGGCAAATGGAATAATAATAATTAATTAATTAATTAATTAATGGCCAAAAGCTAAGAACAGGTGTTCGTACTATTATTAATAGTAACTGGTATATCTTGTCACTTTGAGCGAAAAGCAGGTACATTCTGCAACCAAGTGAAAAACGCACGCCACGAGCTGTGTGTGTTTTCAGGATTTTATTTTTTATTTTTAGCCATGAGCAATCACAAACATGTTTTTGTATTTGCGCCTGAACAGCAGAATGGTAGCGAATGTGCCTCCCTAATCTTGATAATTTTGGTATGGCCTTTCCTGTACGCATATACCTGTATGCTGTATGCTGTATGCTTTGATTTTGCTTTCGTGATAACACTCATCACTCCTACATACCTGGTACTATTATTGCCGTATATACCAGGTATACTACGGTAGTAGTAGCCACACACATCGATAGCCTATGAACAGCATATTGAACTATTAATACCCGCTTTCGGTACCATTTCAGCAAGCAGCAGTGTATAATGGCGGGAAGCGGGAAGAGACCTCCTATGGGTAGTCTCATACACGCGTATCGTATATAGATATATACACTATGTCGTTGTAGCGGGTCGTATACACATTCATATATGTACGTTGCAGTGTTGTGACGTCTTCGTGTAGGGCGTATAGGAGACAGTGTACGTATGTATGGCCTCTGATTGCCTCAAAATTCGCCAAAACCAAAATCAGTTGAAAGCTATTATTAATAATAGACAAAGTAGACAAATACAGGAGGTGTACCTGGCCATTTCAAGCCAAAGACAGGTACGATTTGAGGCTGGCCAATGACAGGTGTCCTAGCGTGTGATTGATACCAGTACTTGGTTTTAGTATGCACCTTTTTTTAGCACCAAAGTGACCAGGTACACCTGATTTCGGCTGAACCAGTTAAATAATTATTACGTAACCTGGTACCTGGTAATTTATTTTACTTATTATTAAATACTCAATAAATTATCAACAAAGAGTCGTACGAGATGAGAAGAAAGACAGCAAATAAATGGAGCATATAAAGCTCAAGCCGGAAGTAGATACGTACAGAATGGAGTAAACTTTGTGCAGAGAGAGGGCTCTTTTGGTTTCCGTGTTTGTTTCTTCTTTCGGAGTGCCAAGAGTGATCAACGTTGAAAGCTACAAACACATCATTAAGGATGGCAAGGATAATGATAATGAACGAACGAACGAATAAACGAACGAAAACCGATTGCGAATAGACAATTTGGAGACGACAAAAAATAAAGAGTGCGACGACTCCAGTTATCGAAAAGGGCAAATACTTCCCAAGGTTAAGAGTTGACCGCCGAGCGATGAAGAAAGTGGTGCCTGCCTCTGCTCTGGTGATGTCGTCGACGGTCAGTCGGCGTCTGTCGCGGCTGCTACCCTTGCGCGTCGTGCTTTCCGCTCTACTATTATACCGTAAGGATGCGGGTTATCGCACAAGGGTGCGATCGTCTTTCAGAGTTTGTCTTCTCGACAGCGGCATTATTTATGTCTGTTAAATAAAGTCGATCATTATATTTTCGGATGGCTCTCTCTCTCTCTCGATCAGATCTTTCCGAAAACACCAGGGCTGTTCGCGGGTGAATGACCCGGCCCGCCGGTCGGGTCAGGAAGTGTTCAAAATGCCAATGGTCGGGTCGGGTCGGATCAGGAAGTGTTCAAACTCTCACGGGTCGGGTCGGGTCATGACCCGACATCTTAAAAAAATTGCGGATCGAGTCAGGTCATGGCCCGATGTCTCAATTTTTCGCGGATCGGGTCGGGTTATGACCCAGCATCTCAATTTTTCGCGGGTCGGGTCACGTTATGACCCGCGAGAAATGGGTCGCTCGCGGGTCGGGCCAAAATTACCCGCGAGTTGTTTTCTGTTGACCCGCGGGTCGAACCCGCGGATCCGGCCCGCGGGCCCGGATTTTCATAACTGGCCGCTTCCTNGCCATGAGCAATCACAAACATGTTTTTGTATTTGCGCCTGAACAGCAGAATGGTAGCGAATGTGCCTCCCTAATCTTGATAATTTTGGTATGGCCTTTCCTGTACGCATATACCTGTATGCTGTATGCTGCATGCTTTGATTTTGCTTTCGTGATAACACTCACTCCTACTATACATACTATTATTGCTGTATATACCAGGTATACTACAGTAGTAGCCACACACATCGATAGCCTATGAACAGCATATTGAACTACCCGCTTTCCGTACCATTTCAGCAAGCAGCAGTATATAATGGTGGGAAGCGGGAAGAGACCTCCTATGGGTAGTCTCATACACGCGTATCGTATATAGATATATACAGTATGTCGTTGTAGCGGGTCGTATACACATTCATATACGTCGCAGTGTTGTGACGTCTTCGTGTAGGGCGTATAGGAGACAGTGTACGTATATATGGCCTCTGATTGCCTCAAAATTCGCCAAAATCAGTTGAAAGCTATTATTAATAATAGACAAAGTAGACAAATACAGGAGGTGTACCTGGCCATTTCAGGCCAAAGACAGGTACGATTTGAGGCTGGCCAATGACAGGTGTCCTGGCGTGTGATTAATACCAGTACTTGGTTTTAGTATGCACCTTTTTTTAGCACCAAAGTGACCAGGTACACCTGATTTCGGCTAAACCAGTTAAATAATTATTACGTACCCTGGTACCTGGTAATTTATTTTACTTATTATTAAATACTCAATAAATTATCAACAAAGAGTACGAGATGAGAAGAAAGACTGCAAATAAATGGAGCATATAAAGCTCAAGCCGGAAGTAGGTACGTACAGAATGGAGTAAACTTTGTGCAGAGAGAGGGCTCTTTTGGTTTCCGTGTTTTTTTCTTTTTTCGGAGTGCCAAGAGTGATCAACGTTGAAGCTCATTCATGCTACATACACGTTGTTAAGGATGGCAAGGATAATGATATTGAACGAACGAACGAATGAACGAACGAAAACCGATTGCGAGTAGACAATTTGGAGACGACAAAAAAGAAAGAGTGCGACGACTCCAGTTATCGAAAAGGGCAAATACTTCCCGAGGTTAAGAGTCGACCGCCGAGCGATGAAGAAAGTGGTGCCTGCCTCTGCTCTGGTGATGTCGTCGACGGTCAGTCGGCGTCTGTCGCGGCTGCTACCCTCGCGTGTCGTGCTTTCCGCTCTACTATTATACCGTAAGGATGCGAGTTATCGCACAAGGGTGCGATCGTCTTTCAGAGTTCGTCTTCTCGACAGCGGTATTATTTATGTCTGCTAAATAAAGTCGATCATTATATTTTCGGATGGCTCTCTCTCTCTGTCTCTCGATCAGATCTTTCCGAAAACACCAGGGCTGTTCGCGGGTAAATGACCCGGCCCGCCGGTCGGGTCAGGAAGTTTTCAAAATGTCACGGGTCGGGTCGGGTCGGGTCGGGTCGGATCAGGTAGTGTTAAAACTCTCACGGGTCGGGTCGGGTCATGACCCGACATCTTGAAACAAATTGCGGATCGGGTCAGGTCATGGCCCGATGTCTCAATTTTTCGCAGATCGGGTCGGGTTTTGACCCAGCATCTCAATTTTTGGCGGGTCGGGTCACGTTATGACCCGCGAGAAATGGGTCGCTCGCGGGTCGGGCCAAAATTACCCGCGAGTTGTTTTCTGTTGACCCGCGGGTCGAACCCGCGGATCCGGCCCGCGGGCCCGGATTTTCATAACTGGCCGCTTCCTGCCCGAGGGTCACTCTCGTCTCAGCGGGTCGGACCCGCGGGTCCGAAATATTTAAGTCTACCGCTTCCTGCCCGTCGTGCCGGTAACCCGAGTGCATCTCACAGGGTGCAGAACAATCATATTATATACTATATCACCAGGTATACTTTTGGCGAACTCCTGGTCGGATGACACCACAACAGTATATAAGGCTCACACATCTTGCAAACCCACTGCAAACAGGCCACAAATCAATGCAGGGTACAAGAAGATTTGACATGACAGCAGCAGTGACAACAAGGCAGACATGAGAAACTTGGACAATTATTGATGCATGTCACAAACACAAGGATAACTTGGTACTGCCGGCGCCGGAGGCGACATAGCTTGCCCGCTTTTCGAGGCGGAAGCAGAAGCCATCTTGGTTCAGAGCTATCGGGTCGACCCGGGAAGAAAGCATTGTAGGCACGGCAATGTGCGGGATGTGGGTCTACCTCTCTCTCTTCACGAAGATCTTCGCGAGCACACACCACAAACTAAACAAAATACAAAAAAACTAAAAAACTAAAAAACAGAAAGTACGACATTCTAGGAATTAATAGTATGACGGACCAAGACCCAACCAACGGACGAACGAGCAACGACTACAGGTTTGAACCCGCGAGTTTTTATCGTCAACCTGCGAGAAATGTTACGGGTTCAGTCGACCCGACCCGTATGAAACTCGTATCTCACGGTTCAATCGGTATCTGGCGGGTCGGGTCGGGTCGGATCAGGAAGTGTTCAAACTCTCACGGGTCGCGTCGGGTTGGGTCGGGTCAGGTCAAGAGGTTTGCAAATCTCACGGATCGGGTCGGGTCGGGTCTAGAGGTTTCCAAACTCTCGCGGGTCGGGTCGGGTCATGACTTGACATCTCAAATTTTTCGCGGGTCGGGTCGGGTCAAGAGCCGACATCTCAAATTTCCGCGGGTCGGGCCGGGTTGTGACACGGCCTCTAAAACTTTTCGCGGGTCGAGTCACCTGACCCGTGAGGTTTGGCCTGACCCGCGAACAGTCTTGGAAGCCACCTTGTTCCCTTTATTGGCATTGGCAACCTTACTGTTGTCGAGAGAACGAGCGCTGAAAAACGATCGGACCCCTGTGCGATAACCCGCATCCTTACCGTATACCCTTCCCCGTGTCATGCCATGCTACTATCTCCGCATGATTAACATCCACACCTCAGACAGATCAGAGGTCATTCTCACTTCATGAGCTAGACCTTTCAAGGCAGATCTGTTCCCGACCTTGCATGATCTCTATACGTACTGTATACTGTATGATCTACCTCATGTTGCCGGGTGGGACCCGTGGAATATTCATGATCTCTAACTCACGGTTCCTGGGTTGCGTCTGTACTATGCAGGTCCCGCACACTCTCTCAAAGCGGTAGGTGAGAAACTGTGGCAGATCATCTATTGTCTATGTAGATCATGATCTGTCCGCATGATGAACGTCTCCGCTCCGTTCTCGACCCGTCTGCACCACTAGCCCGCCTGCCTCTGTATTGCTTCCAGCCACCCTTCAACCTTGACGCCAAAGCCCTTCTGCAATGTACCTGGTACTCGTAGGTCATACAGAAGTCGACCTTTTGTGGCGCCCCACCCGCACCTATGGGTACAGCAGTACCTACTTCCCCCGTCCTCCGGAATCTCAAACACCACCCGCTTTGGCAGGCGCTCGTTTCCCAGGCGCGCGAGCGATAGAAACAGAGACATATTATTGTCCTCCGTCTGTCTGTTCGCCGCCGTCTGAATGCTCTCCCGTACTGTCTTGGCGAGGAGTGCGATCGCGTGTATAGGGGATTATTGTCGAAGGGTCTACTGTATGTACTGCTGTACGAGCAAACAAAAACACGGCTTGCCGGAAAAGGCGCCGCCACGTACATGTGAAAATTTATACTACTGTAGAAATGTTACAGCGAAACGTGTAACCCGTGTAGTGTGCCGTGTGTACGCTCGTGCAAGATGCTTGTTTCGGTATTTTTCTGCCACTCTGACTACACCAGGTAGGGCTATAAGGGGGGTTCCAAGAATGACAGGCGCGGCCGGCAACTGAGTGGTTCGTTTCTCACCGTGCCTTTCGCTTTTCGCGGGTGTGTGTCTATGTGTGTGTCGTGTTCTCAGGTGTTTGGGACCCCTCCTCGTCGAGGGCTTCCCACCCCCACCTGCAACACGTGTGAGCTGGCGGTGGGCGATGATGTCGGTGATTGGGCATGCTTTCGCAAGGTACGCTCGGCAGTCCGTGGCTTTAACATATTTCTCCCGCCAAAGCCACAGTTCAATACAATATCATACCTGGTGCCTGGCGCCTGGTGCATGGTACCTGGTGCCTGGGTATTGGTGCTGCATGTTGCTTACCAGGTATTCCCCTGTATTATAGGGAGGATCCCATTGCGCCCTCGGAAAGCTGAGCTGCTACGTACTGTATACTATTACTACTACTACTACTACTACTACTACTACTACTACTACTACTACTACTACTACTACTACTACTACTACTACTACTACTACTACTACTACTACTGTACGTCACCAGGAATATTTTCTTCAACTCTCAGCAAACGTGATATGACTAGATTTTATCTTTACACCGTTTGTTCCTGGCAAATGAGTCCAGCTCTACTCAGGTCGGTGTTTCCGGGTGTAATACGCGTAACAAGCGACATGCAAGATAATAACACATACATTTAACGCGCCGGGGGGGGGGGGGGGAAAAGCGGGGGCGGGGTGGGCAGTGGTGGTCGGCGGGGGAGGGGCGGGGGGGGGGGGCGGGGCGGGGAGATTCAACTTTTGTTGCAACGAAATGTGCCGTGGTCACCGCTCACGCTGTGGCTCGAAATATGAAATACGCGAGGGTCTACATTATTCGTATTCTCGTGTTTTCGTGTACACATCCTCTTGTTCGGCCGTACATACGAAATAATCCTGGGCGGAGGTATAGCGGAGACTCTGTACGATCATCGCCCGTGTGTTTTCACTGGATATGTAAAATTAGAGGATCAAAGCATGGTGCCATCCAACAGTCTGTTAATAATATCTACCCTATTTCAACGGATACCACGGCCGTCGCGTTGGCATAGTTGAAGCGTTAGCAAGGCATGGGGGGGACTTCTATATCGTCCTTCATGCAGCACATGCAGAACATGCAGAACAGCAGGTCTCGGTGCTTGACGTCAAGAACCTCTCAGTACAGCAGTTCATGTACGGCACGTCCACGTGCTCCATGTGTTTTTCTTCTTTCGGAGTGCCAAGAGTGATCAACGTTGAAGCTCATTCATGCTACATACACGTTGTTAAGGATGGCAAGGATAATGATAATGAACGAACGAACGAATGAACGAACTAAAACCGATTACGAGTAGACTATTTGGAGACGACGAAAAAGAAAAGAGTGCGACGACTCCAGTTATCGAAAAGGGCAAATACTCCCCGAGGTTAAGAGTCGACCGAGCGATGAAGAAAGTGGTGCCTGCCTCTGCTCTGGTGGTGTCGTCGACGGTCAGTCGGCGTCTGTCGCGGCTGCTACCCTTGCGTGTCGTGCTTTCCGCTCTACTATTATACCGTAAGGATGCGGTTTATCGCACAAGGGGGCGATCGTTTTTCAGGACTCGTCTTCTCGACAGCGGCATTATGTATGTGTGCTAAATAAAGTCGATCATTATATTTTCGGATGGCTCTCTCTCTCTCTCTCTCTCTCTCTCTCTCTCTCTCTCTCTCCCTCTCTCTCTCTATTAGATCTTTCCTAAAACACCAGGGCTGTTCGCGGGTAAAAGGTGAATGACCCGGCCCGCGGGTCGGGTCAGGAGGTGTTCAAAATGTCCCGCGTCGGGTCGGGTCGGATCAGGAAGTGTTCAAACTCTCACAGGTTGGGTCGGGTTATGACCCGACATCTCAAAAAGTTTGCGGATCGGGTCGGGTCATGATCGGGTCAGGTCATGGCCCGATGTTTCAATTTTTTGCGGATCGGGTCGGGTTATGACCCAGCATCTCAATTTTTCGCGGGTCGGGTCACGTTATGACCCGCGAGAAACGGGTCGCTCGCGGGTCGGGCCAAAATTACCCGCGAGTTGTTTTCTGTTGACCCGCGGGTCGAACCCGCGGATCCAGCCCGCGGGCCCGGATTTTCCTAAGCTATGCCGCCTCCTGCCCGAGGGCCACTCTCGTCTGAGCGGGTCGGACCGGCGGGTCCCAAACCTTTAACCTTACCCCTTCCTACCCGTCGTGCCGATACCCCGAGTGCATATCATATCGTGCAGAACGATCATATTGTATACCAGTTACCTTGTACTACATACCAGGCATACTTTTGGCGAACTCCTGGTCGGATGACACCACACAGCAGTATCTTATGCTCACACATCCTCCAAACCCACTATAGACAGGCCACAAATCAATGCAGGGTACAAGAAGATAAAAAAATGGCAGCAGCAGTAACAACAAGGCAGACATGCATCAAATGTTCTACAATTGATGCATGTCACAAACACATGGATGGATTAGTACCTTTGCCCTCTCGCCGGAGGCGGCATAGTCTGCCCGCTTTCCGGGGCGGAAGCAGAAGCCATCTTGGGTTAGAGCTATCAGGTCGACCCGAGAAGAAGGCGTGGTAGGCACGGCAATGTGCGGGATGTGGGTCTACCTCTCTCTATTCACGAAGATCTTCGGGAGCACAAACCACAAATAATTCAAAAACAAAAGCAAAAAAAATACAAAAAACCACAAAAAAAAAAACACGACACTCTAGGAATAGTATGAGGAACCAAGGCCCAAACAACGCACGAACGAGCAACGACTACAGGTTTGGACCCGCGAGTTTTATTTTTGACCCGCGAGAAATATCACGGGTCCAGTCAACCCGACCCGTATGAGACCCGTATCTCACGGGTCAATCGGTATCTGGCGGGTCGGGTCGGGTCGGGTCAGGAGGAATTCAAAATCTCACGGGTCAGGTCGGGTCGGGTCAAGAGGTTTGTAAATCTCACGGGTCGGGTCGGGTCGGGTCAAGAGGTTTCCAAAATCTCGCGGGTCGGGTCGGGTCATGACCCGACATCTCAAAACTTTCGTGGATCGGGTCGAGTCATGAGCCGGCATCTCAAACTTTCGCGGGTCGGGTCGGGTCATGACCCGACATCTCAAAAATTTCGCGGGTCGGGCCACTGACCATGAGGTTTGGTCTGATCCGCGACACACAGGTCTCGGAAAACCACCTTGTTCCCTTTTATGCGATTGCAACCTTGCTGTGTGTCGACGAGAACGATGCGCTGAAAGAACGATACGGACCCCTGTGCGATAACCCGGATGCTTACCGTATAACCCTTGCCCCGTGTCATGCCTGCTTACCTGATCTCCGCATGATTCAAACCATCCACACCTCAGACAGATCAGAGGTCATTCTCACTCATGGAGCTAGACCTTTTCAGCGCAGAATCTGTCCCCGACCTTGCATGATCTCTATACGTACGTACTGTCATGATCTGAACCTCATGTTGCCGGGTGGGACCAGTATCATATTCAATGGATCTCTGAACTTCACGCTTTCCTGGCGTTGCGTCATGTACTATGCAGGTCCCGCCACACTCTCTTCAACAGCGTTAGGTGAGCATACCATGATCAGCCGCTGAAACGAGATCGACCGCAACCGAGGGATCTTCATATTTGCAAATGGTCGAAACGGAATATTTCAATCTTCGCGCTGACTCACACACGACGCCAACGAAAAAGAGCTACTGCTGTAGGGTCCTCGGGGTATCGCTAGGGGTAACCATCGAATACGCGCTACAGGCTGGTTCAACCACACCGCCCGAAATGTATCCTGTTGCCAATGTCCACGCCGTGTTTGGGAGATATACCCTGAAATTCGGAACAGGTAGTTTTTGCGCACTACCCGAGCCTTGAACGGATGTTTTTTTTTTTCGTAAGATATTGTTTGTATTGTAAGTTTTAGGGAAATTCGGTTCTTGAGAGATCCAAAATATCCGGCGACAAAAAAAACAAAACCAAAAATAGAGTCGTAAAAGTCTCTGCTAGGGCGCATAAAACACGTATGATAAATTTCAGGGTCTATCCACAAACAACGGCGTGGAAATTTGGACCTTTGTGCGGTAAAAGTTCAAAAATAGGCGTTGCCTCGTAATTACGTAGTTTCATTATATAATCGATTTTGGGCGATAGATATCGTTCAATAAGATCATACGCAGTAAGATGTTTGAATATTTGTGTGAAACTTTGTACAAACATGCCTTGGACCACTTGGAAGCGGCTCGTTCAGAAAACAAAATTGGGGGGAAAATATGTTTTCCTACGGAAACGCCTGTGACTATTGTTGACCACTTTGAAGGCCTGTGATTGGCCGGGCCACATTTTCGTCGGTAGCGCCAGTTCTAGGTCCTTGAACAAAAAACTGGCGACGTCACCCTCTTCCACTGTTCATGGCGGTTAGTATGATACGAAATATGTGACATTGGAGTTGCTATTGCATGCGGCATTCGTGACTGACGAAAATTTGGGTGATATGCCTGAACCAGCTCGTAGGTCATACAGAAGTCCACCTTTTGTGGCGCCCCACCCGCACGTATGGGTACAGCAGTACCTACTTCCCCCGTCCTCCGGAATCTCAAACATCACCCGCTTCGGCAGGCGCTCGTTTCCCAGGCGCGCGAGCGATAGAAACAGATAAAATATTGTTGTCCTCCGTCTGTCTGTTCGCCGCCGTCTGAAGGCTCTCCCGTCCTGTCTTGGCGAGGAGTGCGATCGCGTGTATAGGGAATTATTGTCGGAGGGTCTACTGTATGTACTGCTGTACGAGCAAACAAAAACACGGCTTGCCGGAAAAGGCGCCGCCACGTATATAGGAAAATTTATACTACTGTAGGAATACTACAGCGAAACGTATAATCCGTGTAGTGTGCCGTGTGTACGCTCGTGCAAGATGCTTGTTTCGGTATTTTTCTGCCACTCTGACTACACCAGGTAGGGCTATAAGGGGGGTTCCAAGAATGACAGGCGCGGCCGGCAACTGAGTGGTTCGTTTCTCGCCGTGCCTTTCGCTTTTCGCGGGTGTGTGTGTATGTGTGTGTCGTGTTCTCAGGTGTTTGGGACCCCTCCTCGTCGAGGGCTTCCCACCCCCACCTGCAACACGTGTGAGCTGGCGGTGGGCGATGATGTCGGTGATTGGGCATGCTTTCGCAAGGTACGCTCGGCAGTCCGTGGCTTTAACATGTTTCTCCCGCCAAAGCCACAGTACAATACAATATCATACCTGGTGCCTGGTGCATGGTACCTGGTGCCTGGGTATTGGTGCTGCATGTTGCTTACCAGGTATTCCCCTGTATTATAGGGAGGATCCCATTGCGCCCTCGGAAAGCTGAGCTGCTACGTACTGTATACTACTACTACTACTACTACTACTACTACTACTGTACGTCACCAGGAATATTTTCTTCAACTCTCAGCAAACGTGATATGACTAGATTCTATCTTTACACCGTTTGTTCCTAGCAAATGAGTCCAGCTCTACTCAGGTCGGTGTTTCCGGGTGTAATACGTGTAACAAGCGACATGCAAGATAATAACACATACATTTAACGCGCCGGGGGGGGGTACGCTTCCTGGGTTGCGTCTGTACTATGCAGGTCCCGCACACACACACTCTCACAGCGGTAGGTGAGAAACTGTGGCAGATCATCTATTGTCTATGTAGATCATGATCTGTCCGCATGATGAACGTCTCCGCTCCGTTCTCGACCCGTCCGCACCGTTAGCCCGCCTGCTTCTGTATTGCTTCCAGCCACCCTTCAACCTTGACGCCAAAGCCCTTCTGCAATGTACCTGGTACTCGTAGGTCATACAGAAGTCGAACTTTATTGGCACCTCACCCGCACCTATCGGTACAGTACCTACTTCCCCCCGTCCTCCGGAATCCCAAACATCACCCGTTTCGGCAGACGCTCGTTTCCCAGGCGCCCGAGCGATAGAAACAGATAAAATATTGTTGTCCTCCGTCTGTCTGTTCGCCGCCGTGTGAAGGCTATCCCGTCCTGTCTTGGCGAGGAGTGCGATCGTGTGTATAGGGCATTATTATCGGAGGGTCTACTGCTGTATGTACTGCTGTACGAGCAAACAAAAACACGGCTTGCTGGAAAAGACGCCGCCACGTGCATATGAATGTTTATACTAGGAATATTATGGCGAAACGTGTATCCCGTGTAGTGTGCCATGTGTACGCTCGTGCAAGATGCTTGTTTCGGTATTTTTCTGCCACTCTGACTACACCAGGTAGGGCTATAAGGGAGGTTCCAAGAATGACAGGCGCGGCCGGCAACTGAGTGGTTCGTTTCTCGCCGTGCCTTTCTCTTTTCGCGGGTCTTTGCATGTGTGTGTGTCGTGTTCTCAGGTGTTTGGGACCCCTCCTCGTCGAGGGCTTCCCACCCCCACCTGCAACACGTGTGAGCTGGCGGTGGGCGATGATGTCGGTGATTGGGCATGCTTTCGCAAGGTACGCTCGGCAATCCGTGGCTTTAACATATTTCTCCCGCCAAAGCCACAGTACAATACAATATCATACCTGGTGCCTGGCGCCTGGTGCATAGTACCTGGTGCCTGGGTCTTGGTGCTGCATGTTGCTTACCAGGTATTCCCCTGTATTATAGGGAGGATCCCATTGCGCCCTCGGAAAGCTGAGCTGCTACGTACTGTATACTATTCTACTCTACGTCATCAGGAATATTTTCTTCAACTCTCAGCAAACGTGATATGACTAGATTTTATCTTTACACCGTTTGTTCCGAGCGAATGAGTCCAGCTCTACTCAGGTCGGTGTTTCCGGGTGTAATACGTGTAACAAGCGACATGCAAGATAATAACACATACATTTAACGCGCCGGGGGGGGGGGGGGGAAAAGCGGGGGCGGGGTGGGCAGTGGTGGTCGGCGGGGGAGGGGCGGGGGGGGGGGGCGGGGCGGGGAGATTAAACTTTTGTTGCAACGAAATGTGCCGTGGTCACCGCTCACGCTGTGGCTCGAAATAGGAAATACGCGAGGGTCTACATTATTCGTATTCTCGTGTTTTCGTGTACACATCCTCTTGTTCGGCCGTACATACGAAATAATCCTGGGCGGAGGTATAGCGGAGACTCTGTACGATCATCGCCCGTGTGTTTTCACTGGATATGTAAAATTAGAGGATCAAAGCATGGTGCCATCCAACAGTCTGTTAATAATATCTACCCTATTTCAACGGATACCACGGCCGTCGCGTTGGCATAGTTGAAGCGTTAGCAAGGCATGGGGGGGACTTCTATATCGTCCTTCATGCAGCACATGCAGAACATGCAGAACAGCAGGTCTCGGTGCTTGACGTCAAGAACCTCTCAGTACAGCAGTTCATGTACGGCACGTCCACGTGCTCCATGTGTTGATGGTATGCGTCCTCTCCCTCTTTCTTGCACGTTCCGCCGCTACTGCGACCATATTCCAAGGGTGTTGGCATGTGGACAGGAGAGCACGGCACAGGTCGCACCGCGTCAGGGCACGCGGCTGGTGAAAGCGGGGCGCCAGCTGAACGCTTCCGCCGTCATCCAGTTTTTGGTGGAAGCGAACGGCAAGCGTTTTGTTTGGCTGCGGCTGCTTCACGAGGCGATGCTGAGCCAGCAGCAGCAGCTCTTGGAACGCCGTATATTATATGCGAGGCGTTACAAGCTGCGGGAACAGGAGCAACAGTTGCGCGATCGGCGTGAACGGCACGCTGAGTTGCACAACAAGAGGGTTGTGCAGCGGCAGCAGCAGAAGCAGCAGCAGAAGCAGCTGCAACGGCGTTACCACCAGTACGAGCAGCAGCAGCAACTGCTGGAACGGCGTCAACGCCACGCTGAGCGCTACCAACAGCGGCGCCAGCAGCGGCAGGCGAGGGAACAGGAGCGGCAGCGGCAGCTGCAGCAGGCGTGGGAACAGAAACAGGAGCAGCGTCGGCAGCTGCAGCAGCAGGAGGAGCAGCAGCAGGAGGAGCAGCAGCAGGAGGAGCAGCGGCAGCAGCAGCAGCAGCAGCAGCAGCAGCAGCAGGAGGAGGAGCAGCGGCAGCAGCAGCAGGAGGAGCAGGAGGAGCAGCGGCAGCAGGCGGAGGAGCAGCGCCGGCAGCAGCAGCAGCAGCAGCAGCAGCAGCAGCAGCAGCAGCAGCAGCAGCGGCACCAGCAGCAGCAGCAGGAGGAACGCATCGAGCACCTGGAGCGCGATCTGCGGCGCACGACAGCGGACCTGAGGGAGGCTGTACGTGACGCGGGTAAGGGCGGACGGT
The DNA here is from genome assembly GCA_008828725.1 of Saccharina japonica. Lineage (NCBI taxonomy): Eukaryota > Phaeophyceae > Laminariales > Laminariaceae > Saccharina > Saccharina japonica. Next base: position 176,556 of record MEHQ01001421.1, read on the forward strand.
ATTATTGTTGTGCTTGTTTACTATAAATATTATAACCCTATTATAAAACAGTAGTACACTTGAAGTACATTTTTCTTCATATCATATATACAGTATATACTTCGTATGCCACTATTATTATCTATAGTATAGTACCAAGTATGCACCAGGGCATTACAGTAATTAGGTGTTGCGCTGTTGCGCTGGCGCAACTTCTGGTCAAAATAACCGCTTTGCGCAACAGTCGCCGCGAGGCTGGTTGCGCGCAGCGCAACACGCGTTTTTGGGCGGGCAACATTTTTCGGCGCAGGCGAAAATGCTTGTTGCGCGTTTATTTCTCGCGGGAGGCGAGAAATTGTTTTGGGGGTCTTTTTTTCTTAATAATTAGCCGTAATTGAACATATTTTAAGCCCCTTGTCCTATTCGCCAAAGTCGACAACAAAATTAGGCACCTTTTTCCCGTTTGCTATTCGCCGTACTCGTAGGCACTTATTCCTTTTGACCCACTCTTTTCTATTCGCCGTAGCCAACAATAAATTAAAAGGCTTTTCACTTAGTTTTGAGGCGTATATTCGCGCATAGATCGCAACTTTTTCGCCTCCGGCGGCCCTCCGGGGGCGCGCAACAGGCGCCGAACCACTAATTGATGGCCTGGCATGCACACCCCGAGCAGATCATATACAGTAGATCATTCCCGCTTCATGTCCTAGATATTTCAGGGAAGATGTATTCCCGGTCTTGTATGATCTACTTCAACATTCGCACACTCCTATATATGTCTGGTGCACATCCCATTCCAGGGGGTACCCCGAGTTAAGAGTACCCAGTGACAATCTCAAGCCGAAACAACCTACAACATCGCTCTTATCTGTAGTGGGAAATAGATAGCATTTTGTATAATAGGCGGGGCATGCCACTTTTTGACTGGTCTTATGTTCCTTAGTATCTTATCCTGGGTGGGGCACCCACTGTATGCGAAGAACCGGTCGACCCGGCGGCTTAGAGGTGAACCGCGACACCGTACAACAACGGACCATCGGACCATGGGTGGTCTGGATGTTACAGTCAGTAGGTCCAAATTCTCCTCGCCGTCGGAATGGNGCGGAGGAGCAGCGGCAGCAGGCGGAGGAGCAGCGCCGGCAGCAGCAGCAGCAGCAGCAGGAACGCATCGAGCACCTGGAGCGCGATCTGCGGCGCACGACAGCGGACCTGAGGGAGGCTGTACGTGACGCGGGTAAGGGCGGACGGTATTATTGTTGTGCTTGTTTACTATTAATATTATAATCCTATTACAAAACAGTAGTACACTTGAACATTTTTCTTCATAAATACGGTATATACTTCGTATGCCACTATTATTATCTATAATATAGTACCAAGTATGCACCAGGGCATTACAGTAATTAGGTGTTGCGCTGTTGCGCTGGCGCAACTTTTGGTCAAAATAACCGCTTTGCGCAACAGTCGCCGCGAGGCTGGTTGCGCGCAGCGCAACACGCATTTTTGGGCGCGCAAAATTTTTCGGCGAAGGCGAAAATGTTTGTTGCGCGTTTATTTCTCGCGGGAGGCGAGAAATTGTTTTGAGGGTCTTTTTTTCTTAATAATTATCCGTAATTGAACATATTTTAAGCCCCTTGTCCTATTCGCCATAGTCGACAACAGAATTAGGCACCTTTTTCCCGTTTGCTATTCGCCGTACTCGTAGGCACTTATTGTTTTTGAGGCACTCTTTTCTATTCGCCGTAGCCAAAAATAAATTAAAAGGCTTTTTACTTAGTTTTGAGGCGTATGTTCGCGCATAGATCGCAATTTTTTCGCCTCCGGCGGCCCTCCGGGGGCGCGCAACAGGCGCCGAACCACTAATTGATGGCCTGGTATGCACACCTCGAGCAGGTCATATACAGTAGATCATTCCCGCTTCATGTCCTAGATATTTCAGGGAAGATGTAGTCCCGGTCTTGTATGATCTACTTCAACATTCGCACACTCGTATGTCTGGTGCACATCACCTTTCAGTGGGTACCCCGAGTTAAGAGCACCCAGTGACAATCTTAAGCCGAAACAAACTACACATTGCTCTTATCTGTAGTGGGCAATACATAGTTTTTTTAATAATAGGCGGGGCATGCCACTTTTTGACTGATCTTATGTCCCTTATTATCTTATCTTGGGTGCTCTTAACTCGGGGTACCCACTGTATGCGAAGAACCGGTCGACCCGGCGGCTTAGAGGTGAACCGCGACACCGTACAACAACGGACCATCGGACCATGGGTGGTCTGGATGTTACAGTCAGTAGGTCCAAATTCTCCTCGCCGTCGGAATGGTTCTCCAAGGGCGCGACGCGCGTCTATACAGTAAGACCGCGGCCAGCGTTGGCAATATACCACGTGGTAATCGCTCGGCCCGAGTAAGCACAAGGCAGTGTGGCGCAAGGCTGCGAGCCTTGGGGACGACTGAACGCGATGCATGCGCGATCAGAGAAGGGCGAAGGTAGAAACCGGGGAAGGGGTCAGGGGGCGGATAAGAGGTCTGCTCCTGTATGATCTCGGGTCAGGGTATGGCGCTGGGCCAAAAGGGAGATGGGCTAGTGCCATGTTCGGTCACCCTCCGTAGGCTTGTGGCAGGTGTCCCCAGCGTAGAATCACAGTCGTGCAAGCCTTACGTTCTTCGTCGGCACGTATGATACCTGGTACAGTAGAACCGTGCGAAGCAGCATTATAAACATTGGAACCAAAAACGTCTCAGCTGTGAGATCGGGTATTTCGTCGAAAAAGCTTATATTTGGGTCAGGGTTAGCAGTATGTTGCGGAGCATGCTCGTTTTCAGGCCTCCCCTCCCGCTCTCTGCTTGACATCTCCAAACGTATTGGTGTCCGGTCATGCTTTTGGTTTTTCCATCCTCCTCGATCACACGCGATGTTCGGGCAGCCTTCCGTGAGGGGGAAGTGTGGAGGCTGATCGACAGGGTCGACTGGCTCGAGGATGCGCACTACCATGCCGAGCAGAACGCGACCAACGTGTCCAGGATGCACGCCGAGCAGGTTTCGCGCATGCAGGGAGAGATCGGCAACCTGCGCAGGACTGTGCACCAGTTTCAGGTAGGTTCGGGTGGGGTGAAACTGCGGTGAGGTGGGGTGGAGCCGTCGCACGTCTTTCAGCTTGTCTTTCCTACCGTACCCAAAAAAGACTAAAGCAATCACGCTGGCGCACGTTCGGCTGTTGTTGCCATGTTGAAGTTTGATTCGTGAGTTATTTTGCAGGTAGGCTTGGTTTCTCTCGTCTGCAGATGTCGTTACCGATGCGGGTCGGATTGTTGCCGTGATTGTGACCATGCCCTATCAATACTCGTGTAGTATACCGAGACATCTCCTGTGCAGACAAACACCCTGCACTTTGCGCTTAATAAGTGGTGATACGCGTATGGTATTTTCTGTGTTTCGAGAGCGGCCGTAAGGTGTAAATCCAGGATCAATGACCCGAGGTACTGCTCACGCCTGATACCCGTGCCTACTGTAGCGTGTAGTGCTCCGTTGGAGGGTACCTTATCGTCTGGTGATTGGGATGGGATGGGATGGGATGGGATGGGATGGGATGGGATGGGATGGGATGGGTGGATGGAACTGAGCCGTTGCTGCTGCTGTTACTAATTCACGTGTTGATGGGTATTCAATGAACCGAACATCTGTATACGCGAACAGAACACTGCTATATATTGTGAACGAACGACGGATGAAGCGATGTCAAGTAGACCTCTGACTTCGAACATCAGTAAAAATAGGTTGGGCAATAAACAAGAGTGGTGACGATTGCTCGAAGTATTCGAAATATGGGCGCGATGGCAATGATCGGGCTCGATGGCACTGCTCTCCTCATTATAGCAACCAAAGTTTAAAGTTTCACGCTTGAAATACGACCGTAAGGTGTTGTGAGTTTGAATGATTTACGATCGGCTTGAGCGAGTTAATCGGGGACGAATGCTATTTTCCGCGATCAAAACGAGCAAGGAGTACGGCGTGTTATTACTCATCTGTTTTCAGAGTGCGGAACCAAGGTTAGCAAAAATACTGGAATCGTTGCTGCATCAGTGTGACGAAGTATTGTCACCACGAGTTGAGAGCAAACGACACCAGGCACCAGGTACTGTTTAGGAGTAGACTATGGCTCGAGCGCCCGCTACGCACGCACTGCCGCACAGGTTCACAGCAATTTTCGAGAGTCATACGTCGGACGTTGCGCTCATTACTTCAACAACTTCAGCCTTTGCCTCGAACACAAGATGCATGCTAAACACGCGCATTCGGCCTTATTCGCTGTGACGGTGAAAAAACAATAATAGCCTGCAACCGATGGGGATGCTCAAGAAGCCGCCAAAACCACCTTCAAAACGAAACGCGGACGTAATGCAGTTAGTTGCCATCCAAAGCAATTTGGGACCTCGTTCTCACCAGACAATCTCTTTCTGTACTGTTCCACCTGCCCAATGACGACCCACTAAACATGATGTCTCCCGCGCAGTACGCCCCTTCATCATCGGTCATCCGGAGCCTGCGCGACTTGGCGACGGCACTCCTGGCCACCCCACCGTGGGGCTTGCGCTCGCTTCGGTCCCGTGAAGTCCCCTTCCTGGCGGCGAGGTGCTCTCCATTCCGGGGGGGCTTCAGCGACCGTGGCATCAGTGGCGGCGGCGGCGGCGGCGGGCGCTAGCACTGGAGCGAGGTTGGTGTTGACCAACGGAGCGTTTCCCGCCTTTGGAGTGGGCACCGGCGAGGCTGGGCTGCGCCTGGGGGTGAGCAAACAATATTTAACAACGCTGAACGCATGCACGATAACTTGTATAAGTCTTGGTATAGCCGCGAACCAATCTAGCTTGGTGGCTTGGTGTTCTGTTATTTGCACCAGAGCGGTTGTGGTTCATTGTCCACCGTGTTACGTCCATCCCGCGGTAGCTTGTATGATAAGCCGAGTATATTAGAACACTTTGCTGCCTTATCCAATCAAGAGCAAACAGGTGACCATGTTCGAGACAAAGAAACGACGAACAGGGGTTTATAGGACCCGTCGAACCCGCGAAGCGTGTTTGACAAGTATACCTACGTAGAACCAAACGCCATCGGTATGTTGCTCATCCTTCACGTGAAGGTCGTGACTCCGTGGGGCTTACAGTAAGTGTTAGTCGCTGGCGAGTCTGCGAGAAGCGTGGTGGGAAGGGAGGGGGGGGGACAACAGAGGGGTAAAACCCAGCGCAGAAATCGCTTGGTTTGATGTCACAGCGCAGGCGTAGGCGAAGGAAAGCACGTCGGGATATTTATAGTGTTTCTTTGTTTTGAGGGACGCAGGAGATTTCTCCACATATGCAGTTAACTAACAAGGTATTGGTACAGGCACGGAAACTACCCCACCCGCACCAGCAACGACGCCAATGAAACGTGAAACCAGGACAGGGGGTTCGCCCTCGCTCTCCCATTTTAGTAGAATCCGTGTGTAGTTGTCGGAATCGGCGTTCTGCAGTTCTCGCACTGACGTAGAACGTGTCCCAGCAGACAAACCCACCAACCAACGGACGTATATACATATGTACGATACAAACAGACAGGCGAACGTCAATAGCTATGCAGTGGAATTTTCAAGGCACCCCTCTACGAAGAGGCGTGTTTGGCAACGTACCTCCGCACTGCCTAATTTGGTACGCTCTCTTACCAAATGGCACACTTGAACATCTCCAGAGGATGACGTGCTTCGCAGGGAGTAGCCGCAGCTTCATCGAAGGGCCGTGTTGGAATTCGATTTATGAGTTGTGTTGCTGGTGGGGTCGGTTTATTTCGTCTGCACATATATGCTGTTGCTGTTGCGGGTGGGATAGTTGCTGCCGTGCTTGTGATCATGCCAAATAAACCTCTATCGATATATCTCCTGTGCGGACAAACGCCCTATGCTTTGCGCTTAGGTGGTGATATGGTATTTTCTGTGTTTCACGAGCGGTCGTCACGTGCAAATGCTGGACAAACGACACGAGGTACTGCTCACGCCTGCTACACACCCGTGCCTACTAGCTGTAGCACATAGCGCTTGATTTGATGGTACCTTACCGTCTGGTGATTTCATCCCGCTCAGGTAAACCTGGGAATGGTCCACGGCCACCCGAGGGTCATGAACTCTTCTGCCGATGGCGTCCTCTCGACGAGGAACGGACGCGGCGGTGGTACGATCAGCAGCCGGGGAGGAGGGTGGGGCAGGGCGCGCGCGCCCGGCGCCGCAGTGGGGCATGCGGCGAGTATAGAGGCGGGTGGATTGCGTGTGTATGCATGCGAGGGGGTTGGGAGGGGGGGCATGGGGGAGAGGGGTGGGAAGGGTTGGGGGGGGGGCACGGGTGGCATTGGGAGGAGGGGTGTTTGACAACAGCATCACCATCAGCGGGATCGTCGTCAACACACCGCTTCCGACCGGAGGGCTTTACCGCGGCCTGCTGTCCTCGGTCGGTGAGTGGATGGATGACATATATTGTTCTTGCACAAGCATGCGGTTGCTGGTGTTAACACGGAACGCCACATATTGTAAGACCTGTGTAAGTTATCCCTGTAGATGGCGCGAGCTCTTGACCAATAAGTGGGCGATTTTAAGCAGCGACACTGTTGACAGTAGATATCGTGCGACCCGTGTGCTGCCTCACTTATACTCCTGGCCGCTCCGTGATTGTCAACTTCAGTCGAAGTAAAGGGAGTAACGTATTTCAGCCGCCACGCTTGTGTCTATTGCTGTGGTATTTTGCCCACGCTGAGAAGAGCTCACTAATCGCGTGATCCCTGCTGAAGTATTTCGTGCACCCTGATTAACGTTCTTCCAATCGTGTACGCGCTGCTGACAACAGTAAACCCGGCCGCCGCGCTCGCTGCGATGGTGTGGACGTCGGCACCTGCGGCTGTCGACGGCTCCAGCCGGCGCAGGACTGTGGCCCTGCGGCAGCCACCTCAGGTAAACTCGGTCGGTAGGCGGTGGGGTGGGGTGGGATAGGATGGGATGGGATTGAACCGTCGCTGCTGATGCTTTTACTTAATTCCCGTGTTGATGGCATTCTATGAACCCAACATCTATATACGCGAACATAGCGTTATCGTCAGCGAACAACGACCGGATCGACGTCCCTGTATTTGAACACCGGTGTAAACTAGTTGGGCAAGAAACAAGAGTGGTGACGATTGCTCAAAATACTTCAAGGATCGGCGTGGTGGCACTGCTCTCCAACATATTACAACTAATCTTCATGCTTAAGATACGACCGTATGTTGTTGTGAGTTTGGATGATTTATGAGCGGCTTGAGCAAGTTAATGGGGGGAACATATCAATTTCCGCGATCACACCGAGCAACGAGTATAGCGTGTATTTACTCATTCTGTTTTCGGAGAGCAGAACAAAAAGTTAGCAACACACTAGAACCGTTGCTATAGCAGTGTACATATTGTTTGTCGCCACGAGTTGAGAGCAAACGATGCCAGCTAGTAGGTGCTGTGTAGAAGTAGACTAACGAGCAAGCACCCGCTACGCAAGCGCTACAGCGCGGGTTCATAGCAATGTTCGAGTCGGACGTCGAACGTTGCTCTCATTATTGCAACAACTTGAGCCTTTGCTCACATTGTTGATGTTGTTCGAACACAAGACACATAAACAACGCGCGCATTAGACCTTGCTCGCTGTGGGTTTGGGAACAAATTATAGACGCCTGCAACCGAAGGAGATGTTCAAGAAGCCGCCACAATGACCATGAAAACGTAACTCGGAAGCTGTTCAGTTGGTTGCCATCCGAAGCAAGTTGGGGCCTCGTCCTCACCAGTCAATCTCTTTCTGTACTGTTCCACCTGCCCAATGGCGCCCCGCTAAACGTAATGTCTCCCGCGCAGTCGGCCCGTTCCTCGTCGGTCACCCGGAGCCTGTATGTATCGGAGACGCCTCTTTTGGCCACCCCGCAGTGGGACCTGCACTCGCTTCAGTCTCCCGAAGTCCTCTTGCTGGCGGCGCGGCTCTCGCCTTTCAGGTTGACCTTCAGCGACCGCAGCACCGGCGGTGGGGGCGGTGCTGGCATCGGAGGTATTTCGGTCTGGGTCAACGGAGCGTTGCTCGCCGCAGGCGTGGGCACCGGCGAGGTTGGACTACGCCTGGGGGTGAGAAAATCATGTTTAAATAACGTTGAACGTATCCACGACAACGTGTATAGTCTCACTCGCCTCTCATCGGTTGGTTGATGCCGGCGGTCGCGAAGGCCAGACTTCTAAACAAGTGGCCTTCGCGCTGGCTTCGCCACGAGGTAATCTACAGTAGCTTAGTGGCTTGGTGTTTGGTCTTTTACGCCAGGTCATTGCTGGTTCACTTCCCACCGTGTTACGCCCATCCAGCGGTAGGTTGTATGATACGCCGAATAGCTTAAAACACTGTACTGCCATATGGTAAGATCAAACAGGCAGTCAGGGTCGAGATAAAGAAACCACGAACAGGTAGTTATAAGATCCGTCGAACCCGCGAAGCGCGTTTGACTACGAAGGTCTGATACCTACGTAGAAAGGCCATCGGGATCTCGCTCATCCTTCACGTGGAGGTCTTGACCCCGTGGGGGTCGACGGATAGTCGTCGGCAAGTCAAGGGCGGTGGTGAGGGAGGGAGGGAGACAAGGGAGGGGTAAGGTCCAGCGCAGACAATCGTTGGGTTTGATGTCACAGCGCGGACGTAGGGGAAGGAAAGCACGTCGGGATATGATGGCTTTTCTTTGCTCTGAAGAGCGCAGGAAATACTTCGAGATCGAGTAAGAGGTCATTCGGTTCAGGCGCGGCAGCTACGTAGTACACCCGCACGGTCATCGACGCCAATAAAACCAGGGCGAGGAGCTCGTCGTCGCTCTCCCGTTTTCGTATAATTCGTATTTATTTGTCGGAATCGGTATTCCACAGCTCTCGCATTGACGTAAACCATGTCTCGAGAAAAAAAAGAAAAAAACATGAACCAACGGATATATAAATACAAACAAACAGGCGAACGTCAATAGTTATGCAGTGGAAATCTCACGAACCCCTTAACGAAGAAGGACTTTTCACCAACGTGCTTTTGCCCTGTTTAATGTGGTACGCCTTCTTAGCACACTTGCACATCTCCTGAGGATGACGTGCCTCGCAGGGAGTAGCCGCAGCTTCATCGAAGGGCCGTGTTGGAATCCGATTTTATTAGTTGTATTGCAGGTGGGCTTGGTTTCTTTCATCTGCACGTGTCATTGTGGTTGCGGGTAAGATGGTTGCCGTGCTTGTGACAATGCCCTATTAATCTTATATAAATATGTTTACTGTGCGGACAAACGCCCTATGGTTTGCGCTTAGGCGGTGATACGGTATTTTCTGTGTTCCATGAGTGACCGTAACGTGTACATGCTGCACCAACGACACGAAGTACTGCTCACGCCTGCTACCCGTGCCTACTGACTGTAGCACATAGTGCTCCGTTGGAGGGTACCTTATCGTCTTTTTATTACGAGTTCTCTAATTTTGACCAAGCCTCTCGTGATCAGGGCCTCTCGCAAGATAGCCTCGACCGTATTCTTACTTGATTAATAAACAGTTGATTCTGTCTGCACTTTTCTTTCTGCACTTTTCATCAAATTCTCAAAATGTTATCTGTCTTCTACGTTGTACTCCATCATATTCTCAGAATTTTATCTGTCTACTACGTCGTACTCTAACATAAAAGGAGGAAGAAGGAATCGTATACGGTCTCGAACCCGGGACTTTTGTGTTAACACGTGCCAATCCCACCTGTTTCTCTACTCGCCTATTTTGTTTACACAATGTTTTTGTTTATTTCTATAGTAGACGTACTACAACTCTAACGAGAAAAAAAACAGGAAGTGATCACGGTCTCGAACCCGGGACCCTCGTGTTCACACGTCCCAATCCCACCTGTTGCTCTACTCGCCCATTTTGTTTCATGGCCAGTTTTGTTTATTTCTACGATAGAAGACGTACTACGACTCTAACGAAAACAAGAAGGAAGTGAACACGGTCTCGAACCCGGGACCCTTGTGCTCACACGTCTAAATCCCACCTGTTGCTCTACTCGCACATTTTGTTTGCAAGATCATTTTTTTTTTATATATATAGTAGGCGTACCAATATGCGACGTACATACAGCTGGTGTATTGATAGAAACTACCATACCTGGCACACGGAAATATTGAACTTCAACTGCTTATGCGCCTGTGTATTGCTTTTCGTCGAGCAGCTTTTGACGCTGCCATCGAAAAAGAAAAGTGCCAAAAGTTTTCTGCAACGTCAATGACATGGACCCGGGGGATGTTCCTCCAGAACTCCAGGGCCTCACGCAAGTGGAGCACATGCTCATTGCCAAAGCCTGCGCCATCATGCGCGTGTACCGCCTGGAGGGGGGGTGGAGGGGGTTCTCGGGGCACGTCGTCAACGTATTTTCCTGTTTTTTCCCCCGCCAATGCACACAAGTTGACGACAGTTATATATATCCTGCTGCGCGAGTTCCTAGCGACAGCTATACTATCTTTTCATGTCGCTCAGGTGAACCTGGGAATGGTCCAGGACCGTCCGAGGATCATGAACTCGTCTGGCGATGGCGTCCTCGCGACGAGGAACGGAAGCAACGATGGTGCTAGCATCGGCCGGGGAGAAGGGGGGGGAAGGCGCGGAGGGTGGGGAAGGGGGGTGGGGGTGGGAGGGGTGGGAGGGGTCGGAGAGGGCGGAGGGGGCGGAGGGAGGGCACGGGTGGCATTGGGAGGAGGGGTGTTTAACAACAGCATCACCATCAGCGGGATCGTCGTCAACACACCGCGTCCGACCGGAGGGCTCTACCGCGGCCTGTTTTCCTCGGTCGGTGAGTGGATGGATGACACATGTATTTCTTGCACAAGCATGTGGTTGCTGGTGCTAACATGAAACGCCACATATTGAAAGACCTGTGTAAGTTATCCCTGTAGATGGTGCAACCTCTTGGCCAATACGTGCGCGATTTTAAGCAGCGAGACTATTGGCAGTAGATATCGTGCGACCCGTGTGCTGCCTCGCTTCTAATCCTGGCCGCTCCGAGAGCGCCAACTTCAGTCGAAGTAAAGGAAGTAACACCGTTCAGCCGCCATGCTTGTGTCCATTGCTGTGGTATTTTCCCACCCTGATAAGCGCTCACTAATCGCGTGATCACTGCTGAAGTATTTCGTGCACCCTGATTAACGCTCATCCAATCGTGTACCCGCTGCTGACAACAGTGAACCCGGCCGCCGCGCTCGCCGCGATGGTGTGGACGTCGGCACCTGCGGCTGTCAACGCCTCCAGCCGGCGCAGGACTGTGGCCCTGCGGCAGCCACCTCAGGTATACTCGGTCGGTAGGCGGTGGGGTGAGATGGGGTGGGTTCGAGCCATCGCTGCTGGTGCTGTTACTTAATTCACGTATTGATGACATTTTAGGAACCCAACATTTAGATAAGTGGACAGAACACGATTGTAAACAAACAACGACCGGATCGACGTCAAGTAGAGTTCTGCATTTGAACAGCGGTGTAAAATGGTTGGGCAAGGCAAGAAACAAGAGTGGTGACGATTGCTAAAAATACTCCAACGATAAGCGTGATGGCACTGCGCTCCAAACTCTTACAACCGATCTTCATGCTTAAAATACGACAGTAACTTGTTGTGAGTGTGAATGCTTTATGAGCGCCTTGAGCATGTTAATGGGGGAAATATATCAATATCCGCGATCAAACCGAGCAACGACTATAGCGTGTGTTTACCCATCCTGTTTTCGGAGAGCAGAACAAAAGTTAGCAACACACTAGAACCGTTGCTATATCAGTGTAAATAGTTTTTGTCGCCACGAGTTGACAGCAAACGATGCCAGGTACTACTAGGTACTATGTAGAAGTAGACTATGGAACAAGCACCCGCTACGCAAGCGCGGCATCACAGGCTCATAGCATGTTTCGAGCCGTACGTTGGACGTTGCTCTCAAACCTGCAACGACTTCAGCCGTTGCTCACATTGTTGCCGTTCTTCGAACACAGGGCACAAAACAAACACGCGCATTAGGCCTTGCTCGCTGTGATTTTAGGGATTTGTTTTAGACGCCTGTAACCGATGGAGATGTTCAAGAAGCCGCTAAAATGACCATGAAAACGTAACGCGGAAGCTGTTCAGTTGGTGGCCATTCAAACCAATTTGGGGCCTCGTTCTCACCAGACAATCTCTTTCTGTACTGTTCCACCTGCCCAATGGCGGCCCCGCTAAACGTAATGTCTTCCGCGCAGTCCGCCCCTTACTCGCCGGTCAACCGGAGCCTTCACGAGTTGGCCACGCATCTCCTGGCCACCCCGCGGTGGGGCTTGCACTCGATTCAACCTCCTGCAGTCCCCTTGCTGGCGGCGCGGGACTCTCTATTCAGAAGGACCTTTAGCGACCGTAGGATCGGCGACGGCGGCGGCGCTAGCATCGGAGCGGGGTCCGTCTGGCCCAACGGAGCGTTGTTCGCCGCAGGCGTGGGCACCGGCGAGGTTGGACTACGCCTGGGGGTGAGAAATCATATTTTAAAATAACGCTGAACGTCTGCACGACAACGCTATATTCTCACTCGCCCCTCAGCGGTTGGTTGATACCGGCGGCCGCGAAGGCCAGCCTTCGAGACAAGTGGCCTTCGCGCTGCCTTACCTACGAAGTAATCTACAATAGCTTGGTGTCTTGGTGTTGGGCTATTTACGCCGGGGAATTTCTGGTTCATTTTTCACAGTGTTACGCCCATCCAGCGGTAGCTTGTATGATACGCTGAATAGCTTGAAACACTGTACTGCCATATCGCAAGATCGAACAGGTAATCATAGTCTAGATAGAGAAACGACGAAAATATGCCTACAGGACCCGTCGAACCCGTGAAGCACGTTTGACCACGACGGACTGATACATACGTAGAAACGCTATCGAACTTTCGCTCATTCTTCACATGGAGGTCTTGACCCCGTGGGGGTCGACGTATAGTCGTCGGCAAGTCAAGGGCGGTGATGAGGGGGGGAGGAGACAACGCACGGGTAAGGTCCAGCGCAGACAATTGCTAGGTTTGATGTCACAGAGCGGACAAATAGAAAGGAAAGCACGTCTGGATATGATAGCTTTCTTTGTTCTCAGGGGCGCAGGATATATGTCGACATCGAGTAAGAGGTCATTTGGCACGGCAATAACTTCTCCCGCACTGTCATCGACGCCAATGAAACCAGGGCGGGGGGTTTGTCGTCGCTCTGTTGTTTTCGTATAGTTCGTATTCATTTGTTGGAATCGGTATTCCACAGCTCTAGCATTGGAGTAAAACGTGTCCCGGGAGACAAACAAAAACACGAACCAACGGCTGAATAGATACAGACAGGCGAACGCCAATAGTTGTGCAGTGGAACTCCAACGAACCTTTCTACGAAGAGGCACTTTTACCAACGTATTTTCGCACTGCTTGATGCGGTATGTCTTCTTACTAAATAGCACACTTGAACGTCTCCGGAGGATGACGTGCCTCGCAGGGAGTAGCCGCAGCTTCATCGAAGGGCCGTGTTGGAATTCGGTTTATGAGTTGTATTGCAGGTAGGCTTGGTTGCTTTCGTCTGCACGTGTCATTGCTGTTGCGGGTAAGATGGTTGCCGTGCTTGTGACAATGCCCTATGAATCTTGTATACATATATTTACTGTGCGGACAAACGCCCTATGGTTTGCGCTTAGACGGTGATACGGTATTTTCTGTGTTCCATGAGTGACCGTAACGTGTACATGCTGCACCAACAACACGAAGTACTGCTCACGCCTGCTACCCGTGCCTACTGACTGTAGCACATAGTGCTCCGTTGGAGGGTACCTTATCGTAAAAACGAGAGTTCTCTAATTTTGACCAAGCCTCTCGTGATAGGGGCCTCTCGCAAGATAGCCTCGACCGTTTTCTTACTTGATTAAACAGTTGATTTTATCTGCACTTTTCTGTCTGCTCTTTTCATCAAATTCTCAGAATGTTATCTGTCTTCTACGTTGTACTCCATCATATTCTCAGAATTGCATTTGTCTACTACGTCGACTATAACATAAAAAGAAGAAGGAATCGTACACGTTCTCGAACCCGGGACTCTTGTGTTAACACGTGCCAATCCCACCTGTTGCTCTACTCGCCTATTTTGTTTACAAAATGTTTTTATTTACTTCTATACGTAGTAGACGTACTACAACTCTACCGAGAAAAGAAAAGGAAGTGATCACGGTCTCGAACCTGGAACCCTCGTGTTCACACGTCCCAATCCCACCTGTACCTGTTGCTCTACTCGCCCATTTTGTTTCATGGCCAGTTTTGTTTATTTCTATAGAAGACGTACTACAACTCTAACGAAAACAAAAAGAAGGAAGTGGACACGGTCTCGAACGCGGTACCCTTGTGTTCACACGTCTAAATCCCACCTGTTGCTCTACTCGCACATTTTGTTTGCAAGATCAGGTATATTTTTTATACAGTAGGCGTACCAATATGCGACGTACATACACCTGGTGTATTGATAGAAACTACCATACCTGGCACACAGACATATTGAATCCAACTACTTCGGCTCCTGTGTATTGCTTTTCATCGAGCAGCTTTTGACGCTGCCAGCGAAACAGAAAAGTGTCAAATGCTTTCTGCAACACCAATGACATGGACCCGGGGGATGTTCCTCCAGAACTCAGGATCCCACGCAAGTGGGGCACATGCTCATTGCCAAAGCCTGCGCCATCATGCGCGTGTACCGCCTGAAGGGGGGGCAGGGGGGGTTCTCGGGGCACGTCGTCAACGTTTTTTCCTGTTGTTTTTCCCCACCAATGCACACAAGTTGACGACAGTTACTAGTATCCTGCTGGGCGAGTTCCTAGCGACAGCTATAGTATATTTTCATGTCGCTCAGGTGAACCTGGGAATGGTCCAGGACCGTCCGAGGGGAGTGCCCTCTTCTGCCGATGGCGTCCTCGCGACGAGGAACGGGAGCAACGATGATGGCAGCATCGGCCGGCGAGGAGAGGGGGGAAGGACCGGAGGGCGGGGACGGGTGGAGGGACGGTGGAAGGGGGCGGAGGGGGCGGAGGGGACGGAGGAACGGCACGGGTGGAATTGGGAGGAGGGGTGTTTCACAACACCATCACCATCAGCGGGAACTTTGTCAACGCACCGCTTCCGACCGGAGGGCTTTACCACGGCCTGCTGTCCTCGGTCGGTGAGTGGATGGATGACATACGTATTTCTTGCACAAGCATGCGGTTGCTGGTGTTAACACGAAACGCCACATATATAAGACCTGTATAAGTTATCCCTGTAGATGCCGCCAGCTCTTGGCCAATACTTGCGCGCGATTTTAAGCAGAGACACTGTCGACAGTAGATATCGTGCGACCCGTGTGCTGCCTCGCTTCTAATCCTGGCCGCTCCGTGAGTGTCAACTTCAGTCGAAGTAAAGGGAGTAACGTATTTCAGCCGCCATGCTTGTGTCTATTGTTGTGGTATTTTGCCACCCCGAGAAGAGCTCACTAATCGCCCGAACGCTGCTGAAGTATTTCGTGCACCCTGATTAACGCTCATCCAATCGTGTACCCGCCGCTGACAACAGTGAACCCGGCCGCCGCGCTCGCCGCGATGGTGTGGACGTCGGCACCTGCGGCTGTCGACGCCTCCAGCCGGCGCAGGACTGTGGCCCTACGACAGCCACCTCAGGTATACTGGGTCGGTAGGCGGTGGGGTGAGATGGGATGGGATTGAGCCGTCGCTGCTGTGCTGTTGCTATATTCCCGTGTTGATGACATTCTATGAACCCAACCATTATATACGCGAACAGAACAATAGTGTGAACGAACAACGGGTGAAGCGATGTCAAATAGACTTCTGCATTCGAACATCGGTGTGAAATGGTTGGGCAAAAAACAAGAGTGGCGACGATTGCTCAAAATACTTCAAGGATCGGCGTGATGGCACTGCTCTCCAAGCTATTACCACCAACATTCAGTTTTACAATACGACCGTACGTTGTTGTGAGTGTGAATGCTTTATGAGCGCCTTGAGCAAGTTAATTGGGGAAATACATCGATTTCCGCCACCAAACTGAGTAACGAGTATAGCGTGTGTTAACCCATCTTGTTTTCGGAGAGCAGGACGAAAGTTAGCAACACACTACAGTAGAGCCGTTGCTATAGCCGAGTAAAAACCTTTTGTCGCCACGAGTTGAGAGCAAACGATGCCAGGTACTAGGTGCTATATAGAAGTAGACTATGGAACAAGCACCCGCTACGCAAGCGCTACAGCACAGGTTCATAGCAATTTTCCAGTCGGACGTCGGACGCTGTTCTCATTACTGCAATAACTTCAGCCTTTGCTCACAATGTTGCCGGTCTTCGAACACAAGGCACACAATGAACACGCGCATTAGACCTTGCTCGCTGTGGGTTTGGGAATATAATAGACGCCTGTAACCGATGGGAATGTTCAAGAAGCCGCCAAAGTTACCATGGAAACGTAACGCGGAAGCTGTTCAGTTGGTTGCCATTCAAACCAAGTTGGGGCCTCGTCCTTACCAGACAATCTCTTTCTGTACTGTTCCACCTGCCCAATGGCGGCCCCGCTAAACATAATGTCTCCCGCGCAGTCTGCCCCTTACTCGCCGGTCAATCGGAGCCTGCACGAGCTGGTCACGCATCTCCTGGCCACCCCGCGGTGGGGCTTGCACTCGATTCAACCTCCTGCAGTCCCCTTGCTGGCGGCGCGGTACTCTCCGTTCAGAGGGGCCTTTAGCGACCGCAGCACCGGTGGCGGGGGCGGCGCTAGCATCGGAGCGGGGTCGATATGGACCAATGGAGCGATGCTCGCCGCAGGCGTGGGCACCGGCGAGGTTGGACTACGCCTGGGGGTGAGAAATCAAATTTTAAAATAACGCTGAACGTCTGCACGACAACGCTATATTATCACTCGCCCCTCATTGATTGGTTGATACCGGCGGCTGCGAAGGCCAGCCTTCAAAACAAATGGCCTTCGCGCTGACTTGGCTACGAAGTAATCTACAGTAGCTTGGTGACTTGGTGTTCGACTATTTACGACGGGGAATTCCTGGTCCATTTTTCACAGTGTTGCGCCCATCCAGCGGTAGCTTGTATGGTTTGCTGAATAGCTTAAAACACTGTACTGCCATATGGTAAGATCAAACAGGCAATCAGGGTCGAGACAAAGGAACGGCGAACAGGTATTTATAGGACCCGTCGAACCCGCGAAGCGCGTTTGACCACGACGGATTGATACCTACGTGAAAACGCCATCAAACTTTCGCTCATCCTTCACGTGGAGGTCTTGACCCCGTGGGGGTCGACGTATAGTCGTCGGCACGTCAAGGGCGGTGATGAGGGGGGGAGGGGACAACGAAGGGGTAAGGTTCAGCGCAGACAATTGCTAGTTTTGATGTCACAGAGCGGACAAAGGGAAAGGGAAGCACATCGGGATATGGTAGCTTTTCTTTGTTCTCAGGGGCGCAGGATATATGTCGACATCGAATAAGAGGTCATTGGTTAAAGGCACGGCAACAATTGCTCCCGCACTGTCATCGACGCCAATAAAACCAGGGCGGGGGGCTCGTCGTCGCTCTGTTGTTTTCGTATAATTCGTATTCATATGTTGAAATCGGTATTCCACAGCTCTAGCATTGGAGTAAAACGTGTCCCGGGAGATAAAAAAACACGAATCAACGGCTGAATAGATACAGACAGGCGAACGTCAATAGTTGTGCAGTGGAACTCTCACGAACCCTTCTACGAAGAGGCACTTTTACCAACGTGTTTTCGCACTGCTTGATGTGGTACGTCTTCTTACTAAATAGCACACTTGAACATCTCCGGAGGATGACGTGCCTCGCAGGGAGTAGCCGCAGCTTCATCGAAGGGCCGTGTTGGAATTCGGTTTATGAGTTGTATTGCAGGTAGGCTTGGTTTCTTTTGTCTGCAGGTGTCATTGCTGTTGCGGGTAAGATGGTTGCCGTGCTTGTGACAATGCCCTATTAATCCTGTATACATATATTTACTGTGCGGACAAACGCCCTATGGTTTGCGCTTAGGCGGTGATACGGTATTTTCTGTGTTCCATGAGTGACCGTAACGTGTACATGCTGCACTAACAACACGAAGTACTGCTCACGCCTGCTACCCGTGCCTACTGACTGTGGCACATAGTGCTCCGTTGGAGGGTACCTTATCGTAAAAACGAGAGTTCTCTAATTTTGACCAAGCCTCTCGTGATTAGGGCCTCTCGCAAGATAGCCTCGACCGTTTTCTTGCTTGATTAATAAACAGTTGATTCTGTCTGCACTTTTCATCAAATTCTCAGAATTTTATCTGTATATTACGTTGTACTCTAACATATTATCAGAACTTTATCTGTGCACTACGTCGAACTCTAACCTAAGAAGGAGAGAAGGAATCGTACACGGTCTCGAACCCGGGGCTCTTGTGTTAACACGTGCCAATCCCACCTGTTGCTCTACGTACTTTCCTATTTTGTTTTCACAATGTTTTATTTATCTCTACAGTAGACGTACTACAACTCTAACGACAAATAAAGAAATGATCACGGTCTCGAACCCGAGACCCTCGTGTTCACACGTCCCAATCCCACCTGTTGCTCTACTCGCCCATTTTGTTTTACAACCAGTTTTTTATATTTCTAAAGAAGACATACTACAACTCTAACGCAAAAAAGAAGGAACTGAACACGGTCTCGAACCCGGGACCCTTGTGTTCACACGTCCAAATCCCACCTGTTGCTCTACTCGCACATTTTGTTTGCAAGATCAGATTTGTTTTATATTGTAGGCGTACCAATATGCGACGTACATACACCTGGTGTATTGATAGAAACTACCATACCTTGCACACATAAATATTGAATTCCAACTGCTTATGCGGCTGTGTATTGCTTTTCATCGAGCAGCTCTTAACGCTGCCAGCGAAACAGAAAAGTGCCAAAGGCTTTCTGCAACACCAATGACATGGACCCGGGGGATGTTCCTCTAGAAGTCCAGGGCCTCACACAAGTGGAGCAGATGCTCAATACCAAAGCCTGCGCCATCATGCTCGTGTACCGCCTGAGGGGGGGGCAGAAGGGGTTCTCGGGGCACGTCGTCAACGTTTTTTCCTGTTTTTTTTTCCAACTTCTGCAAACAAGTTGACGACAATTACAAATATCCTGCTGCGCGAGTTCCTAGCGACAGCTATACTATCTTTTCATGTCGCTCAGGTGAACCTGGGAATGGTTCAGGACCGTCCGAGGGGAGTGCCCTCTTCTGCCGATGGCGTCCTCGCGACGAGGAACGGACGCAACGATGATGGGAGCATCGGCCGGGGAGGAGGGGGGGGAAGAGACGGAGGGCGTGGACGGGGGGTGGGGGGGGGAGGGGGGGGAGGAGGCGGAGGGGGCGGAAGGGGGGCACGGGTGGAATTGGGAGGAGGGGTGTTTCACAACAGCATCACCATCAGTGGGAACTTTGTCAACGCACCGCTTCCGACCGGAGGGCTTTACCGCGGCCTGCTGTCCTCGGTCGGTGAGTGGATGGATGGCAAATGTATTTCTTGCACAAGCATACGGTTGCTGGTGTTAACACGAAACGCCACATATTGTAAGACCTGTGTAAGTTATCCCTGTAGATGGCGCAAGCTCTTGACCAATACGTGCGCGATTTTAAGCCGCGACACTATTGATAGTAGATATCGTGCGACCCGTGTGCTGCCTCGCTTCTAATCCTGGCCGCTCCGTGAGTGTCAACTTCAGTCGAACTAAAGGAAGTAACGTATTTCAGCCGCCATGCTTGTGTCCATTGCTGTGGTATTTTTTCCACCCTGATAAGCGCTCACTAATCGCGTGATCACTGCTGAAGTATTTCGTGCACCCTGATTAACGCTCATCCAATCGTGTACCCGCCGCTGACAACAGTGAACCCGGCCGCCGCGCTCGCCGTGATGGTGTGGACGTCGGCAACTGCGGCTGTCGACGGCTCCAGCCGGCGCAGGACTGTGGCCCTGCGGCAGCCACCCCAGGTATACTGGGTCGGTAGGCGGTGGGGTGAGATGGGATGGGATTGAGCCGTCGCTGCTGTGCTGTTGCTATATTCCCGTGTTGATGACATTCGACAAACCCAACCATTATATACGCAAACAGAACACGATTGTGAACGAACAACGGGTGAATCGATGTCAAGTAGGCCTCTGAATTTGAACAGCGGTGTGAAATGGTTGGGCAAGAAACAAGAGTGGCGACGATTGCTAAAAATACTCCAACGATAAGCGTGATGGCACTGCTCTCCAAACTATTACAACCAATCTTCATGCTCAAAATACGACCGTAGCTTGTTGTGGGTTTGAATAATTTATGAGTGGCTTGAGCAAGTTAATGGATAAAATATTTCAATTTCCGCGATCAAACCGAGCAACGACTATAGCGTGTGCTTACCCATCCTGTTTTCGGAGAGCAGATCAAAAGTTAGCAACATACTTGAACCGTTGCTATATCAGTGTAAATAGATTTTGTCGCCACGTGTTGACGGCAAACGATGCCAGGTACTAGGTACTATGTAGAAGTAGACTATGGAACAAGCACCCGCTACGCAAGCGCGGCATCACAGGCTCATACCATGTTTCGGGCCGTACGTCGGACGTTGCTCTCAAACCTGCAACGACTTCAGCCTTTGCTCACATTGTTACCGTTCTTCGAACACAGGACACATAGTGAACACACGCGTTAGAGCTTGCTCGCCTCGGTTTTAGGAATGTTTTATAGACGCCTGTAACCAATGGGAATGTTCAAGAAGCCGCCAAAATGACCATGAAAACGTCACGCGGGAGCTGTTCAGTTGGTTGCCATTCAAACCAAGTTGGGCCTGGCCTCGTCCTCACCAGACAATCTGTTTCTGTACTGTTCCACCTGCCCAATGACGGCCCGCTAAACGCAATGTCTTCCGCGCAGTCCGCCTCTTACTCGCCGGTCAACCGGAGCCTGCACGAGTTGGCCACGCATCTCCTGGCCACCCCGCGGTGGGGCTTGCACTCGATTCAACCTCCTGCAGTCCCCTTGCTGGCGGCGCGGCACTCTCCATTCAGAGGGACCTTTAGCGACCGCAGGATCGGCGGCGGAGGCGGTGCTAGCATCGGAGCGGGGTCCGTCTGGCCCAACGGAGCGTTGTTCGCCGCTGCCGTGGGCACCGGCGAGGTTGGACTACGCCTGGGGGTGAGACATCATTTTTCAAAACAATGCTGAACGCATGCACGACAACGTGTATATTCTCACTCGCCCCTCATCGGTTGGTTGATGCCGGCGGCCGCGAAGGCCAGCCTTCGAAAGAAGTGGCCTTCGCGCTGGCTAAGCTCCGAATAATCTACAGTAGCTTGGTGGCTTGGTGTTCGGCTATTTACGCCGGGGAATTTCTGGTTCATTTTCCACCGTGTTACGCCCATCCAGCGGTAGCTTGTATGATACGCTGAATAGCTTGAAAAACGCTGTACTGCCATATGGTAAGATCAAACAGGCAGTCAGGGTCGATATAGAGAAACGGCGAACAGGTATTTACAGGATCCGTCGAACCGCGAAGCACGTTTGACCACGACGGACTGATACCTACGTAGAAAGGCCATCGGGATTTCGCTCATCTTTCACGTGGAGGTCTTGACCCCGTGGGGGTCGACGTATAGTCGTCGGCACGTCAAGGGCGGTGATGAGGACGGTGATGAGGGATGGAGGGGGCATCAATATTCTGGCAACGTAATCCGACCCCAAGATTGGACACTCTGGAGGACGCGTCGGGTGGGCATCTCAAAGACGCAATCCTCCCCGCTTCCTGGGCGCCTACTGGTGAGAAACGCTTCTGGTCGCAGCGCTTTCTCGGCCATACGTCGTGCTCGACGTGCTACACGCTGGTACACCTCCGTATGTTTCTTCCAGGCAAACCCCGTGTTTCGTGCGGCTACTTACTGTAGTTGTCCTCTCTCGCAAACGCTGCCCATGCGAGGTTTTCTAAGCCTCCTTAACTCCAGTGGCCTCTCTTTTGCTTTAGGGTCATACATTCGAAGGACGTGTTAACACTAGCAACCGCGTTCGTGTTCAAACCCAAATGGGTGACCTCTATCAACTCACGGGGCGTGGACAGCAGGTCACGGAGTCCCTCGGTCGGAAGCGACGGGTCGGGCGCGTACGCGCAGCAGATGCTGCTGTCGGCGAGCCCCGCTCCGTTCGTCCCTCCCCCCTCTCCGCTTCCCTCCCTCCCCCCTCTCCTCCTCCCCTTCTTCTCCCCCCCACCCCTCTCCATCCCTCCCTCTCCCCCCCCTCCCCCCCCTCGCTCCTCCCCTCTCCCCCCTCCTCCCCGGCCGATGATGCCACCACCGTCGCGTCCGTTCCTCGTCGCGAGGACGCCATCGGCAGAAGAGTGAACTCCCCTCGGGCGGTCCTGGACCATGCCCAGGTTCACCTGAGCGAGGTACAATAATAAGACGATGAGGTACCCTCCAACGGAGCACTATGTGCTACAGTCAGTAGGCATGGGCAGCAGGCGTGAGCAGTACCTCGTGTCGTTGGTCCAGCTTTTACACCTTACGCCCGCTCGTGGAACACGGCAAATACCATATCACGACTTGAGCGCAAAGCATAGGACATTTGTTCGCACGGGAGATTATAAATCTATATATCTTAGTTCGCTTATCACATATGCACATCCTTAGGTCTGCGGATATCTCCAGCCTCTGATCGCCTTTCCGCGCGATTTCTTCGCTGAGGCGTGCCCCCGCCTCGCCTGCAACCGCCGGCTTAGCTGATCCGCCCGCTCGGCGCCGTAGCGCGCGCGCGAGGCCTCGACGTCGAGATCTACGACGAGATCTACGAAAAATCGTGCCCTGTGAGCGTTTGGGCACATTGCCCACCGACAACGCCTATACCTTCGCGTGGTTTTTTCACGTACGTGTTCTCTGACCTCCGACCCGTGGGGGGGGTCGGCTTCCCGGCCGCCGTCAACATGGTGGAGGCCTGCGCGGGAGGCTGTGTGCTCAGATCTGAGACGCCCCGAGAACACATACATGCCACCCAGGCTTTGTCGAGAACTGCCATCAATATTTTTTTCGCCGAGAGAGAGCTCCTGCTGCTGTACGCATACGTGTACGTATGTATGTATGTAGTCTACAGCAAGTAGCACGTGTGATAAGAGACTAGCAGCTCATGCACTGTCAATGTTGTTGCGGAGCTCCTATGATTTGTACAGCAGCAGCTGTGATCGCACCTTTTTAGCGGACTACGCGCTGCATGCTGTTGAGGGTTTCAGCGTAAAAAAATGGCATTGGCAAACGGGGATGGGGAAACACGTTTTTTTGTCGTTTTTTACCGTTTTTGTTTTTTGTTCTCAGACGTATAGGAGGCGCGTAGATGTACACGTGCATCGGGTATATATCGACAACATGTATGTATCAGTACTACTACTGCTGTACTACAACAGTACCTACCACGAGCAGTGAGCATCACAAGTATGTGGGTTGGATATGTATGACCACTATCAAAGATACACGCAGCATGTATCAGTTGATGTTGCTGTTGTCGCCGTTGTTCGCCTGTTTCGAATTTCGAAGATGTGTACTCGTAGTAGGTGTGTAGGCCCACACCGTGTACAGCATACAATGCGCATGTGTCAGGCTTGTGACCAAGATACATACGAGCACACACGTAGATGAGTACAGCAGCAGCAGCAGTATCACATGTATTACGAGTACGGTTGCCACTCTCCGTGGGCAGTGTGCAGAGCGCTCTCAACTCTTGGCAGTACGTCTGATTTCCATCCTTCGACACAACGCTGCTGCTAACTAAAAACGTGTATAACTCTTGGCATTACGTCTGACCCCCGCCCCGTCCTTCGCTACAATGCTGCTAACGTTCCGGCATCACGCAAGGCTGCGACCGGCGGCCGTCCAGGCCGCCGGCGAAGCCCCTTGTATGCCTTATTTACGTTATATTCTTAAGTCCTAAGCCGCATCCAAGCTCCATTTATTATTAGCATCCTTGCCCTCAGACAATGTGAAAAATCTGAAGGTATAAATATGTGTAGCATGAATACTGTGCTTTGTTTATATATATATATCTACCCTCGGACGCATGCTACGATAGAGGTGCACCATGATTTTTCTGAGCTCCTCACTTAAGGAGCGTCATACCTCACCGAAAAAATGATTTTGGAGGAAAATAAAAAGTGCTGCCGGATGAGAAATCTCATGGCCGAAGTATACTCTGAAACATTTTTCGTCGCAAAAATGAAAGTCCGACGAAGTTGGGTTAAGGAGCCCCCGATCGTTCAGAAAACGATTCATCCAAATAGTGCTACCTCTACCGTAGTACGCGTCCTCGGGCCAAGTGCTCGGGTGGAGGTTTTGTAAAACGATAAAGGTGCGTGCTACGATGGAGGTACGAGTAGCACTTTTCGGCTGAAAAAGGTTTCTGCATGATCGGTTGCCTTAACCCCAATTCGTCGGACTTTTGTTCGTGTCTTGCAATATTGTTCATTGTATGGATAGGCCATACCACTCTGACCATAAATATAAGGAACATTCAAATAAAAGTTTACTACAAAAAAGGTGCTTATATTCTGGGTCAAAGTGGTAGTATTGTTCATCGGGTATGTAGCCTCTTTTATTTCCCCCGAAAATCAGTTTCAGGGTGAAGAATAGACGAATGCTACGATACGTAGCGGAAGAACGGTGGTCCTATGTGTGTGTTTTTGTCTCATTTTGACTGACGGCGCGTGGTTTCTCACGGTGAACCAACACTCATGCTGCGGGGTGTACTGTCAGCAGCTTGAATGCCGATGCTGTACTGCTGGTCAGTCTCAATAATAATACATTTTACACGATCTCGGCCATCATACTCACCCGCCATCACCCGCCATCGGAGTTTGTTGGCGGGAGGCATCCACGAGCCAACTGCGAGCGACCCTTGTTGCTTGCACGGGGCAAACGGTTGTCGATCGCATTCCATTCTATATCAATGCCGACAATCTTGCACGCCCGCCCCGCGCACCGCCTAACACTTTGTTCTCTCTCCTTCGATCTGTCTTTACCCTGCACAGCGGACCCAGGCCACCCCTGAAATATTCCTTCGGGAGTGTCGAGGCTACCCTCGGAGACCAAGGAGACTCACCCCTCCAGATTGACTAGCGCCGGCGCACCGATATCGAGTGTCGATGAAAACGCTCTGAGGAGCAACGACCCGCCGTCTCCAACTTAGGGGAAGTCTCGTGTTGAAGAGGACAGAGACTACCGGCGAGACAGGAAAGGAGGTGCCACGGGTGCACGGTCTAGTAGTAGGCTCCCGAAGACGATACGTCGTGTTACCCCCGATAGAGCTTCCTCTGTCCGTACAGAGGCCTTATCCGAGAGAGGGAGAGAGGGAGAAAGGGAGAGCACGCACTGAGTGCAAGTAGCTGACGAGCCTGAGCCGAGGCGCTGCGCTCATACTCACGTGCGCAATGGTGGGGGGCGGACTAATTTGTTGCTTGCCTTAGTCGTTTGACCATTGACCACGCATCCCCTTCGAGACGGAGCACATTGGGAGGGGTGCTTTGCGGATAGTGGAGGAGTTGGGGTGGAGAGTCACGGAAGCGCGGGAGAAGCATTGTTGCGCTGCGTGGAGACTAATGAGAACTATGTACCAGGTAGTCGACGTTGTCTAGAGGGAAGAGGCACGACGAGGGGTAGCTCAATGGGGCTTGCACAGGCACAGTTTAGGATTAGGGCGCCGGTCTAGCTGTTCGTTAACTCCATGAAGGTGGGTAAAGCTGTCATCCGACGCTTACTTCACATTCTCGGAACTTTTTTATAGTAATGCTGTTTTCGTGGCGCCTGTTTATTTCGGCTGTGGAAAGCGAGCCGTTTAGGGTTCATTCCTGCAAAAAGTGTCGGTTTCTTGCCGGCCAACCTAATCTGCATGCGTTTGCCATACGCCGTTTCCAACTTGGGAGAAGTCTCGTTGCCGAAGAGACTAGAGCTTGCCGTGAGACAGGAAGGCAGCTGCCGCAGGTGGACGGCCAAGTAGCAGGTTTCTGAAGGCGATACGTTTCTTGCCCGCGATAGAGTCCCCTCCGTCCATACTGTGGCGTTACCCGAGAAAGAGCGCACCAGGAAAAAATAGTTGACGCTCCTGAACCGAGGTGCTACACTCATACTCATGTGCGCAATGGGAGGGGGGGTTGTACTCATAGCATGCATGGCGGTAGTCGTATGACCGTTTACCATCGCATCTCTTCAATGCCTGGACGGAGCACGTCGGGTTTTCACCGACCAGGCAGAAATTGCTTGCACCAAGCTCGAAGCGCCGTGAGGTGTTGGGCGAGTCGCATGGAATATGAGCTGCGTCCTACGAAGAACCACTTATTAGGCAGACATGCAATGGGTGAGGGCTTCGAATTAAGTGATTTGTTTTCTGGTGTAGCCATTTCCAGAGACAGCAATGGGCGGGGGACTTTACGGGTAGTCAGGGAGTTGGAGTGGAGAGCCACGGAGCGGGCGAATCGTTGTTTGGCCGCGCGGAGACTTCAGGAAAAATATATGGCCATCGCTGATACGGGGCTCTAGCGTCGTCTAGACGGCAGAGGCACGACGGGGGGTAGCTGAATGGGGCTTGCACAGGATAAGTTAACGAGAGAGGCACCGCCCCAGCTGTCGTTCAATCCCTGGAACATGGGTAAAGCTGTCCTTCCACGCTTACTAACTCTTTTATAGTAATCCTGTTTCGTGACGGTTGTTTCATGGTTGGTTGTAGAAGGCGAGTCGCTCATAGCTACGAAGTTCGTACTAGTAGTATCGATTTTGCTGGCCAACATACTCTGCCTGCGTTTGCCACTCATACCGTATTACAGGTAACGTTTTACAAGTCTTCGTTTTTNCCTAGCTAGTTCGTGGTGGTAGCATCGATTTCTGCTGGCCAACATACTCTGCCTGCGTTTGCCACACATACCGTATTACAGGTAACGTTTTATAAGTCTTCCGGTTTTTTTGTGAACGTCGAAGTCCGACCATCTCCCCCCCCCGGTCCCCCAAGATGCTGGAGTCGAAGGTCGAGCATTTAGAAGCACGTGTAGGGATTAATAGTTTTAGTGATTATATGCTTTCCAGGACTGAGAGACAAGGGGGGCTTCGTGCTCGTATACTTGTACAAAATGAAGGTCCGGATGGTGGATGGCTAGCTGCTCCACTTTTTCCGATAGTTTTAGCATTGTTTTCCGCAAGCCAGCTTGTCGTTACGCGTGAGGCTCCGACACAGCGTCAACTTTTCAACCGTTCGTCGGACGTTTATGACGAAAGAGGGAAGGGAACTCAGCGTGGGACTAGTTGAGACCAGAGAAGAAGCTGGCGTGCCACGTCGTAACGGCGAGTTGTCCGTCGGCGATCGTTCTCACGCGTTGATAACTGATTGACCCCCATCCCGACCAAGTGAGTGTCACTTTAAGGTGTGGAGGCGTTTCGCGTCGTTTTTTTGTGGGGGGGTGGGTTTATGACGTGGGCTAGCTGTAGTCTTGTGGTGGTCGCGATTTTCGGGATGCATGGAGCAAACTAGTCTAAATGTCACCATTCAGATTGATGTTGCCCGTTAATTTCGGGTACAAGCGAGGTGGAGGGTGATGTGCGCCTCGGCTCTGTCGTGTATGCGTTGGAAGGTTTCTCTGACTCTGCTTGTACTTTTAATGTTGTATCGTTTTCTTTCCCGAGATTTCCCGCTGTGTCTGGAGCTCAGCGCGGCTATCTCACCTGGCTCTCGGGACGCGTTGGTGGCCTACTGTTCGGAGAGTAAAGTTAGCGTGACGACGTCGAGCGTTGGTTGATATTGGAGCAAAGAGCCGCGATGGCCACAAACTCAACAGGGGGGTCGGCAACGCGATTTTGCAGTAAGCAAGGTGTAACTTGAGAGGCCTGTCTTCCTAAAACGCTCAAGTATATGAGGTCGCCGCCGAATGCGTTTTTGGTGTAAGGAGCGGTTACGCCTACTGCAGTGTTGTTTACCTTTGCTTTACCGTGTGTGATTGAGCAGGCGGCTGTAGAGATGTTAAAACGTGTGCCCGACTGCCTCGTGAAATTCCTTGGTGTATGTGTATCCTGTTGCAGAGGCGGTTGTAGCAGCAGGGCATGCCAGAAGCAGAGTGCACCAACTAAAACGTCTACGTACAACGAGATACCCTTTTTGTCATTTGTAGATTCAACGAGAGGCAGACTTAAGGGATTCAGCCGCCGCGTGTCGTGATTGTCATTTACATTACACGGCAAAGTTGGCCGCTGATGGCGATACCAATGGGGGGTTGAAGGAGGACGGGGGGTGGGGAGGGAGGGGGTGGGGAGGGGGGGGCGTAACCTTGGGCGGCCTTCTTGGTGTTTTCGGGAGGAATTTCACCATGACCTCCGATGATCCGTAGAGCAGAAAGTCTGTCTCGGTAGAGAAGAATAACTTCTGCATCATGTAATACACCGGCCGCGTTTTCGGCAGTGTTGGTGCTGATATTACTGCGGTTTCCGCTTGCCCCAGCTGCTGTACGAACGTGACGATGTGTCGGTTCGAGTTACCTCGCCGTGGTCGGGGGCGGAATTTGGGGCCCAGATGCCATAGGACGCGGGTAAAAGAAGGGAGTTATTAACAAGTGTTTTGTTCGATCATGCTTTTGCGAAAGCAGGTGACACGTATATACTACAGCGCCATACCGCCACGTCTTTCGAACGTCGCAACTCCACAACACTTACACTGCGCGCAGTGTATCCGGGCGTTCTTTTACGTTTTTCCTGTGGGTTAGTTGCGTACATATACGATATATATATGAAGTATATACATAAACATACCTATGATAGTCCTCAGCCCCGTACTGACACTTCTTTATTCGACGGATCTCTCCCGCCTCAGACCGCCTTTCCGCGCGGTTTCTTCGCCATGGTGCGCCCCCACCTCCGCTGCAACCATAGGCGCTGCGGGATCCGCCCGCTCAGCGCCCCACGCGCACGCGTTCGGCCTCGACGTCGGAATGTCTACGGCGGGATTTCCGGGCTTTTTTTTTTCCCTGCCCTGTCAGTGATTTGGTGCTTCGCCACGAGAGTTTTTTTTTTTTTTTTTTTTTTTGTGATTTCGCGTGATTCCTTCGGGTGCGTGCTCTCCGACCTCCGGTCTCCCGGGAGGGTCGGTCGCCCCGCCGGTGCCGCCGCCGTGAGGGCCTGCTGTGCGGGCGGCCGTCATCCTATGAGATCCATCTGGTACCACGAGATTTTGACACCCCCTGCCAATACATGGCACCCAGCCAGGTGTTCGTTGCGACGACCTACGTATTCTTTACTTTTCCTAAGAGTTTTACGCTCTGATTTTCCATCGCCATTTATTTTTCCCAAGAGTTTTACGCTCAGATTTTCCATCGTCACTAAACTCACACCTCGAAATAATTCTGAATTGGAGATTTCAAGGTCGATTTTTGAAGCCCAGAGATCTGCCGTAAAGGTCCATGTTGGGTATGGTACAATTGATTTAGGTTTTCGGGGCGATACCCAGAGTGAACCCACGAGTACGGCGAGTGCTCGAGACGCAGACCATAACGCACGGCAGCCAAATCCCAAGGGGACGACCGTTGAGGAAGCAGAGTACATGGCGCCCTGGATGCTGCTGTGTGTACGAGTAGCTGCATGGATGGATGTCCTTCGCGTTGCGAGGTCAAACTACTTTTTTTTGGTGTTGCAGGGAATCGGTTGAAGACGGAGAATTTTTGTTAGCGTTTTCAGGCGGGATAGTATATAAAAAGTGGGACTTTTTTGTCGTTCGCGTACGCCGGAGGTGGGGAGTGCGGCCGAACCTCTCGCGCGTAGCAGGCGAGACTACACCAACAACAGCGGAAGCAAGTGGTGCTGCAGCCGTACAATACATGTGTCGGATATGTGGCCAAGATACGCATCGGCACTACAGCAGTATCAGTGCAGCAGCCACTCTTACTCTGCGTGGGCAGCGTATGGAGCGCTTTCAACTCTTGGTGCGCTAAGTCTAACCTCCATCGTTCGCCACAACGATACTATCACAATAATTTGGGGCATCATCACGCGAGAGCCGGCGAAGCCCCTCCTTGCGTAATAACACAACAACAACGGCGACAATAATCATATGCAGCGGGTTACATACTATGCGGCCCGCCCCCCCTCTCCCCCCGAGAGAGGATACAAAATGTGGCAGCTTAACTTGTGTTCCTCCGAAACCTGGGTCCCAACAAAGTAAAGAGGAAACGAAGCCTATCACAGCAGGGGTTGCATACTATGCCGCCCCCCCCAGGAGGACATTGTTTTGGCAGTGAAACCTGCATTCCTCCTCAAGCTTCCTTCAGAGGGTAGAAGGTCTGACGCTTTTGTTTTAATTTCCACGCACCAAGAAAACACCAATCATGACAAGGGCTTACCGCAATCTGCCCCCCCCCCCCCCCCCCCCCCCCCCCCCCCCCCCCCCCCCCCCCCCCCCCCCCCCCCCCCCCCCCCCCCCCCCCTCCCCGCACCCACCCCTATTAATAGTACTCCCACGCCTCACGGCCCTGCTGTTTAAAAACCGACCGCCACACGACACGACACAAAACTGAAATGCCTGCAAAAACGAAAAACGTAAAAGCATTAATAACAAACGAAGACACGAAGAACCCCCCCCCCCCCATAAAAACGAAAAAACACAAAACAATGCAACAACAACCGGCCGTGGGTAAAATAACACCGAACAATGCCACAGAGCGCAACATGGTCCAGTTCATGCACGTTTAACCTCAGAAATCCTCATCCATCGTGAAAGCGGACGCTTTCGGTGCCTGAGCCTGCTTCTCCGGAAGGGCTTGCGGAGTCGAAGCAGCAGCGGCAGCAGCAGCAGCAGCAGCGGCAGTAGGTACCGGCGATCCCATCTTCTCGAGCTTCACCGCCTTCGGCCCCCCGATCTTGTGTACGTATACCAAGAAATACGAGGTGAACGGGGGGGGAAACGGAGGTCGGGGGGGGGGGGGGGGGGGGGGGGGGGGGGGGGGGGGGGGGGGAGGAGGAGGAGTTGTCAGCGACAGAGTTGGCCGAGCCGCGTAGGGGCCACCAAGGAAATGCTACGAAAATAAAATATTTTAGTTAAACATTAATATTATTGTAGCTGAAATACTCACGATGTGAACACGTACGAAAATATTAACGTGAATAAGAAAAGTTATACATGAGGATGGTCTGACTGGAACAAACGCTACACCATAACAAACGTCAAAACCAAACCAAATATTTTACACTAAAACAGCGGCGGCACCAGCAACAGCAGCAGCAGCAGCAGCAGCAGCAGCAGCAGCAGCAGCAGCAGCGGAACGCTTCGCGCGCTGCTGCCGAAAAAAGGGGGCCTCCCGACTCGCCTGCTCAATGCGACCCTTGCTCTCGCCCCCCCCTGCCACAACAACGTAGAACGGGACGCTCTTCACTCCTGCGCGCGACTTGAAACTCTCCAGCGCCTCCGAGTCTTCGTCACGGCCAGCGAACACGTGGGAGATGGAGGGCCACCTCCTGCTAAGCGGAGGCGTGGAGGAAGGGGGGGGGGGGAGGGAGGAGAGGTATAGCCCATTTTTTTTTTTTTGCCAAAACTACGAGAGGTTGACATAAGTGTTCGGATATTAAAATAAATGGCCGAATGGGGATGGTGACGGGGGTCGCGGCGGTTAGAGGTGGCATGGGGGGGGGGGGGCAACCAGTCGAGACCCTTGCGTGACACCCAAAGCGGGTGGACATTGGACGGGCTTAAAAAAACACGACAGCAACGACGTAGGTGGCCACTGTTTTGGCACTACAGTAACAGCAGTACGGAGGAATACATACAACCAGTGCGTACGTATATACTTCGTATGCAAAGGCAAGCGATCAACAGCTGCACACGAGGGACAAAACAAAAAAAAAACTCAACCGCTCAAACACGACAACACCGAGACGGAACGTTTGTAAGCATAGGCTCAGTATCGCGTACACTATCACACAAAGTTTAAAAAAGCATGAATCCCCCCCCCCCGATACGCAAGTGTGAAATACTCTTGCGAGGCATGCAGAAACGTCATATGCGCAAAGCTCGAATCGCGCCCAAAAAAACACATGAGACGATGCGCCCGCCCGACATACCCAAGTGTTGAACAAACAAACAAACAAACAAACAAACAAACAAAAAGAGACATTCGCAGGCGGCACCACACCTCAGACGAAGAGTAGCTACGTCTCTGGCCCGGAAAATAAGCACCATTTGTACACTACCATTCAATAGAAATGGTCCTTAAAATTTCGGATCAGGGTGTATGTACCACAAGCGCCGCCCCCCGCCGCTCTTACCCTTCGGCCACGATTTTCCTCGCTCCTTCTAAGGAGTCCAGGTTGATCGAGATATAGGTGACGCGTGGGCCTTCTGCTGGGGCGGCAACGGAGGCGGCGGCGGCCAGTTCTTCCAGGGCGTCGAGGGCAGCGGGGCAGCGCACGCATCGAGTCGTCCAGAAATCTGATCGCGCAGCGAGCGGGGTGGGGCGGGGCGGGGGCGGGGCCGGGACGGGTAAGAGGAGAAAAAGGGGGTAACGGGACGGCGAAACAAGGCAAGGCAAGGCAAGGCAAGGTACACAATAAACAGGCGAGGGGTAAGAGACAAAACAAACCAAAAATAAGGCAAGGTACAAGATAACCAAACACGGCAAGAGGCAAGCAAAAATAAACTAGGCAACAAAGAGACACCAAAACAAGGTGAACCAACATACAACGCGAACAAACAATGGCAAGAAACAAGAGAAGAAAAAAAAACCCGCAAGGGTTCGTCGCGCATCAAATATCATCGCTGTCATCTACGGGACAACTAACGGGAACATAAAGCGTTTTCATACCCAAAGGAGCGGCGTAGAAAAACAGGAGAGGGGGGGGGGGGGGGGGGTTATACTCTCATAAGTGAGCGGGGGTCTCTTCCGTTAGAATAAACTCAGGTGATGCATGTTGGGTTTGGGCGAGGGGGGGGGGGGGCGAAGGCGGCTCGCATGGTAAAATCGGGTGCCGATCGGCCCTCCAAGTGTCCGAGAAAAGGAACCAAACAAAAAAAAAACAGCAGCAACGACGCTAACAACACCAGGACCATCAATACCCACAGCAACACTCGGTACCAACACCGCGACCTATGAATACCACCTACAACTCCAACACAAATCCAACGCAGACAACACAGACAACACAGACAACACAAACAACAACTCACGACCACCACCACCACCACCCGCACCACCAGCAACATCACGAAGAGCACCAGCAACCAACATCATCACCACCCGCCTCAACCGCCATCGCTATCATTACGACCATCACCACCACCACCACTGCTACCCCTACCACCACCATTACTAAGGGCGCACCTAGGACCGCGGGGCCACCCGCCCTGACCTCTTCCAGCGTAGTCACTCCCCCGTCATCAAGGCGGACCACCTGTCACAAAAAAAAGGCATGCCGCGGGTAGGGGTTTCCAACCCAGCAGAGGCGAACATACGAGGGGAATAGGGGGGGGGGGGGGGAGAAACTATCAACACACCGGGGGAGAGGGGCACAGGACCAGGCGTCTGGAAAAGGGGGGGGGGGGAGGGCAGCGAGGGAGCAACGTTATCCCGAAAAAGTAACATACTAATACACTTAGGTTCTAGAAAAAATAAAAAATAAAACTCCGAGCAGTAGCTATTGTTGGTCCACCGCGCCCAGCATTTAGCGTCGTCGGCGTACATAGCCGCCATCGAGCGGTGCGGTCACTAACAATATCGCTATGTACTACGTAGACATGAGGGGGGAAAGAAGCGTTGGTGTCACCCTCCTCCCGCTGAAGAGAGACGCGCGGAGCCAGAAAAGCCATGCAGGAAGCAGGAAACCCGTCCAGGAAAGCTCCTATCGATCACTTTCGGTAAGCGGGGGAAAAAAGAAAAAACGTCCTGAGGGGACAGCATATTCATGTGGATGGAGAACGCGTTCTTATTGAGGGGAGGGGGATCATGGACGGGGGGGGGGGGGCG